>BLSH010288014.1:78643-97302 GCA_018402905.1 Glandirana rugosa
GGACGTCCAATTGGGGAAGTGACGGTTACTGTAAATGTGTCATTAGTCACGTAAAAATATCGTGACTAGCGACATATTTACGGTTACCAGGGTTTTTTCACAGTTTTACAAGGCGGTATAATACAGCGATCAGTGCTATAAAAATGCACTGATTACTGTGTAAATGTCATTGGCAGTGAAGGGGTTAACCTGCAGGGGGCGCGCTAAGGGTTAACTATGTTCCCTGGGCGTGTTCTAACTGTATGGGGGATGCCCTAACAGGGGAAGGGAAGTTATCACAGCCTTCACGTAAAGGAAGGCTGTGATCACAGCCCTTCCCCCTCACACAGAGCGGAGGTCCGTGTTTACATACACGGACCTCCGCTCATTCGCTCCGGGGGGGGCATCGCGGATGGCCGGCGGCAATCGAAGCCGCCGCACCCGCTCCCTGGCCCCCCCTGGACACAGTGAGCGCGCGGGCGCGCCTCCGGCGGCGCGCTCACTATACACGTTCCCGCAGCCGCCGTCGTATGACGGCGATTTGCGGGAACGAGCCACTTTGCCGCCGTCAATTGCCGATCGGCGGTCGGCAAGTGGTTAATAATACATACTTGAATATATATATATATTTTTAAATCCAGAGTTCAGTGTTATTTTAAAGTGTGACATAACAATAGAAACATTTTCTTTAATTATAGCACACTTAGGACTTAACTAAATTGCAGGAAGATACTGTTTCCTTATTGCCATCTGGCAATTTTATGTTATTTTACTTACTAGTATTACTACTTGAGCTTTCTAATTTCACTGACCAGTGAACTTGTCGTGAATAAGAGAGGCATTTAAAAAATGTACAATAAAAACTTGCTCAAGCTTTGTTGTGATCTGAATGCTTTCATAGTTACAACTTGCTGTGGTAGTTTCTAATGAGCCCTGGTATAAGATTTTATAATACTTTATAATTATGGCACAAAATTACATTAATATTTACATTTATAAAAGTATATTTATCTATAGCAATAAGTGAGTACGCCCCTCACATTTTTGTAAATATTTTATTATATCTTTTCATGTGACAACACTGAAGAAATGGCACTTTGCTACAATGTAAAGTAGTGAGTGTACAGTTTGTATAACAGTGTAAATTTGCTGTCCCCTCAAAATAACGCAACACACAGCCATTAATGTCTAAACCGCGGGTAACAAAAGTGAGTACACCCCTAAGTGAAAACTCGTTATTGTTACAAGGTCACAGGTGTGAATGGGGAGCAGGTGTGTTAAATTTGGTGTTATTGCTCTCATGCTCTCATGCTGGTCACTGGAATTTCAACATGGCACCTCATGGCAAAGACCCCTCTGAGGATCTGAAAAAAAGAATTGTTGCTCTACATAAAGATGGCTTTGGCCATAAGAAGATTGCCAAGACCCTGAAACTGAGCTACAGCATGGTGGTCAAGACCATACAGCGGTTTAACAGGACAGGTTCCACTCAGAACAGGCCTCGCCATGGTTGACCAAAGAGGTTGAGTACACGTGCTCAGCGTCATATCCAGAGGTTGTCTTTGGGAAATAGATGTATGAGTGCTGGCAGCATTGCTGCAGAGGTTGAAGGGGTGGGGGGTCAGCCTGTCAGTGCTCAGACAATACACCGCACACTGCATCAAATTGGTCTGCATGGCTGTCATCCCAGAACGAAGCCTCTTCTAAAGATGATGCACAAGAAAGCCTGCAAACAGTTTGCTGAAGACAAGCAAATTAAGGACATGGATTACTGATGGGACCAAGATAAACTTATTTGGTTCAGATGGTGTCAAGTGTGTGTGGCACCAACCAGATGAGAAGTACAAAGACAAGTGTGTCTTGCCTACAATCAAGCATGCTGGTGGGAGTGTTATGGTCTGGGGCTGCATGAGTGCTGCCAGCACTGGGGAGCTACAGTTCATTGAAGGAACCATGATTGCTAACATGCACTGCGACATACTGAAGTAGAGCATGATCCCCTCCCTTCAGAGACTAGGCCGCAGGACAGTATTGCAACATGCTAATGACCCCAAACACACCTCCAAGATGACCACTGCCTTACTAAAGAAGCTGAGGGTAAAGGTGATGGACTGGCCAAGCATGTCTCCAGACCTAAACCATATTGAGCATCTGTGGGGAATCCTCAAATGGAAGGTGGAGAAGCAAAAGGTCTCAAACATACACCATCCCCATGATGTTGTCATGGAGGAGTGGAAGAGGACTCCAGTGGCGACCTGTGAAGCTCTGTGAACTCCATACCCAAGAGGGTTAAAGCAGTGCTGGAAAATAATGGTGGCCACACAAAATATTGACACTTTGGGCCCAATTTGGATATTTTCACTTAGGGGTGTTCTCATTTTTGTTGCCAGCGATTTAGACATTAAAGGCTGTGTGTAGAGTTATTTTCAGGGGATAGCAAATTTACACTGTTATACAAGCTGTATACTCACTACTTTACATTGTAGCAAAGTGCCATTTCTTCAGTATTGTCACATGAAAAGATAGAATAAAATATTTACAATATTGTGAGGGGTGTACTCACTTTTGTGAGATACTATACATATTTAACCACTTCAGCCCAGGAAGGTTTCACCCCCTTCCTGGTCAGATCATTTTTTGCGATACAGCACTGCATTGTTTTAGCTGACAATTGCGTCATTGCGAAACGCTTAACCCAAACAAAATGTATATCCTTTTTTCCCATAAATATAGTTTTTTTTTTTTTTGGTGGTATTTGATCACCTCTGCGGTTTTTATTTTTTGCGCTATAAACAAAAACAACAATTTTGGAAAAAAAACTATATTTTTTACTTTCTGCTATAAAACAGATTCAATAAAAAAAATGTAAAAAATCTAATTTCTTCATCAATTTAGGCCAATATGTATTCTGCTACATATTTTTGGTAAAAAATCCCAATAAGAGTATATTGATTGTTTCACGCAAAAGTTATCGCGTCTACAAGCTATTGGATAGATTTATGGACTTTTTATTTTTTATAATTTTTACTAGTAATGGCAGTGATCAGCGATTTTTAGCTGGACTGCGACATTGCGGCGGACAAATCTGACACTAAGTGACACTTTTTGGGGACCGGAGATACCAATACAGTGATCAGTGCTAAAAAAATGCACTGTCACTGTATAAATGACACTGGCAGGGAAGGGGTTAGCTTAGCAAAAACACAAGATCCCCATTTTCCTCTCTGGAAGAATGGGGGTCTGCTTTGTTTACATAGGCAGACTGCCATTCTGCCTTTCTCTGAATGTTTGCCGGGTTCCCAGCAGACATCGTGTGTGCTGGACCCGCCGATTGGCTCCCTCTGTGTCCAATCAGAGTGAGAGCTGGTTGCCAGGGGCACGCACGTGTGCCCCAGACATGGAGGTTGTGAACAACGTACAGGTATGTTGTTTCGCACAGCCAAACCGTACTGCGGCACTATATGTATACCATATTGCTGCTAACAATGTCACAGGCTAGTGTATAAGCAAGTCCTCGTGTGTCAACGCGTTTCATTTTTCCGCTTCCTCAGCACACACAAAAGGGACAGAGTTCACTACATAAATAAAAATAACAAATTACATTTTACATAAGTTAGCAGACATGCATTTTACTAAACCATATCTGATTGCAGATGTGCACAGTAGTGGATCAAAGAAGGAGCCAGGTAAGTATTTAAGGGGAAGGGGAGGGGGCTGGGGGGAGCTGATCATGGAAGGTTGTATACCTTAATGCAGACAATACATTAAGGTAAAACACCTTATGCCTTTAGAACCACTTTAATTATAATATGCTCCAAAGGGACTGTTGTACCACAAACAATAAGTGAAAAGGTACCCCAACCAGTGTGCTATTTCTGATTAGTAGTACATTTTATTGCCGGTTGTTTACTACACCACGCGCAGCAGAGCATTCTTAAGCTGAATTTCCAGAATTCAGCCACTTTGTAAAAAGTGAAGGCATACTGAGTTAAGTCCAAGATGCTGAATGACATCTTCTGGGCTTAAAGGGGACTATTATTTATTTATGACAGGTTTCTTGCTCTGCTCAGAATTGCACTCAAGACACTCGGGCTGTAAGAGAGGAGAAAGGTACATAGTGTAGCAATGTCCACCCCTCCCCTCTGCTGCCCATTTAGAGAAACCTTTGTATTTTGTGAATGTGTTCACATAATACAAAGACTTCTGTGAATGGGTAGGGGAGGGGAGGGGTGGGCATAGCAGCTGCAGTGAATCTTATGTTCAAGATGCAGAGCTCAGAAGGATCAGTGTTAAACTCCCAGAACTACAGTGATTACTGTCCGGAAGTACTATAAAGCTGATAAAAATAATAGAACTAAGCTCAAGAGGTGTCATGCATAGGGGTTGATTTACTAAGATTGGAGAGTGCAAAACCTGGTGCAGCTGTGCATGGTAGCCAATCAGCTTCTAACTCCAGCTTGTTCAGTTAACCTGTTCCTTACCGAGTCATTGTAAAATGAGGTCAGCAGGAACCATTTGTCGATCCGGGCCAACGGGCCACTACGGGCCGTTGGCCCGGATCAATCATGTCCCCTGGGATCTTGTCCCCCCTGATCGGGGTAAAGAGCCAATAGATTTGGCTCTGTATCACGTGACCGGCTGTGTCCAATCACAGCCGGTAACTACTGTGCTCGCCATGCACGCCGCTCGTGTACGCCCCCAGGGGAGCGCAGCACGGCTATCGGGGCCCCAACTCCGATCAGGGTAATGAGCCAATGGAATTGGCTCTTTACCACGTGACCGGCTGTGTCCAATCACAGCCGGTCACATGATGTAATTAAACTACAGTAACGAGCTGTTACCGGGTTCTCCCTCTCACACACCGATCATGTGTGAGAGGGAGATTGCGGTAACAGCTTGTTACCGCCAGATGTACAAACCAAGCACACTGATTCCCCCCTAATAAAGAGGACCTGTCACCACCCCATCAAAGTACCTGTCACAGCCCATCAGAGTACCTGTCACCACCCCATCAAAGTACCCGAGTACCTGTCATCTGTCCATCAAAGTACCCAAGTACCTGTCACCAACTTATCTGAGTACCTGAGTACCTGTCACCATCCCATCTGAATACCCGAGTACCTGTCACCATCGCATCTGAGTATCCGAGTACCTGTCACCAGCCCATCTGAGTATTCGAGTACCTGTCACAGCCCATCAGAGTACCCAAGTACTTGTCACCAGCCCATCTGAGTACTCGAGTACCTGTCACCAACTCATCAGAGTACCCCAGTACCTGTCACCAGCCCATCAGAGTAACCAAGTACCTGTCACCAACCCATCAGAGTACCCGAGTACCTATCACCAGCCCATCAGAGTACCTGCCAGCAACCCATCAAAGTACCCAAGTACCTGTTACCAGCCCATCAGTGTACCTGTCACCTGCCCATCAAAGTACCTGAGTACCTGTCACCAGCCCATCTGAGTACCTGAGTACCTGTCACCAATCCATCAGAGTACCCGAGTACCTGTCCCCAACCCATCAAAGTACCAGAGTACCTATCACCAGCCCAACAGAGTACCTGAGTACCTGTCACCATCCCATCAGAGTACCTGAGTACCTGTCACCTGCCCATGAGAGTACAGGAGTACCTGTCACGAGCCCATCAGAGTACCTGAGTACCTGTCACCTGCCCATCAGTGTACCCAAGTACTTGTCACCAGCCCATCAGAGTACCCGAGTACCTGTCACCAGCCCATCAGAGTACCTGTCACCTGCCCATCAAAGTACCTGAGTACCTGTCACCAGCCCATCTGAGTACCCGAGTACCTGTCACCAATCCATCAGAGTACCCGAGTACCTGTCACCAACCCATCAAAGTACCCAAGTACCTATCACCAGCCCAACAGAGTACCCGAGTACCTGTCACCATCCCATCAGAGTACCTGAGTACCTGTCACCTGCCCATGAGAGTACACGAGTACCTGTCACGAGCACATCAGAGTACCTGAGTACCTGTCACCTGCCCATAAGAGTACCCAAGTACTTGTCACCAGCCCATCAGAGTACCCGAGTACTGTATATGTATATGATGTGTAATATTTCATATACATATACAAGTTCCTGTCACCTGCCCATCAGAGAACCTGAGTACCTGTCACCAGCCCACCAAAGTACCAGAGTACCTGTCACCTGCCCATTAGAGTACCCAAGTACCTGTCACCAGACCATTAGCGTATCCAAGTACCTGTCGCCTTCCCATCTGAGTACCTAAGTACCTGTCACCAGCCCATCAGCGTACCCGAGTACCTGTCACCTGCCCATCTGAGTACCCCAGTACCTGTCACCATCCCATCAGAGTACCCAAGTACCTGTCACCTGCCCATCTGAGTACCCGAGTATCTGTCACCAGCCCATCAGAGTACCCGAGTACCTTTCACCAGCCCATCAGAGTACCCGAGTACCTGTCACCTGCCCTTCAGATTACCCGAGTACCTGTCACCAACCCATCTGAGTAAACGAGTACCTATCTGCAGCCCATCAGAGTACCCAAGTACCTTTTACCAGTCCTTCAGATTACCCGAGTACCTGTCTCCAGCCCATCAAAGTACCCGAGTACCTATCTGCAGCCATCAGAATACCTGAGTATCTATCTGCAGCCCATCAGAGTACCCAAGTACCTATCTGCAGGCAATGCCTCATAGAATATACCTCGGGTGTTTGCTTACCAAAATGGGGTCATTTTGTGGGTAATTCCACTGTCCTGGTGCTCCATTGCCTTCAAAAGTGTAATAGGTATGAATGAAATTTTAAGTGTAATTCATGCTCCTAGAATGCCTGACTGTGCTCCCTGCATATGCGGCCTCTGTATGTGGCCAGGGTGGGAAAAAGTCTCACACATGTGGCCTTGCCATACTCGGGATGAGTAGCAGAATATATTTCGGGGGTTAATTTTTGCTATGTACATGTTATGTGTTAGAAATATTTTATAAATTGACCACTTTGTGTAAAAATAAAAGCGTTTTCATTTTCTTTCCATGTTTTTCGTTGACTTGTGGAAAAAAATGAACCATTCAAAAGACTCATAATGCCTTATAGAATATACGATGGGGTGTTTGCTTTCCAAAATGGGGTCATTTTGTGGGTAATTCCATTGTTCTGGTGCTCCAGGGCCATCAAAATGTAATACGTCGTTAGGAAATTAGATGTGAAATTTCTGCTCCTAGAATGCTTGACGGTGCTCCCTGCATGTTGGACCTCTCTATGTGGCCAGGATGTGTAAAGGTCCCACACATGTGGTATCACCGTACTCGGGACAAGTAGCAGAATGTATTTTGGGAGGTAGTTTTTGTTATGTACATGCTATGTGTTAGAAATATCTTATAAATTGACCACTTTGTGTAAAAATAAAAGCGTTTTCATTTTCTTTCCACGTTTTTCAAAGACTTGTGGAAAAAAATGAACCATTCAAAAGACTCATAATGCCTCATAGATTATACGTTGGAGTGTTTGCTTTCCAAAATGGGGTCATTTTATGGGTAATTCTATTGTCCTAGTGCTCCAGGGCCTTCAAAAGTGTAATAGGTCGTTAGGAAATTAGATGTGAAAATTCTGCTCCTAGAATGCATGACGGTGCTCCCTGCATGTTGGACCTCTCTATGTGGCCAGGATGTGAAATAGTCTCACACATGTGGTATCACCATACTCGGGTGAGTAGCAGAATATATTTTGGGGTGTAATTGGAAGTATGCATATGCTGTGTGTGAGAAATAACTTGTTGCTATGACAATTTTGTGCAAAAAAAAAAAAATATATAATTTCTTAATTTTTCCCAAGAATTGTGGGAAGCAAGTACAACTTCAAAAAACTCACCATGCCTCATACTAAATACCTTGGAATGTCTACTTTTCAAAAAGGGGTCATTTGGGGGGTATTTGTACTCTCTTGACATTTCAGGGCCTCAAGAAATGAGATAGGCCATCAGAACATCAGGTGTGATCAATTTTCAATGATTGGCACCATAGCTTGTAGACGCTATAACTTTCACACAGACCAAATAATATACAGTCAGGTAAATAAATATTGGGACATTGACACAATTCTAATCTTTTTGGCTCTATACACCACCACAATGGATTTGAAATTAAATGAACAAGATGTACTTTAACTGCAGACTTTCAGCTTTCATTTGAGGGTATTTACATCCAAATCAGGTGAACGGTGTAGGAATTACAACAGTTTGTGTATGTGCCTCCCACTTTTTAAGGGACCAAAAGTAATGGGACAATTGGCTGCTCAGCTGTTCCATGGCCAGGTGTGTGTTATTCCCTCATTATCCCATTAACAAGGAGCAGATAAAAGGTCCAGAGTTCATTTCAAGTGTGCTATTTGCATTTGTAATCTGTTGCTGTTAACTCTAATCTTTTTGGCTCTATAGAGCCAAAAAGATTAGAATTGTGTCAATGTCCCAATATTTATTTACCTGACTGTACACTTATTTGGGTTATTTTTACCAAAGATAGGTAGCAGTATAGGTTTTGGCCCAAACTTTTAAACAAAAATTACTTATTTGCAAAATTTTATCATAGAAACTAAAAAAAAGTGTTTTTTTTCAAAATTTTCGCACTTTTTTCACTTATGTCGCAACAAATAAAAAACCCAGAGTTATTAAATACCACCAAAAGAAAGCTCTATTTGTGTGAAAAAAATTATAACATTTTTATTTTGGGTACAGTGTAGCATGAGAGAGTAATTTTCATTCAAAATGCGAGAGCGCTGAAAGCTGCAAACTGGTCTGAGCAGGAAGGGGATATAAACGTCCTGTATTGAAGTGGTTAAGCTCTGACAAAAAACCTTGGAAGCTGATTGGTTGCTCTGCAGAGCTGCACCAGATTCTGTGTGCACCAGTTTTAGTAAATCTTCCCCATAATATACCTTCATTTTTTACAAAGGAGCAGAATTACTGGAATTTAGCTTAACCACTTAAGGACCAAGCCTATTTTGGACACTTGTTGTTTACAAGTTAAAATAATCTTTTTTTTGCTAGAAAATTACTTAGAATCCCCAAACTTTATATATATTTTTTCAGACACCCTAGAGAATAAAATGGCGGTCGTTGCAATAGTTTATGTCACACCATATTTGCGCAGTGGTCTTATAAATGCAATTTTTTTGGAAAAAGTACACTTTTTTTAACCACTTCAGCCCCGGAAGGATTTCACACTTTAGGACCAGAGCACTTTTTGCGATTCGGCACTGCGTCGCTTTAACTGAGAATTGCGCGGTCGTGCGGCGTTGTACCCAAACGAAATTTGCGTCCTTTTTTCCCCACAAGTAGAGCTTTCTTTTGGTGGTATTTGATCACCTCTGCGTCATTTCTGATCGCCGCTATAAACAAAAGAAGAGCGACAATTTTACAAAAAGGCCTTATACATTGATTTGTATTTGTTTATTTTTCCTTTCCCTTAGAGCAGAGTTTTTCAACTCAAGTACTCAAGGCACACCAACAGGTCATGTTTTCAGGATTTCCCTGATGAAACAGCTGTGGTAATTACTAAGGCAGTGAAACTGATCAAATCACCTGTGCAAACTCATGGAAATCCTGAAAACATGTGCCTTGAGGACTGGAGTTGAAAAACACTGCCTTAGAGGTTTTTTTTTTTTTTTTCCTCTTTTTTTTTCTTTTTTTTCTCTTTTTTAACATTTGGCTAAAACAGTTTTTATTCAGCACTGCTTGGACCTTGAAGAAGGGGAGATACCCCGAAAGCTTGTCCTGAAAAATTTTATGTTAGTGCAAATAAAAAAAGTATCACGGACAGTACTCAGTTTTCTCTGGCACTATTGCACTAATACGGCTACAATCACTTCAAACAAAAAGACCCTAATTTATTACTTTTTGATAAAATACAAATCCAAAAAAATATATAAAAAAACATTTTTTTTCATTGGTTTTGGCCGATTGATATTCATCCTCATATTTTTGGTAAAAAAAAATTGCAAACAGCATTTATTGATTGGTTTGCGCAGAAGTTGCCGCATTTACGGATGATGAGAATTCATTTCTGGGTTTTTTTTATTTTTTACTAGTAATGGCGGTGATCTGAGATTTTTAGCGGTACTGCGATATTTTAGCGGACATGTCGGACCATTTTGACACTTTTTTGGGACCATTGGCATTTATACAGCGATCAGTGCTATAAAAATGCACTGATTACTGTGTAAATGCCATTGGCAGTGAAGGGGTTAACCTGCAGGGGGGTGCTCTAAGGCTTAACTGTGTTCCCTGGGCGTGTTCTAACTGTGTGTGGGCTGCCCTAGCAGGGGAAGGGAAGTGATCACAGCTTCCATGTAGAGGAAGGCTGTGATCACAGCCCTTCCCCTTCTCACAGAACGGAGGTCCGTGTTTACTTACAAGGACCTCCGTTCTTTCAGTGCGGGGGGGCCATTGCGGGTAGCCAGCGGCGATCGAGTCCGCCGCACCCGCTCCCTGGCTCCCCCCGAACACAGTGAGCGCGCAGGAGTGCCTTCAGCGGCGCGCGCACGCTCACAATGCTAGTTATCGCAGCCGCCGTCCTGTGACGGCGGTTCGCGATAACGAACCACCTTGTCGCCGTCACACTGCGGCGGGCGGTCGGCAAGTGGTTAATTAAAAAATAAGAAAACAGTAAAGTTAGCATAATTTTTTTCTACATTGTGAAAGACAATGTTACCCCGAGTAAATTGATACCTAACATGTCATGCTCCAAAATTGCGCCCGCTCGTGAAATGGCAACACATTTTGGCACTTAAAAATCTCCATAGGCGACGTTTAAAAATTTCTACAGGTTACCAGTTTTGAGTTACAGAGGATGATACCTCACATGTGCGGTGTGAACACTGTTTTCATATGTGGGTGCGACTTACGTATGCGTTTGCTTCAGCGTGCCAGCTCGGAGGGACGGAACGCATTACATTTTTTTTTCTTATTTATTTTACTTTTTATTTTTACACTGCCCTTTTGAAAAAATAATTGGATCACTTTTATTCCTATTACAAGGAAAGTAAACACCCCTTGTAATAGAAATAAGCAGGACAGGACCTCTTTAATGTGAGATCTGGGGTCAAAAAGACATCAGATCTCACATTTACACTTAAAAGCAATAAAAAAATATATATTTTTTTTTAAATTGTCCCTTTAAGGCCGGCTGTCATGCCCTCACTAGACTTCCTGCCCAACAGGGGAAAGAATTGGATTGTCTCCGCCGCTACTGAAGGATCCGGTAAGTGGCAGAGACGACTAGGATGCGGCGGGGGGCACCTCTCCCGCCACAGATAAAAGTGATCTTGCACCGAATCCGCCACAGAGACCACTTTTATCATAAAGTGGCCTGGCTCCGTTGAAGAAAATATCGGGGTTATGGCAGCTATCTGCTGCCATACCAACAGTATTGAACGTCAAAAGACAGACGTATATCGACTGTGAGCAATCCGGAAGTGGTTAAAGTGAATGTAAACCTGATTCATGAAATTTGAGCTGGGCGCATACAGTTGTGCTAATAAGTTTACATACCCTGCCAGAATTTATGATTTCTGGCCATTTTAAAGAGAATATGACTGATAACACAAAAACCTTTCATTCACTCATGGTTAGTGTTTGGCTGAAGCCATTTATTATCAATCAACTGTGTTTACTCTTTTTAAATCATAATGACAACAGAAACTAACCAAATGATCATAATCAAAAGTTTACATACCCTGGTGATTTTGGCCTGATAACATGCATACAAGTTGACACAAATGGGTTTGAATGGTTATTAAAGGTAACCATCCTCATCTGTGATCTGTTTGCTTGTAATTAGTGTGTGTGTATAAAAGGTCAATGAGTTTCTGGACTCCTGACAGGCCCTTGCATCTTTCATCCAGTGCTCCACTGACGTTTCTGGATTCTGAGTCATGGGGAAAGCAAAAAAATTGTCAAAGAATCTGCGGGAAAAGGTCCATTCACAGTAGTGTGGCTCAGGAGCAAGCCTCCTCAAGTGCCCCCATAGCTAGAGGCTTGCTGTTGGGAGGCACTGTGCAGGGATGAGGAAGGACAATCAGCAGTGGACCCAATAAGAAGATCAAAGTTGCTCTATGAAAAACCATTACACAGAGCACGTAGGTATAACATTTTTTTTTTAATTTCAAGCTTTAGAATCACTTTTTCATTTCTGTCAGATCCCTGATGGAAGTGTAGCCATGTGCTCCCTTGAGAGTGGCTGGTAGTAGTGGTTCACCTTATAGCTGCCTTCAATCACACCATATTTCACACATCCATTGACACTGACCAGGCCGGCACTTGTTTTTGTTTTTTTATTTAGGGGAAATAACTTAGATGGGAATAAGGGATGACTGTGGGATGCCCAAAGAATTATAGTACACAAAGTCCATATACACTCCTGTATATGTGCACTTCACTGCAGACCATCTCTCTACAGACTGTTACTCCTCACAACTCTCCAGCACTCAACTTGCTGACCATTAATCCCACTGTTCTCTCTCCAGCACTGCACTTCGTTTCCATCTTGAAAGGAAATTCATAAAGCTTCTCTGTTCCTCTCTCTTCACCGCGGCTAGCACATGGCGAGGCCTACTCTCAGTAAAACCTAGGGAACACCCATTACAGGCCATGGATCACAGGCCTCTGAATGTGTAGGAAAAAGTACTTGGGTGCTAGCCGGGCCTTTGATGGACTACAACTCTCAGCCCATCCTTCTTCCTCCTTTTCCTCAGTGACTCTCCTTTCCCTGAACTGGCTCCCAAAGCTCCCACTGGCTGTCCACTATTCCTCTCCCAGCCTGCTCCAGCACTTTCTCTTGCAGTTCCCAGGGACCGTCACTCACCAAACCAGTGGATCACTTTAAAGTCTCTCACTGTGTAGCACCTCTGCTGTTCTCCTGTTCCCTGGGCGACTCCAGGAATCACCACCTTCCTGGCTGCACCGAAACCTCCAGGCCCCAAAGTCACCCTTCCCAGACTGGGGCGACGCCCCAGGTAGGGGTCTCCACAGAGCCACTGCTACATCTCCAGACTTCCACCCGACACTTCCTCCCATATGCGGCTGACTCAGAGTATTTAAGGAGGCCTGCCCCCTGCTAATCCTGCTTGGGGATTGGTCAGGGCTCCCTAGAATACTCCAGATGGCTCCACCTATCTTCCAGCTCTCTGACCAGAAACCCTCCCCAGGTTTCTAGAAAGAAGTGAGAGGTTCTGGTGACCTCATCTGTCAAGTCCACTGAATCCTGCCTAAGCCTATCCTCCCAGCCCAAAGCAAAACATTCAGGCCTGCTCTTACGCTCAGGCCTGAATAAATTTTACCTCACCTAGCAAAAAAAGAAAAATGCACCTGTACTATCGGGGCGCTACACTCACCCCCCCCCCAAACATCAGCTGGTCCCCAGCTGAAAAATTTACAAAAATAGCTCTTGGGCCCAAGAGCACGGGCATCCCAGAATCAGAAATTGGGAGGGCAAAACTGTACATGAATAAATAAGTATCAAAAATATATCATCTTTATTTTTGCAATATTTACAATATACAGTTTATCACAATTCCTATCTACAATCCCTGCATCTATCCACATGCAGCATACTGTACATTTCCTGGTTCGGAGCACCTCCCCCTAAAGGGAAGCCCTCCACCCGCCTAGTTAGCAACAGTTGACGTTTGATTTGACTCTCGGTGGATATAGATGAACAGCCATTCCATCAGGAATCTTAACCTCCCTGGCGTTATGATTATTTCAGATTTTTGGTGCTGAAAGCCGTACCATTATTTTGCATGGAAATTAGGTGTTTTATATTGTAGGCCTGTAATTCTTAGGAATTTCTCACTCAAATCTGTCCAAACCAGAGTCTAGTAGACATCCTGGGTATGATAAAGTTTGAAACATGAAATCATAAATTATAATATAATAAATAACTATAAATAATTATCAAAAATAATAACATAATAGTAATAAAATGTATTCAATAATGTAATCAAACCAAAAACACTGAAATATGCTCATTTACAGAATTGTCGCTGTTGTCTTTTTCAGTGTCTGATGATAAATTTCCCCAAAAATCAGTATCACTCAATTCTGCAAATGATTCTTATTTACTATTGGTGTTTTCTAGCTGGTCAAAAACACTTTTGACGTAAAGGGACACTTTTTGGTTGCCAAGGACATTCTCAAGTTTCCAAGCAGAAAGAATGGCATATATAATATAAAAGTGCATGCAGGGCACTGGACAAAGCACTAGGGACAAATGGGATGTGAAATTAATTGATACAGTAATGTAATCTTACAGATTAGTGTACTGTATATTTGTTGTGTGTTTCACGTTTAGAATTTTCCGCCCCCGTGCAACACGACGCTCGCAGGGAACGGAGCCCGGTATCACACAGGCATCGGGCAGAGGACACAGCCCGCAGACACAGCGGGGGGACATCGCTGGATCCAAGGGACAAGGTAAGTAATCCAGCCTTGCATCCAGCGATGCAATCCTGAGTGTGGCTCAGGGTTACCGCTATTTGCAGTGAAAACTTACCCCGAGCCACACTCGGGAATACCGTCAAGCAGGTTAAGAGAAGGGAAACACAACTATCTAAACTAACTAGCTAAACAAACAATCTATCAGGAGGGGTTATGAGCCTCGTAAAAGAAACATAACAACTTTCCACACAGTCCTTGACCTGCCTGCTCTGTCAGTGAGAGGTTAGAGACTCACAGAAGAGCATAAAAAGAAAAGCATTACTGAAGAATTCTTTAAAGTTCCTGGTGGGAGGAGTCCCTCCCAGGTTGCAGGCTTCAAAAAAAAAAAACACAAATAGGGCAAACTTCACCCAAGTGTCCTTCCAGTGGGCAAGTCCCTTCCACAGGGGCACAGGGTGGCAGGCTTGTTTGACCTGCAGTTCAAGGGAAAGTGCACACTTCACTACTCTTCCGGCAGTCTTTGGAGTGTGCTGCATAGTCTGTACTACCTCACAGTTCTACACATAATAATGAGGATCAGGAATTCTCACCCGCCGGTCCCCCTCTCCCCGAACTGAAATCAAATAGCTCCTTGCAGGCTGATTGGGCTTCACAATCATCACACAATCCTTCTTGATGGTCTGCCCAAGGCTCCATTCCTTCTTCAATTCCAAGAACTTCTCCCAGGATCTGCACTCAGGACCCCGCAAAGGTTTGGGTATGTGAAGGTAGTCCCAGGCCTTTTCATCCTCCCACTCCCCCCTTGAGCTCTCGACGATCTCTGTGACATGGGGTGGGACGTAGGGCTAGTCCAGGCCCCACTCCAGAGCGACCCGGCGTTGGACCTCCCGCTGCTACCTGGAAAGCCTAGGCAATTTGACTTGATTCTCTTTCCCAAGCTTAACTTGGGCGCAGGGGATCTCACTACCATCTGCCAGTATGCGGGCACTCTGGTCTGAGTGGTGGAAGGCCTGTTTAGGAAAGTCTGATAGAGAGAACTGGGGGTATCTGTCGCTGAACTGGTATCCTGCAAGGGCTCCCTTCCTTCATCCGAAAAGTAGAGGGCCGATGAACCTTCAGCTTCATCCTCATCTGACCCCTCACTATGAGATGACCATTCCGCTAGGTGCTCAAGGGACCTAAATTCCACTAACAGTCTATGGCCTTCTGCTCCGCATCCTCCTCCAGCTCGCCAGGGGGTGCCTCCCCTCAACCACTGACACCAGCTTAATAGAGATGCCTGCAGGTGGAGACACAGCCGGCATTTCAGGGTCCTGGGGCTCCCGCTCAATGGTACTTACGGTTCCCAAGTCCCCGACCAGGCTGTAGGCCACAACACTCTTTCTTTTCCCTTCATCCTTGATTGTTGCGGGGGAGTTGATAGACCACAACTCCACTCTGCCTTGAGGCAATGTCGTCAGGCCCGATCCAGGCTGCGGACGGCAAAGCCCTGATTGCAGGTCCACCGAGTAATATTGTGGTTCCTGCTCTGTAGATACCTGCCGGGTGAGTGGAGCATCACAATGGCCACACTGGGCTCAGGCAGCAACGTCCACGGTGAGCATCCAGCAGTCTGGGCAGATGAGGCACAGCTGCTCCATCCCATCAATGACTCCCAGGGTGATTCCCCCGCATGGCTCCAACAGGACCCCCGTGTCCACCAGGGTCCGTTCCGGCTGGTTCGACAGCCAGGTCAGTGCTGGTATAAGTCTCCCACCTTCTGCCATCTCTCTCCTCATGGTGACTGATGCTAGATGCAGGTGCGTAGCTTGTTCCAGACAAGTTGATGTCCTGATAAACAGGTGTGCTGCGTGTCATGATGCTGTAACCCCTTGTGCGAAGGACAAAACTTTACAGACACTCTGACGCTAGCAGGACTTGTCCAGATTTGTTGACTCTGACAGTAATAGCCGGTGGCAACAATAAATGGTAGTATCCACTGTTCTGCTGGAAGGCACACCTCAAACACAGTCTCTCCCCTTAGCAACAAGTCTCAGGCATACTTAACTGTTTGCCGAAATTGGAGCAGTCGTTTGCAAAGTACTTGTCCAGTTTTAGCAGAACGCTGGACATATTTGTAATCCAGTGGGAATTTCCGGCCATAGCATGGCGCAGGACATATTTGTAATCCATGGGCAAGTTCGCCTGGCGTGGTTGCCATAGAGAACGGCACATGGTACAAGTCACTGAATTGCAGGATTAGTATTTTATATTATATTTATGTCCGTACCCAGAGCTGTTTTGGGGTGGCTGAGTAGCAGGCAGCAGTACTGTTGGCGGCTCCACTGGTTACTATGGACAACGGCACACTTATTTAGCACAGTTAACAGGCAGGGCACACAGTTCTTATTCCGGTTAAATACACATCAACAATAAAACAGCTCACACATTCCCCTGGCTCAGTTCTCTTGTGGCTGCTATGGGCAACGACTGTCAGCCTTTCAGGTAATCCTAGAAAACGAGCATCCAAATGTAGCCATGTGTTCTCTTGAGAGTGCCTGGTAGTAGTGGTTCACCTTATAGCTGCCCTCAATCACACCATATTTCACACATCCGTAGACACTGACCAGGCCGGCTCTTGTTTTTGTTGTTTTATTTAGGGGAAATAACTTGGATGGGGATAAAGGATGACTGTGGAATTCCCAAAGAATTATAGTACACAAAGTCCATATGCACTCCTGTATATGCGCACTTCACTGTAGACCGTCCCTCTGCTGACCGTTACTGTAGGAGTGTTCTCTCTCCAGCACTGAACTTAGTAAATCATCACTCCATTACTTCTCTAATGCACTGCACTTAGTTTCCAGCTTGAAAGGAAATTTATCAAGCTTCTCTGTTCCCCTCTCTTCACTGCAGCTAGCACATGGCAAGGCCTACTCTCAGCAGAATCTCCAGGACATCCATTACAGGCCATGGATCACAGGCCCCTGAATGTGTAGCAAAAATTACTTGAGTGCTAGCCGACCATCCTTCTTCCAGGCCCACCGGCCTGCTTTTCCTCAGTGACTTTCCTTTCCCTGAACTGGCTCCCAAGGCTCCCACAGACTGTCCACTATTCTTCTCCCAGCCTGCTCCAGCACTTTCTCAGTTCCCAGGAACCATCACTCACCAAACTGGTGGATCACTTTAAAGTCTCTCACTGTGTAGCACCTCCGCTGTTCTCCTGTTCCCTGTGCGACTCCAGGAATCATCACCTTCCTGGCTGCACCCGAACCTCCAGGCTTCAAGGTCACCCTCCCTGGAAGGGGCCTCCAAAGCGCCTCTGCTACATCTCAAGACTTCCACCTGACACTTCCTCCCATATCCTGCTTGGGGATTGGTCAGGGCTACCTAGAATACTCCAGATGGCTCCATCTATCTCTCAGCTCTCTGACCAGAAACCCTCCCCAGGTTTCTAGAAAGAAGTGGGAGGTTCTGGTGGCCTCCTCTGTCAAGTGCACTCAATCCTCCCTGAGTCTCTCCTCCCAGCCCAGATCAAAACATTCAGGCCTGCTCTTACACTCAGGCCTGACTAAATTTTACCTCACCTAGCAAACTCTGCTAGAAAAACGCATCTACACTATTGGGGCGCCACAGAAGCACATCATGAATAACCCTTTCATTGCTGTCAATGGTTTGATGGAGGCGCATGATCAACCGCCTTGTAGAACCACTTAATGTTTTTAACGTACATGCTCTGCCTCCAGCGGCTTTCTGGACACACAGAAAAAAAGGTGTGCCTAAAAACTTTTTTCAAACGTTGCCAACTATTCAGACATGCCCAAAGGTTTCCTTGTGAAGGGGAGTAAAAAGTCCCCACTGGTGTTTTACTGAGTGAGGGATAAGGATGAGGACAGAGAGCAGGCCCCCCCCCCCTGGCATGGATGGTGTACGGCATGTCTGAGCAATGGCCACTCTGTGCCCACCAGAGGATCTTCACACTTCTTTTTAGTCTGTGTCACTTTTCTTATTGCCGCTATTGATTGCACATCTGTTATTCACACACAACATCTTTTATTTGCCTAGAAAAGATGTTCTTCACACATTACATCTGTTCTTCATACATCTGGAAATAGTTTAGAACACTTTACCTAAAACCGGGTGCGGAACCATACACCTGCTCTTCAAACATCTGGATATTGTGTTTGAAAATACAGCATAGAGAAAAGCAGGCATATGGTTTCGCTCTTCACACACAGTTTGCAGATGTTTTCAGAACAGTGATATGATATCACTGATATGATATCA
>BLSH010288014.1:129843-140542 GCA_018402905.1 Glandirana rugosa
TTCTGGACCTGTCCAATCATTGTTAAATTCTGGCGAGAGGTCCAAGAAGTACTCACACATGTTCTTGACACAGACATAGCACTAGATCCACTTCATCATCTCTTGGGCCTGCCCTTTAAGGGGATTCCCAAGTCATGTACAGCCCTAGTTAGGCATATTTTAACTGCTGCCAGACGCTTAATACCCAAGCAATGGAAAACTACATCTGCACCCACCAGGTTACATCTTATATCTAGCATTAAAGAGATAAGAGCTATGGAATATCTCACTGCACTAAATGAAGACGTGTTAACTCGTTTCAATAAAACCTGGGACTTGTGGGACAGGTCTAAATATGGCTTTCAACAGAACATGTCCCTCTCCCATTCCCCCCTGTCCACCTCTTCCCCCCACTTAACATCTACCTTCGAAAGATAACCACCACTGTTACCATCTGAACAATATGCAGGCTGAAAGGAACTTTATTTGGCTACTTGACTTTATTCGTTATTACAAGGTCATAATACAAAATATACATATTCTACATATGGTTTGAACCTAGTGACAATCCAATGTTACTTACTTTTTTGTCGCAATCAAAACTCCAAAATTGAACCTTGTAAAACTCATATTTTTCTACATATTTTATATGTTTAAATGTTTATACTATCTATCTATATACAATAACTTTGTATTGCTGCTTTAACTTTTGTCTACTTTTCAATAAAAATTTGAATTACAAAATATGGAGATTCTTTTTTCTTTGTCAGCCCCAAATTTGTGTCATGTCTGCAAAGATTTATCATTATAGACATCTACTATGAGCAGAAGTTATATTATTATAATTATTATTATACAGGATTTATATAGCGCCAACAGTTTGCACAGCGCTTTACAATAAAGAAGGGACACAGTACAATTACAATACAGTTCAATACAGAAGGAATAGGAGGGCCCTGCTCGTAGAGCTTATATTTAGCTGCATGTCTCAGTTTTCTAGAACCATTTACATAATTAGTGAGAGATTGTGACTAACATACAAACAATTTACAAACGCAAATGTACATCTAGATTGCAAAGACTGAAATAATATGGACATTATGGAGGAAGTAAGCCCCACAAAAAAACAAAAAAAAGTAATTCTATTGCTTGTCTCCCTGCTGGCCGTTAACTACCTTGATCCAGCACTACACAGATTCACACAGGAAAGCCTAATTTTGAGTTATCTTAACTGAAGCCTTGATGAAGGGGGGGATTTTTCTGACTCCTGAAATGAGTTGGCTGTTTAGTAGAAAGTAATAAATGAATGTGAACTCTTTTATCCTTTGGTCTGGCGCACCTTCCATTAGTCCATATTTTTCTTTTGGCTTAAATAAAGGTGGTAAAGACCAAAATATATTGGACTTATACTAAAGCCCCATGTGTTGGTTTCCACTTGCTGTGGTAAAGCAGTAGGTTCATCAACAGTTTCCTACACATATCCAGATCATTCAAGATTCTCAATTGGCTACTTTAGGATTTTCAAAATAAAGATTATTCTTAAAGACTCAACTGAAACATATTATTTCAAAAAAGATGATTTTATGACGGCCTTATTCTTAGGTATCCATGTGTATAAAACATTGAGTACACAGATTTGTATTCCCAAAATTTCAGTGATGTCTTTCTGTTAAACATAGAATTAATCTGGATTACTTGACCCCTGGATAAGATTAGTATAGAGGGGAATTCCTCAACACCCTCATTCTAGTCTTTCTCTGAAAGTTGGGTACATTGCTCTGCTACTATTGAAAATAACTATGCAATCTAATTTTAACGACCATCCAGACATACATTGTGATTAAGGTTTTGGGAAATGTACAACTTTATGAGAAAATACAGAACCCAATGTACGAGAAAAGTATTTTTCATTTTTTCTTCTTATGGTTTACTAAAAGGGACCTAACATTCAATTACTTGATTACCTATTAGGCCCCTTTCACACGGGCTTGTCGCTCCGGTAATCCCCGCTGAGCAGGCGGATGACAGATACGTCTCCACTCACTGAGCAGAGATGGAACTGTCAGAGCCCCGCTCTACTCTATAGAGATCAGATGAGAACGAACCGCTCCGATCCGATTCTCCAGACTGATGGAAAATAGGATCTTCATCCATCTGGATTTCATGAACAGGATCGGATCGGAGAGTGGCAGATGTCAGCGGACAAGTTTTCGCTGACATCCGCAGCTCCATAGGGCTGCATGGAGCATCTGTTCAGGTCAGCCTGAAAAGCAGACAGGTGGACCTGAACGGAAAGCCCGTGTGAAAGGGGCGTTACCACATTATTTTGGGACAGAGCTACGTAGTGGCAGACTAGCTAACTGCACGTACCTACACACTGGTGATCTTGAATGTTCTGAATTGGAAATTTAACTGCAACATGTTTGCCCTTTTTTATCTAGGCATTCTTGTAGTGCTCCATGCCACTCCCACTCTTGTCTGGTGTTCTGGGAACCAGAGTTGCTCACCCATGTAAAAACATAGGCTAGTCTTCAAGCCTAATATAGGTGCCTTGCTTTTTTATGGAAAGAGAAACAGAGAGACAAAGAGAGAAAAATGAGTGGTTGCATAACACCGAATAGGAAGCTCAATCATGTGTAACAGCCCATATGAAGATCCTGCAGCAGTAAAGTGGTTGTAAACTGCTGGGTACCTTTTTTTTCTGACCTGCAAGGTAAAGGCATAATGTGCTAGTATGCATCGCATACTAGCATATTATGTAAAATTTACGTGAAAACAAAGCATTCCAGCGATGCAATGTCATTGCAGGTGCTTCCATCTTTACCCGTCTTACTTCTGGGTCCGCGGACTCCGGTTGTGTGACTGGCAGGACCCGCGATGATGTTACTCCCATGCATGCACGGTAGAACCTCTGTTTATGGCACAGGATTCTGAAGGAACGGCGTGGGTGGCTGTTCCTTCAGAGAGCATGCGACAGTGACATCATCGGCTGCATATATAGTATATAGATATTTACAGTATCTATAGGTTAGCCTTATTATAGGTTTACTTATAGGTACAAGTAAAAGATTGAAGTTTACAACCACTTTAAGAGAACTGTGGGTTTTAAACTAAAAGTTCAACTTTACCTAGAAATTAAAAATGTTGCAAACAGGCATGCTTTTTATTTCAGAAGAGGCATATTATGTTTCCGCTGCAAAAAAAGGATTTGTACCTGTCTGCTTGGCATAATTTTTGACAATCCTGCCATCTGCCGGCTGGCAGGATGAATGAACTCCTGTGCACATCATCCTGTTGCAGGCAGTCAAGATGGCTGAAGATCCTAAATCCAGGGAGCTTATGGACACTGCATCACTAGAGGGGAGGTGAGTATAGTTCTACTTTAAGAGGACTTTGTGATTTTAGCATACTTGCAATGCATGCTGGATAGAGTTAGCTGTTTACTGATTGATTTAGTTGTTGTTACAATTGTGCACAGAATCTGACAAGCACAAGGAGTTAGGCAGGTTTTCAGAAAAGAGCCACAAATATTATAATTAAAACAAATAAGCATAGAACGTGTTCATTTCATGCTCTACTGCATGTTGCATTACCCAGTCTGTGATAAATTGTGTGTACAAATTTTCATTATGAAAAGCTTTAATTAAAACTTGTGGCTGCAGAATACTTTTACAACAGAAGACATGAAAACAACCAAAACCTTCAAAACTACAGCAATAGCAGAGACACTGGTGACAGCATCCAGTTCTTCTAGAAGAAAACTAAACTTTGTAATGAATGTAATGGTTTTGCCAAAGAAACTAACTGGCGGATTGAGCAAGACTTCTAACAAATTAATTCCACCATCTATTTTAGAAACAATGCAATATTTTACTTATCTAAGCTGCTGGCCAGTGGCGGCCGCTCCATTAGGGGCGCAGGGGTGCCACCCCCCTAATCCCCATGCACCCGGCCCCTAATCTCCATGCAGGGCGCCGGATGCATATATTTCAATAGGGCTTTTTTTTCAAGAAGCACATGATTAAAGCCTGAGGCTCTAATTGGCTTCAAAAAGGGTGGGTACTGCGCACTGAGCCTACCCACTTGTGTGACAATAGCAAATTTATATTTTCTATTGTCTTCCAGGTTCTCCTCCTGGCCAATCAGGAAGCGGGTCTTAAGACCCGATTGGCTGGAAGGAAAAACTCTTCCAGAACATCCTCTACTCCGGTCACTGCTTATTGACCCCCCCATCACCTGTCCCGAGCTGGCTTCTTCTATTTGGGCACCGGGTCCAGTGCTTCTCCTGCGGGGGGATCCTCCGGAGCTGGGAGCCTGGGGACTGGCTTGATTCGGGCACCACAAATAGTTCCTTACCCATCCCTTCCTCAGGGGAACTAAGCCCAGTAATGTTCCCATCCCCCAGCAACCGGACCTACTGGACAGACACTGATCTAAGGTTGCACCGATTGCCCAGGGAGAAGATGAGTGAGGACCCTGCCGTCTACCCCGAGCTTCTGGACATGACCAGCCACATGGGGACCTCAACTGGCTGCAACACACTGAGCTCAGCCCCGAGCAACTGGCTGCTGCTGGATTCCTCTATACCAGTATATTATGGGGGGGGACGACTGGGATCATACGCCACCATAGACCCTATCACGGGTGATCGACTGAGTGATTGGGAGGTTTGTTTGCCGACGCTCCCCCAAAAATTGAGCATCAGCCACCACTGCTGCTACCCATTGGGCTTTATTTTAAGAATGTACACTATCTATGCCACTAAGTATAATGCATTATTCACATCCCAAAGAAATATACACACCTATACACACTATGTGGAGAAATTTTGATTTACAGCAATGTGTTGCAGTCCAAATATCTTCATGAGCTTTCTCTGTAGCATCAGCGCTTAGCCACACACAATTCATCTATGAAAACACATAGATAGCACTCTGCACAACACTCAGTAAAGGGTTAAATTTAATCATCCATTAGTCGCTTCTATTTGTTTTTTGGATTAATTTAAATCAGGAAGCAGGAGGGAAGTAGGAAAGAGAAGGGGAAAAAAGGGGAAAAAGAGAAAGGGGGGGTGTAGAGGGTGTGGAGGTGGAGAGGGATGGGAAGGGGAGGGTTGGAAAAGGAGATGAAAAAAGGGGAATGGGATTCATCTACTAATAAAAATGGGTCACATCCCATTCAAAATTAAGTCCTTTAAGATGCAGGTTTTAAGTTTAAAATTCAAAAAACTTCTCTCTTACAAAGTAGGGAGATGGAGGGGGGGCGCCCACTCTTTCCACAATCTGGATTTTGGGGGATCGAGTGTCTAAGGCATGAAAAAACCTAAAATGTTTGGCAATGTTGGTGTCCTTATTAGTATTCCTGTTCTACTGTAGATGTGACCCCATAATCTGACGCATAAGCATCTCATGGTACAACCCACATATTGAATATTACAGTGGGTACAGGTAATCACGTATATCACATATCCTGTTTGACAGTTGACTAACTGTTTAATTTCATAAGTAGTGCAATTCAAACTACATGCAATAAAATGAGGGTCTCTGGCATACCGACAACTTGAACTCCAAGTTGCATTGCATTGAAAAAAAAAACAGTGTGCAACCATGTGCATACTAGTTTGGAAGTGAAAAGTCTTGGGAAACAATATTGCCTGTAGTGCATGCTTTTTTTGCAATGTACCTTTCTCTTTTTGACAGTATGGCCTTATACTCTGAATCACCTTATACAGTGCCTTGAAAAAGTATTCATACCCCTTGAAATTTTCCACATTTTGTCATGTTACAACCAAAAATGTAAATGTATTTTCTTGAGATTTTATGTGATAGACCAACACAAAGTGGCACATAATTGTGAAGTGGAAGGAAAATGATAAATGGTTTTCAAGATTTTTACAAATAAATATCTGAAAAGCATGGCGTGCATTTGTATTCAGCCCCCCTGAGTCAGTACTTTGTAGAACCACCTTTCGCTGCAATTAAAGCTGCAAGTCTTTTTGGGGATGTCTCTACCAGTTTTGCACATCTAGAGAGTGACAGTTGTGCCCATTCTATTTTGAAAAATGGCTCAAGCTATGCCAGATTGGATGAAGAGTATCTGTGAATAGCCATTTTCATGTCTTGCCCCCATGCACAATGGGGTCCCGGCCATAAAGCCGTAATGCTCTACTGCCCAGGTTCCCTTACTGGCAATGGCGTCGGCAGCACCAGACAGCTGATGGAAGCATCAGCTGTGGTGCCAACATCGCTGGACTTCAGCACAGGTAAGTGTCCTATTATTAATAATCAGCAGCTACAGTATGTGCAGCTGCTGGCTTTCAATTTTTGGAGGGGTGGGCGGACCTCCGCTTTAACTGATTACATGATTTATTGGTGATTGCTGACATCATAGTAGCAGAAATCTTTCCTCAGCAAAAGCCATAATGAATAAAAGAAGCCTCTAACACAAAGATCATGTTCCAGGCTTAGTCCTATTAAAGTGTGGAGTCAAAGCTTTTTTTTTTTTCAATTATGATTTTGATTGGAAAGATTCACAATACATAACTTGTACAATGAAGCAATTAACTTAAAAGGCAAAGACTGAAAGGCATTATAGAAAACAGTTCTAGTCAGTTTGGTATGAACAATTAGTTGAGATGTACATTATTTTTCATTTTTGCATATTGAATAGAGAAGGAAGAGAGAAATTAGTGTGGATAGAAAAGTAAGGAAAGAAAAGGCACTAGTATAGGAGGGAAGCAGGAAGTGGGCGAGTAGATGATGAGAGTTGGAAGAAGAGGTCATTATATGTTGTCTTGTAAACTTATTCAGTAGTTAACTTCACATATTGGTACATTGGCACACCCGGTTTACATGACAGTGATGCATAAAGAAAAAAGAACTATTCACACAACCTTCTAGGATTAGTTTTGTTTATCCTAACTCAGATTGATCCCAAGGGTCCCATATTTTATAGAATCTCGAAACCTCATCATGTATGGTAGCTGTCATATACTCCATTCTACGGACATCTCCTATATTCTGTAGCAGTTGTTGCCTAGAAGGGGGTGTTGCACTCAACCAGAGTGCTGGTATGCATCTCTTTGCAGCTAAAAATATGTAGGAGATCAATTTGTTTGTGAACTTATTCTCCCCCTCATACGGCAAGCCTAGGAGACAATGCAGAGGGTCCAGCTGTATCTCCCTCCCCACCACCTGTCGGAGAAGGAAAACCACCTCTTCCCAAAAGGGGGTAATTCGCCCACACTGCCAGAAAATGTGGAATAGGGTCCCCTTCTCCTTTTCGCATCGCCAGCATATTGCGGGTAGAGAGGGGTCATAGTGGTGCACAACATCAGGGGTCCTATACCAAAACATTAAAACCTTAAGGGCCGTCTCCTTCTGGGCTACACATCTAGATATTTTGTTTGAGACAGACCATATCTTATTCCATTTAGGAAGCGATATGGGTTCCTGTAAAATAGAGGACCATTTCCTCATATAGGAATGCATATCCTCTGTTATTGGGGTTATATCTTGGAGAATTTTGTAAATCAGTAAGGTAAGATGCGGTTGGGTGGGGCCCTGGGCACATAGTTGCTCAAATATTGTGGGTTTAGATAGGGTTAGTGAGGGAGCAAGCATCGAGAGATAATGTTTCATTTGCAAATATGAGTATAACAAATATCTAGGCAGTTCATGTTTCTTTTGTAGGTCAGAGAAGGTGAGTAGCTTACGAGTTACAGGATGAACCAGATGGCGAAGCTGAAATATTGTGGCCTGTGACCATGGCTCCATTCTTTTATGGGACAAGCTGTCAGGTATTTTAGGGTTGTATAATATGTTTGACAAAGGCATAGAAGATGATGTGAGAAAAAAATCTCTGCCTGCACTGCTTCCATATCTTCAATGTAAATCGCATGGGAGCAGTGCAATGGTCTAAAAGTTTAGGCTCCCGGTGTACGGACGGTGTCCACACAAGAGCGCAGGGATGCGCTGGGTGGATGGACCCCGTCTCTATCTCAGTCCATCTATTTGGTGCCTTCAGAGCAGTCCAAGAGGCTATCGTCTTTAAGTGAGAAGCGTAGTAATATTTCAGAATATCTGGGGCCTCCAGTCCTCCTTTGTCTTTTGGACTGAATATCACTGAGCTAGCTACACGGTGGGTTCCCCCTTTCCATATAAATTGCAGAAATCTACTCCTAAGCCACTTTAGCAGAGATGAAGGAACTTGAACGGGGAGTGTATCAAAATTGTACAACAATTTCGGCATAATGGACATCTTCAAAACATTTATCCTCCCTAGCCATGATATAGGATAGGAGCTCCAACCTCTCATCAGCTCATTAATTTTGATGAACAGGGGGGGTATAGTTTGCCTGATATAGGGATGCGTATGTCTTTGTGATTTGTGTACCTAGGTATTTCAAGGACTGGGAACACCATCTATATTGGTAAGTGCTCTGAAGAACAGCTAAATCCCCTGGATTGTTGTGAAGGGGAAGAGCTTCGTTTTAGTCGTATTGATTTTGTATCCCGAGAGGGAGCTAAATTGCGATAAAAGGGCATGTAGATTAGGCAATGAAGTAAAGGGGTGGGTCAGTGTCAACAGTACATGATCCGCAAACAATGATAGTTTATATTACCTTTGCTTCATTGGGACCCCCACTATATCAGGGTGCACCCGCACTGCTGCAGCCATAGGCTCCAGGCAAAGGACAAATAGTAGCGGGGACAAGGGGCATCCCTGCCTGGTACCATTCGACATCTTAAAGGTCTCCAAGACAAAAGAGGACATCTGCACTTGAAATGTTGGTTCCGAGTACAATGCCCTCAGAGCCGCTATAAAAGGGCCTTTAAAGCCATACCTGGTTAAAAGCTCAAACATGTAAGGTCAACTCAACCTATCGAAGGCTTTTTGGGCGTCCAGACTCAGAACTATTGCTGGGCGCTGGACCCTATTAAGCATATCTATAAGGTTGATTATCCATCTAGTATTATCTCCAGCTTGTCTGGAGAGTACAAAGCCCACCTGATCCTTATCCACTAGCTTAGGGAGTAGTTGTGAAAGTCTATTTGCTAAGATCTTTGTAAAAATTTAGTCTGAGTTTAACAGCGAGATTGGCCGGTAGTTGTCAGGTACTGAGGTGTCCTTCTCGGGTTTCGGGATAACTATAACATAAGAGTGTAGGAAGGAGGAATGTGGGGTTTTCCCCTGTAATAGGGAATAATATAGGGACAGAAGGCGGGAAACCAAAACGGACTGGTAGCTTTTATAATATGAATAGGGGAGACCGGAGATTTGCCCTTGGGTAGCTTCTTAATGGTATCGAACAGCTCTTCTGCTGTAATTTCGGCATTCATTAACAGAATGTCTTCAGAGGATAGCTGGGGTAAATGCACATCACCTAAGAACTCCTTGGGTGCTTTTTTTTCGAATGGGGGATGTTGGGTTGGGGATAGGCAATTTTACAGCTTATGGTAAAAATCACCAAAGATTTTGGTCATTGTCTGGCGGCAATGAGTGGATGTTCCATTTGGATTATTTAGAAAGTCAGGGAATGTATGAAAGGGGCGTGGGTTGAGTCTAGCTGCTAATATTTTGTGGGGTTTGTTTGCGTATTCATAAAATTTTTGGTTTGTTTTGCCCACATTAAGGACTTGTCTACTTTAGACATGGCTAGTGATTTCAACTGATTACGTAAAGAAGTCACCTCCCTGAGGCGGGAAATTGTGGAGGAAGCTATGAGTCTCCTTTCAGCTCCTTTTAATCTGGTCAGTAGCTCCGTCCTCTGGGCAGCTGCATAATTTTTTCATCTAGATCCCTCTGCTATACATTGTCCCCTGAAATAGGCCTTATGAGCCTCCCATAGGGTGGAGATTTCTGGCACAGATCCTTCATTGATTTGGAAAAATTCCATCAGAGAATTGGCCAATTTATCCTTGATATCCAGGCGGCTCAGGAGTGACTCATTCAAATGCCAGTGGCACTTCTTTGAATAAGTCTGTGTCAGCATCAGATCCAAAAAGATCGGAGCATGATCTGACCATGATATTTGGTCAATCTCAGATGTTACAACATTACTTAAAAAAAGGGGGATACGAAGACGTAATCCAATCTGGAAAACATTTTATGGGGAGGGGAAAAGAAGGAGAATTGTCTGCCAGTTGGGTGCTTAATTCTCCACGTGTCGTAAAGACACTGTTCCCTGATAATCCTTCGAAAAGATTTGGCCAAAGAATGTGTCTGGGGGGGGGGGACCCAGTTGTGTCGGAGACCTCCTATCCCTAGAGGGCGAAAATACCACATTAACCACTTAAGGACTGGAAGGATTTCCAGCTTTAGGACCGGAGCCCTTTTTGCGATTCGGCGCTGTGTCGCTTTAACTAAAAATTGTGCGGTCGTGCGACGTTGTACCCAAACAAAATTTGCGTCCTTTTTTTCCCACAAATAGAGCTTTCTTTTGGTGGTATTTGATCACCGCTGCGTCATTTCTGATCGCCGCTATAAACAAAAGAAGAGCAACAATTTTGCAAAAAAAAACAAATTTCTTACTTTTTGCTGAAATACAAATCCAAAAAAAATATATAAAAAAACATTTTTTTTCACCGTTTTTGGCCGATTTATATTCTTCATCATATTTGCGATAAAAAACGCGGCTTAGCGTTTTTCCCGAGGCCAGGATTTCGACCTTTAGGAAGGTCAGGAATTCACCAATTACACCATAAAAGCGGGAGATCCC
>BLSH010288014.1:159175-170660 GCA_018402905.1 Glandirana rugosa
CGCCTCCAGGCACGCGGCGATCTGCGATTTTTAGTGGTACTGCGATCTTTCAGCGGACATGTCGGACCATTTTGACACTTTTTTGGGACCATTGGCATTTATACAGCGATCAGTGCTATAAAAATGCACTGATTACTGTGTAAATGCCATTGGCAGTGAAGGGGTTAACCTACAGGGGGCGCTCTAAGGGTTAACTGTGTTCCCTGGGCGTGTTCTTACTGTAGGGGGACTTGCCTAGCTGGGGAAAGGAAGTTATCACAGCCTTCATGTACGAGAAGGCTGTGATCACTTCCCTTCCCCCTCACACAGAGCGGAGGTCCGTGTTTACATACACGGACCTCCGCTCATTCGCTCCGGGGGGGGCATCGCGGGTGGCCGGCGGCAATCGAAGCCGCCGCACCCGCTCCCTGGCCCCCCCCGAACACAGTGAGCTCACAGTATCTCTGTATCGCGGCCGCCGTCGTATGACGGCGTTTTGCGTTACAGAGCCACTTTGCCGCCGTCAATCTCCGATCGGCGGTCGGCAAGTGGTTAAGGAAAGACTTCAGGCTAGGCATTAAACAGTTAATGAAAACTATACTGAAGAAAGTCAGCATATAGGGGCACTTCTTATCAGGAAGCTTCTCACATGAATTCCTGTACAAGGTGCTTTAGTGCCCATAAGGTAATTATACCTGAATAACAGCATAGAGCCCTCAGTGTCTATTAGAAGCAGAGTCCGTGATTGCTATATAATCCACCTGATGTACAGAGTCCATATTTGACACAGATCCTTAAAGTGGTTATAAACCACTGGATGTTTTTGTTTTTTTTTACCCTGCAAGGTAAAGCCATAATGTGCTAGTATGCATCGCAAACTAGCACATTATGTTAAACTTACCTTTAAACTAAGCCCTCCCATGCCGAGATGTCAGAGCTGGAGGCCACTTCCATCTTCACCTGTCTTTCTTCCGGGTTTGCGGACTCCAGCTCTGTGACTGGCCAAAGCCACGATGAAGTCACTCTCGCACATGTGCACAGGGCTCCGAAAGAATGGCATGGGTGGCCGTTCCTTCAGAGTGTATGCACCAGGGATGTCACTGGCTGCATGTATAGTAAATATCTGCTAAATGGTGCACGTTGAGGGGATATTTACACTACCTATGGGTAAGCCTTATTATAGGCTTACCTATAGGTAAAAGTCAGTGATGGAAGTTAACTTCCACTTTAAAGGCAGCAAGTCCAAGATTGGTAGTTAAGAGTCCTCAGACTCCCAGTCCCTCAGGGAGCCCTGACTGCCTCATCCACCCCCAGCTGGGGGTGCTGTCTGGCAGCATAACAGTTTACATTTTGTCAGTATTTACAGTAGCTCTCTTTTGGGGCACCGAAGAGCCCCTTTTTATGTGGATCTTTAGAAAATTGGTGGGAAAAACTAGCCAATTCATTTACCAGATTCACCACACATCTAACATTCTAACAATTTCAGAGCAAAGATAGCAGACTTGACACAGATTGCACAATATGAGTCAGTATAGAAAAAAACATTAACCCTTCTGTAAGGACCTGCCTACACAATGGTAGTATAGAGCACTGACTACAACACGTGGCTAGAAGGAAAGCAAAACAACATTTTGCAATAAATTCACTGAGGTAGCGCTGATGGTCATGTGCCATTAATTACTCTGATAATGAGTGAAAGTTACCTCCAACATCAGATTTGTTACTATAATATATTAGAACTATGTCATTCTTGATCAATATTACTTACCTTTGGGTATAGTTGAACATCTATGGGAGTGGATATTCTGGCTTCCACATTCTCCATGGCTCAAGATTGCACGTAGAAGAAGTGGGCTGCAGACTGGAGAGGCTGCTGAGCCCAGGTGCAATATTGGAATTAGTCCTGAAATGTAAACCAAGAGATGACTATGCAGAACAATGTACATTCTTTGGATCAAAGCACATTGTGGCCACCAAGTTGTGCTACATTATTGTGGACAACCTGTTTTCTAGCTATCTTGGCTAATTTATGTGACCATCCAAAACAGCAGTTTACAAGCATTGTGTAACATTCCATACATACAGTTTCACTTTGCAACATAAACAACTGGCATTACTACAGAAAGTTCATGGCTCAACTGTCCTCCTCAAAAAGGACAACTCCGACGCATGGGGGAAAAACAAATATTTTTTTTAGGAGGGACAGCCAAGACTGCACATAACTACCCCATTCCCTGAGAAGCTAGATTGAGGTATACTGTGCACAGGAATAGAAACATATATGTAGATTAGGGAATCAGCAGACACAAGTATGAGGTCATGTTCTCCTGGACACCAAGAGAACAGGGAATGATTAGCTGGACTCCAGGTGGTAACACATGCTCTAATTTAAAGTACACATCTACATCTATTGCTGTCAGGCACTTATACATTCATATATATTTGTTTTTCACTCACCACGTGTTTCTTTGTCAGTCATTGACAGTGATCCCCAATTGGTTGTGAGCTCCCTGTTGATAATATACAGTCACAACATTCGCCTGTATTTGGCCCAGACATGAATGGTTGCAAAAATGGTCTTATGGCTTACAACTCAGGTAGCCATCCTGCTGAGGATACTGTGCCTGTGTATGCAGCTCAAAGGTCTACAAGTCTTGTTTCCTATAAAATGACTGAAAGCACACTTCCTGTATTAACCAGGTCCGTTGTGACAGTGAACATATGTTTCCTCCTTTATCAAATATATGTGCAGTACAGCTTATTGTAGCATTACCTCTGATTAGCTGTGGCTAGATGCTGAAAATCAAGCCTAGATGCAAACTTTTTGAGTCACACTAATCACACCTAATCTGCATTCCAATAATTGCATGTATTCGGTTAGTGTGAGTGTAGACATGAAATAACATTAAATGTGATTAGTTGGAAATAACAATAACACAGTGAATTAACACATTTTATTCACAGGCTTCTGTTAGCACATGTCAGTGGACCCTTAAAGTTAATTTTTTGAAGTAGACGTAGTCTCAGTAGAAAAATGTGTCCCCTGCTGCAGAGAGGGACCTTTGCTCTTTATGGGGAAACAAAAGTCTGATAAGCTCCTTACTGAGTTGGATCTATAGCTGATGCTTCATGCTGATTGAAGAATTCCAGCTCTGACTAAGCAGGGGGCGTGTCAGACCTGCAAAGAGATCACTGCTTCTTCACAGAGAACAAGGGTCCCACTCTGCAGCTGCTGGCAGGGGACTGGCTTTTATACTAAGGTTGATTTTTAAAGAACACAAACTGTAAAACTATGAACACCTTTTGTTTTGATGCACCTCAAATGTATTTAGCTAATGTAAACTGATTTTTTTTATTAGGCTTTAAGCCTAGTAAAAGATTAGATTAAACAAATAAAAAACCTTTGCCTATTTGCCTAGAAAATGGGCAAAAGTGATTTCTAAGATTTGTCTCCTATTGACTTGGGGTTTGGACCAAACCAAACTCAGGTACATTTGTCTCGTTGCTATTTCAGAGTCTATCATTATACAGTATCATTCTCTGGTTTTGGGATTGGGATGTGTGGAAAGGATTTGGTAGTGCTGCATTCCAAGACCTACCTGACAAACTTATGTCCCATTTATTTTAATTTGGGCTAACCATGATAGTTGTTGCACTGCTGAGGTAGTAAAGCAGGAAATAAAACCCAGTAGGAAAAATGAGATGGTTGCCGGGTAACTGTTAAGATGAGATAGCCTTTGGGTGAAGAGGAGGCAGCTGCAGGTTACATTGATGCAGCTAGCAGCATGCATGGATAATCATTAAATACACTTTTAATATTTTGTTGTTTTATCTTCCATGCTGCTGCTTGATTTATCCATAATGGCGATGGAATCTGTTTAATAGTCAAGCTTAACCTCAAAGAACACGATAAAAATCAAACACAATTATGTTGATATATGCTATGACTTTAACCATCTTCCCTCATTATCAATGTTGTCCATGATTTATTTTATCACCTTATGTAATAATTCACTAGAAGCCTTCCTAACATGTTTGCATATGGATTAAATTTTACATAAAAATGCATTTTCCAAATTGCATTGTTCCCAAGGTGGAAATAAACATTCCACATTTGCTTTGTGTAATGTATGATGACACTTTAGTGCTTCCAATCTTTTATCTTTTTAGTACACATTTGCTATACATATACTACCACATAAAGCTGATGTATGAATTATGCCCTAAATTGCTTGCAATGCTAGATATACTTTGCATGCTCAAAACTGTAACTCCTATATTTTGTGCTTAACCTTTTGAGGACCATAAGATTGCCGTCGTCAATATAAAATAATTATAAAACATGGGACAAATACATCCCTTGGTCCTCAAAGGGTTAAAGGGTAACTCCACTTCTGTGGGGAAAAAAAATAACAAATAAAAAAAAAATAATATAGAGTATACAATTGCGACACAAGTCATATTGTAATTGAATGTTATTAAAAATGACCTTTCCTTTTTAATCTGCAGCTCTGCTTGTGTGATTGGCTCAATGATTTTCTCTGAAGTCTGCACTAAGATACAAGTCTGATTTCTGGCATCCCCTGCAACAAAAATGAAATTTTTGGTGAGGTACTCCCAATAGGAAATCACGGCTAAAGGGATGCAGGCCCAGCAGCTTTCCCTGATTCGAGCTTTGCAGGTGCACAGCTGATTGACAATTATGAAACCATTCCCATTAGACTCACTTTCCCACATGGATACAGACAAACACGCAAGGATTTCTTCAGAATAACAAAAGGTAGGAATATGCAACAAAGTTTGTTAAATCCTTGCAATGTACATAGATCACCCAGAGGGGAATGTTTTTTTCTTAACAAAAGTGGAGTTACACTTTAATAATCCATTTGATATAATATGCATATGTCTGTATATCTGTTTTTAAACTGAGATGTTGAAACAGTTTAGTTTTTTTCTGAAAAAAGGTACATGGGCTTTCATTGTTGCTTTGTTTGGTCTTCAGCTACCTTGAGCAATGTTGGCTTCTTGTATGTGGCTGTACCTTTAATGAGGAATGGGCCACCGGCTAGTAACCTGCTCTCAGTTTATGCATTGCATACATTATCAGGATTTTTCTGATTTTAAATGATTGAATATGAAGTTGCTTGGGTCTCAGATCAACCCAATCTTACAGGGTCTCTGAGTTGGATTTACTAGTTAAAGGGGAACTCCACTTTTGTTGAGAAAAAAAAAAAAAAACATTCCCCTTTGGGTGATCTTTGTACATTGCAAGGATTATAACACACTTTGTTGCAGATTCCTACCTTTTGTTATTCTGAAGAAATCACTGTTTGTTCCTCTGTGCCTCTCTGCTAAGTGAGTCTAATGGGAATGGTTTCATAATTATCAGTCAGCTGTGGCAGTAGCAGAGCACTAATGAGGAAATCTGCTGGGCCTGAATCCCTTTAGATGTGTTCCTATTGAAAGTATCTCACCAAAAATAACATTTTTATTGCAGGGGGTGCCTGAAATCTGACTTGTATCTTAGGTAGACTTCTGGGAAAATGGGGAGTGGTCAGAACACATTCTGTTAATAGAACAACTCCAGGTAGCCATATTGCATGGCATTTATAGAAAATTACAGTGGCTGCAGATTGAAAAGGAAAGGTCATTTTTAATAACGTTCAATTACAATATGACTTGTATAGGTTATATTATGTTTTCTTTGTTTGGTAGTTATTTTCCCCATGAAGGTAGAGTTACCCTTTAAATAACCCAGTAAGGGACATTACTGATTACACTGAAGTGGAATTAGAAATTTGGATATGGACTTTCCACTGTGGGACAAGCCGAGAAAGTTAAATAAAACTGCCTAAAAGAACAATTGGTTATTTGCTATTCAAAGTCTACTGCACAAGTCCCATCTCCATGTTTGACACACAAAACTGGGAATAAAAGTCTTTTGGTTTTTGCTAATGGACTATTTGGTGAATCATTGACAGCCTGAATGTCTGGTGGAACATCTGCTTGTGCAAATTGTTTTTATTATTTTAGTGCAATAGGTACAGAACAAATCCTCTGGGCATACCTCGGCTCAATTAAGGTGCAATACAATACAAATAGAAAAGAAAAAAAAAGAGCAAAAAACACCCCAGGTTTGCTACTCAAAAACCAGGAATACAAATTCTCATCCACAAGAGAGATATGTTTATGAAAAAAGGAAGACATGCCATCATAGCAGTTAGCCACCCTCCATCTCCATTTTTGCAAGTGTTTAGGAATTTACATGACATCTGTGCATACTGTACATGGCAGGGCAAGGGATGAAACAAAACTATCAATGATTTAATCTGGAAAAAAAACAATAATTTAAGGTGAGCTATCTGTGAGGCCATCCTGCTCCGCTGTGGTGGCATCAGGCTCCAATCAGATATCTCAAACTTTAATTTTTTTGGACATTCCCTGTTCAAATAAGTTTCTTTGTATAAAAGTATACCATGACTTCAATGTATTCAGAGTGGGGATAGTTGTAGCTCTTCAATTAAGTACTATAAATTTACAGGCATAAAATAAGGGAAGCACTAGAAGTGTATGAATGGTCCTGGAGGGGTCCAGAGCCCCCACCAGCCCTAAAATACAGATGTCTGCCTGTTGAGGTATAGGAATAGTGGTTAAATGTGTGATAAACTGTAAGACACCTGTCCAAAATGGTTGTAGAGAAGGACATGACCAAATGATATGAAAATAGTTAGCCGAGTCAGCTTGGCTATGCCAACAGCATGGCTGGCAGTCTGGATACATCTTATGGAGTGGAACTTATGTAGTATTTTGTACTAGATCAATCGGTCTCTGGTAGATACCAGCTGGGAAAAAGGATATTCCTATATATCATCCCAGTCCTCGTCATCCAGCTCCATCAGCTCCACCAACCAAAAACAGCATAAACGATCTAGACCATGATGCACAGTGGGCTGTAAAGCCTTTTAGATGGTTATTAAAGTTTTAATAAGGGATTTCTCCTGTAGGGGTGGCTCCATGTCAAACTGTGGTATAATTAAAGGAGCACTCCCAAACAGTGCAAAATAGGCATGGTGCCACTGGAAGAACCATAAGAAGTAGGAGTTGGGCAAAGCAAAATTAAGGTGGTCAAATGTCTGCAATACGCCACCACCACAAATATGTGTCAGATAATGGACACCTCTGACAGCCTAGAGGGAGGGATCAGATATGGAGAAGAATCAGGTAAGGCGGGATTTAGCCATAGTGGCGCGTCAGGGGAATACCACCTGGATCGGTTCTCTACAGGAGGAGTTCATGCTCTGATTATAATTTTCATAGAAGTCGTAAGGAGATGAGGGGTTTTAATGCCCCTAAATATAGCGTTTTTCAAGGCTTCATATAAGCCAACCAGGTGGCTTCCAGGGCAACCGCAGTGTTCTACACAACTTACCATAGGACTTAAACAATCTCTAAACTACCACTCCCCTGGTCTGGTAGACTAGCAGCCTTTAAAATTATCAAATTACCCCAACTACTTTATCTCTTCAGGGCGCTGCCAATTCCAATCCCCTTGTCCCTTTTCACTTCTATACACTTTGTATAGCACAAGAGAAAATCTAGATGCTCTCACACCACCCTAATGAAGCACAAATCAATGGGTGGAATGGGTCTTATTAACTTCAGAGACTATTACAATGGAGCTATTCTAACACAGCTCAAGGACTGGTTTGACTCCAGCCCTTTATGTCTGTGGAGTAGCATTGAGACATCCCAAATCCCAGGACACAACCTAAAGAACTGCCTCCTTAGCTCACCTGAAATAAACAGATCAGGTAAACCTCTCTCCCCTAGCATATCTTCCACAGTGGCAGCTATCAATTACCTTATTACTAACACTATCAATGAACCAAAGCCGTATAAACTACCTCTACCCATCTCAATAACTGCACTGATGGTCCCCAACCTACACTTGAATTCCTGGCAAGAGAAGGGCATATCCTCTATCGCAGACCCTCCTCAAACCTTTCCCATCTCTACAACAAGAGTTCTCACTCCCTACCAAAGACTACTTTAAATACCTACAAATAACCCACTGCCTACTTAGCAACCCGCAAATAGTTAAATTCTTACCCAAAAAAGCATGGTCGGTCTTATCTCTTGACAAACCATCCAGCAAGGGTATCACACTTTTACAATATGCTGCAAAGTAAGACATCCTTCCACAAACTGCCCCCTATGGTTAAATGGGAACAAGGCCTAAACAATTATTTTAATGAATCACAATGGAGAGTGGCTTTAACCTCTGCCCACAAAGCAACACCCTCCTCTAACCTATGGGAACTCACTCACAAACTCAATCTTAGATGGTACTTCACTCCTTCCGAAATCCATGCTTACGATCCAACCACTCCACCTTTATGCTGGAGGAAATGTGGATCCATAGGTACCCTATACCACATTCTGTGGGAATGCCCCAAAATTACCAGCTTTTGGGAAGACGCGTCTCAATTAATTCTGAAGGTAACAGATACTCCAATCTCCATACCCCCGGAACTCGCACTACTCAACAGAGGCATTGACACTATACCTAAACAACTCAGCTACATAGTTACCCATATTTTGTGATCAGCAAGACTAACGATTGTTAAACACTAGAAATCCACTGATCTACTAACTATATAAGAGGTAATCAACCTAACTCACACCCACGGTATGTACAAACACATGTATGCCTCAAGTGAAGGTCGCCTATTATCTTTTAACCACTTGCCGACCGCCCGCTGTCGCATGACGGTGGCAAAGTGGTTCAATATCGCAAACCACTGTCATCTGATGGCGGCTGTGAGATTGTGGATCGTGAGCGCCTCACCGGAGGTGCGTTCACGTGCTTACAGTGTTCCGGGGGAGCCAGGGTGCGGGTAGGGTGGACTCGATCTCCGCTGGCTACTGGCGATGACAGAATGGAGGTTCGTGTATGTAAACACATGGATCTCCGTTCTGACAGGGGGAAGGAATCTGATTGCAGGCTTTACTAGTAAAAATGAAAAAAAATAAAAATCCCATAAATTAATTCTCATCATTCTTAAACGCGGCAACTTTTGCGCAAACCAGTCAGTATGCGCCGTTTGCAATTTTTTTTTTTTTACCAAAAATATGAGGAAGAATATAAATTGGCCAAAACTGATGAAAAAAATGTTTTTTTCATATATATTTTTTTTTGGATATGTATTATAGCAAAAAGTAAGAAATATTTTTTTTTCTTTTGCAAAATTTTCGCTCTTTTTTTGTTTATAGTGGTGATCAGAAATGATTCAAAGGTGACCACCAAAAGAAAGCTCTATTTGTGGGGAAAAAGGGTGAATATTTCATTTGGGTACAACATCGCACGACTGCGCAATTGTCCGTTAAAGCAAGGAAGTGCCAAATCGCAAAAAGTGCTCTGGTCCTAATGGGGGAAATCCTTCCGGGGCTGAAGTGGTTAAGATACACGGGACACAATGGCTCACCTTCATATGCTGTCTAATAAAACACCCTCTCCCTACTCTTCTTAACACCTGAAAAATCCATCGGAAATTTAACCTATTAAGCTCTAGCAAACATGCAGATCATCTACCACATGTACGCATATATTTTCTGTTAGAAAGCACAATGTCTCTGTTTGTAATGCAATATAACCACCTTGTATGACATTCCGTTCTCACCACACAAAACAATCACTTTTCCAATGGTCACCATGGAGTACGTGGTACTAAATTCCTAAATACTTGATCTTATCCTTCCAACACAATGGAAGTGATGGATCCGCCACCTTATCGGCACCTGGAAGGATAAGAGATGTGTCCCAATTTACTTTTAGCCCAGTCATATTAGCAAAGTGAGACAATAAGCCCAATGCCCCACGGAGTGAAGGCCCCGGATCCTGGAGGAAAAGAATGATATCAGCATAAAGGGCCAATTTTTCCTCAAGGAATAAAACCCGAACACCCCAAACCGCACCGGAGGACTGGATGGCCGAGACTATAAGCTCTACCATAAGAGCAAATGGCGGGGAAAGGGGACATCCTTGTCTAGTACCCCATTCAATAGGGAAGGTAGAGGAGAGGGCCCCCACCAAGCTTAATTTGGACTACTGGTTGTTTGTACAGTATAGTTATCTATTTACGGAAGATGGGACCAATACCAAAAGTTTTACGCACCTCTTCCATGTAGGGCCGAGCCACAGAGTAAAATGCTTTATCTCGATCCATCGCTACCAGCACCCTGGTACCTTGATCTTCCGAAGAGATCTGCAAATGAGTAAAAATACTATGGCTATTTACATCCGTTCACATACGCGGCATAAAACTGGTTTGGTCTATATCTCCAAGAATGGAAGGACTTTCATCAAACTGGTAGCAAGAATTTTGGTAAGCATTTTTTAGTCATAATTTAAAAGCGATATGGATTAATATGCAGAGCATTGTGTGCCATCTTTTCCAGGTTTCTGAATTAGAACTATATGAACTTGTGACAGAGAAGTAGGCAAAATCCCCTCTTCCAGGCAGATAGCATATAATTGCTGGAATCTCGGTACCAGATCAGAGGTGTATAATTTATATCAGTTTCCCGGGAGGCCATCCGGGCCTGGGGTTTTCTTGGGAGGAAGAGAATGTATAGCAAGCCTCTATTTCCTCTGCTAAAATGACAGTATCTAATAAGGCAGCAGCATCTACAGCCAAGGTAGACAGGGACAGTTGTCGCAGATCAGTATGTATATTGAGTGAATGAAAATGAGCAATATAAAAATGCAAATGAAGAGAAAGGTGCAGCACTTATTAGATAGAGTCCATAACATCAACAGTCCGTATCACATTCATATGTCGGATCCACCACAGAGTGTTTGCAGAGTGAAAAGGCAAATTTCCAAAAAAGTGCTGTAGTGTGTGTCCACCACCAGTAGCCTCACTAGCAGCTCACCTTCACCACTGGATCCCATGTTAGGGGATCACATATGCCTGTTCCCTTGAGCCGGGACGGCTATTGGCTTCAGAACCTTTCCACAGCTTCAATTTACTCTGCAGTAAAAGACCATATGGCATGTGTGAACAAATGAGAAATATATAGTGCTCTCCGTAAAACACCTCTATTTATTAAAATCACAATAAAAGATGTACACTCACAATGATGGCACTGAGTCCCAGTGCCGGATAAAACACCTGAATCCAAGATCCCACATACTTAAGTCCACAAAATAGGCCGTGACCCTGAGTCACGGTAGTAACACTCACATGTAGAAAATAACACTAAAATTATTTATCTCCACAAAATGCCTCTCGTGATATATAAAGAGTAAACAAGTGTGTACGGTATACCAGAAAATGACGTCTCATTTAACTTCGACACCTTTCCAAGACTTCGGTTATCGGCAGGGCCGAGTTCCCTTGTCCGTATACACTAGGGGATTGTACCCTAGGTCACCACTTCCACTCGACGATCACTCCGATGACCACCACCTGTGTGTGATGTCGTGAAAAAACCTTTAAACGGA
>BLSH010288014.1:180317-198489 GCA_018402905.1 Glandirana rugosa
TTACAAGGACAATGTGCCGTCCTTAATCCCCTCACTGGAGCGTGAGCGGAAGATGCGCGACTACAAGCGCACACTGGTAGAGGCGCTGCTGAGGGCATTCCCAAATGATACTGGGGCTCAGCGGAAGCACAAGGCGAAGGTAGAGGAGGAGGAGGAGGTAGAGGCCACCAACGCAGCTGTGCCACCGCCAGCACCTCAGAAGGCAGGGTTAGCATGGCTGAAATGTGGCAAAGCTTTGTCAGCAGCCCGCCACAACAAACAGCACAACCAGCCGATAGACAAGGTCTTAGCAGGAGGCAGCATTTCAGCAACATGGTGCAAGAGTATGTGGGCACACGCCTACACGTACTGCCTGATGGGTCTGTCCCATTCAACTTCTGGGTCTCCAAATTGGCCACATGGCCTGAGCTTGCCCTTTATGCCTTGGAGGTGCTGGCCTGCCCTGCAGTCAGTGTATTGTCGGAACGTGTGTTTAGCACGGCAGGGGGCGTTATCACAGACAAGCGGAGCTGCTTTTCCACATCCAACGTGGACAAGCTTACCTTTATTAAAATGAATCAGGCATGGATCCCACAAGACTTGTCTGTACCTTGTGCAGAATAAACATTTAGACCGGACTCACACAGCCATTCATATACTTCTTTTTTTGAATAGGCCTCAATACAAAAAAAAACCATGTTGGCTACCTCCTCCTACTCCTCTACCACCGCCACTTCCACCTACACTGCCACGGTCATGGCCTAGTCAACCTCTAGGCTCCTACTCCACATGCACCCCGCTTCCCATTTTTTTATTTGATTTTAATTTATTTTCCCCATCAACATTTTTGTAGGGCACTTGCCCTAGTTTGAAGATGATTTTAAAACAGTTATATGGCTTCTACCGTTAATTAATACTTTTCAGACACAGTTTGAAGATGATCCACATTCGCCTCCATTTTTTATGTTTTTATTTTTTTTTAAATATTTAAAGTTATTTCCCTGTCCCCATTTTTTTGGAGGGCACTTGACCTACCCTTATCCCCATTTTACTTCCTTTTGCAGCCCTCTAGGGCTTTCCAGGACTTTGTTACAGCCATTTTTGTGCCTAAAAGTTCGGGTCCCCATTGATTTCAATGGGGTTTGGTGTCCGTGCGATCGTTCGGGTTCCGTCCGGACCCGGACTTTGTCCCGAAGTTCGGCTGGACCAGCAGAACCCAAACTTCCAGAGGTTCGCTCAACTCTATTCCTTAATTGCCAGTAACTCCTTATTCCCAATGTCATAATTTCTTTCGGCTGATGACATTAAGCGAGAGAAATACGCACAAGGATGAAGCTGCATCTTTTCGCCTTTTCTCTGAGAAAGGATAGCTCCCACATCAGAGTCTGAGGCATCCACTTCCACTATAAAAGGAACTTCAGGATCAGGATGTATCAATATTGGTGCAGAAGTGAAAAGAGTCTTCGGCTTAATAAAAGCAGTCTGTGCCTCAGTTGACCACACAAAGGGCATCCCTTTCTTTGTCAGCTGTGTAATTGGTGCTATCACTTTAGAGAAGTTTCTTATGAATTTTCTGTAGAAATTGGCAAAACCAACAAATCGTTGTATTTCTTTGATATTTCTAGGGGCAGGCCAATCCACTACTGCTTTGATCTTCTCAGGATCCATGCTTACTCCTTTAGGAGAAATTATATATCCCAAGAAGAGCATCTGGGTTCGTTCAAACTCACATTTCTCCAATTTAATATAAAATTGGTTCTTCCTTAGCCTTTCAAAGACAGTGCAAACATGTTTGCGATGCTCCTCCAAGTTATTAGAAAAGATGAGAATATCATCCAGATAAGCAATCACAAAATGGTCCAATAGATCTCGAAAAAAATCATTGATGAAGTGTTGGAAAGTGGCAGGAGCATTACAGAGGCCAAAAGGCATAACCAGGGGACTCAAAATGGCCATATCTGGTTCTAAAGGCGGTTTTCCATTTGTCTCCTTGACGCATGCGGATTAGGTTATATGCCCCCCGTAAGTCTAGTTTTGTGAATACTTTGGCAGAGCGGAGTCTTTCCAACATTTCAGAGATTAAAGGAAGTGGATAGTGGTTTTTAATAGTGATTTTATTCAAGTCCCGGTAGTCAATGCATGGACACAAGGTGGAATCTTTCTTTGCAACAAAGAACAGGGCTGCCCCTGCAGGAGACATTGAGGGTCTAATGAAGCCCTTCTTTAAATTATCCTCAATCCATTCCCTGAGAACCTTTAATTCAGGTTCAGAAAGGTTAAAAAGCCGACCAAAAAGTATTTCAGCCCCTGGGAGCAGTTCAATGGGACAATCATATGGGCGATGAGGTGGTAACTGATCGGCATTCTTCTTATCACAGACATCCCCGAACTCATGATATTGTGGAGGCAGGTTGTCATATGACTGCATAGTAACCACATCCACCTGTGATTCCTTGATTGGCAAAGAACTTGTTTGACAAGGTTCCCTACAGAATTCCTCACAATGGGGGGACGTAAAGTCTACAATCCGTGCTTCCCAGTTGATGGAGGGGTTATGGGTGGAAAACCAAGGAATACCCAGGATGACAGGAAATTTAGGTGACGTAATCGGCTGCAAACTGATGGTCTCATGATGGTTAGCTTCAAACTGCAGTACCAAAGGGACTGTTTCATGGGTAACAGGTCCTGAAGTTAAGGGTGAACCATCGACCGTCTCCATATCGATAGGAGCAGACTTATTTCTCGTTTGGATCTTATTGCTGTAAGCAAATTCAATGTCCATAAAGTTCCCCCCAGCCCCAGAGTCCAGCATAGCAGAACAAGGAATTTCAATACCCATAGAGATAAGTTTAATAGGGATGATAAAATGAGATAGTACAGAATGGACTTTATTCTCTTCATGAATCAATGGGGAGATTGACTGAGTAATAGAGTTTATTTGCTCAGGCATTATCACATCAGTCATCGCAATTGTTCTTCTAACCTTGTTAGGACAGTTAACTGCATAATGCCCAGAGTCCCCACAATATAGACACAGGTTCTCTGAATGTTCTCAGAGAAATGCCTGCCACCATTACTTCCAAACATTCCCAGTCTCTCCTTCCTCCTTTCTGTAAGTCTTTGATCAATTCGGATACATAGTTGGATGAAGGCCTCGAGATCATTAGGGTCTCCACTCTGGCAAGCTCATCTTTTACCTGTTCAGAAAGCCCTTGGCGGAACTGACTTTTTTGCGCTTCTGGGTTCCAAGTGGTATCTGTGATCCAACGTCTGAATTCCGCTGTGTACTCAGCAACAGAACGTTTACCCTGCTGTAAAATATGCAACTTTGCTTCTGCAGTAGCACAGCGGTTGGGATCATCAAAAACCTGATTCATCACGGCCTCAAAAGTCTGGAAATTATTCAGGGTGGCACTGTCTTGTTCTATGTAAGGGGAAGCCCAGGCTAGAGCTTCCCCCAGTCAGGAGGTTGATAACAAACATTATCTTCTGTTTTTCAGAATTGAATGCAGCGGGTAGCATTTGGAAATATATGCGACACTGGTTAAGAAAACCTCTGTAATGGCAGCGATCTCCATTAAACTTGGGTGGGTGAGGCATATGTGCGTTAGCATCATCTCGGGAACGTAGGTCCAGCAATTGTTTTTGCAGAGCACGGATCTCTTCATGTTGCCCTTTCACCAGATTTTCCAGTCCGGCAAATTTTTCTTGGTAAGTAACACCAAACTTCTGCAACTCTGCAATTTGCTGCCTGAAAGGAGCCACGGCATTTGCTATAGCGGCCTCCATGTTTTAGGCCAGGTTATTCTGTCACAATCAAGCGTCAGGCTCGAAGACCAGTTGCTATAGCAGTTTCGTAGTCACCCTGCCAGATGACACAGGCTCACCTGAGGTGCGGAATCTAAGTACCAACCGGTGTTCACCAGAGCTCCTGATGGTGGAGATGGACTTAGCTGCATGTCAGTACCAGGTCGCGGTCCTCAGGATTGCCCCACCAGGGTGTTAGCAAACCGGGGTCCAGTAACGGATGAGCAGATAAGAATCAGACAGGAGCGTGGTCAGTAATCAAGCCAAAAGGTCGGTAATGAGTAGTTGCAGGTTGGGATCAGGCAGTAGAGTAGTTGTGGAACAAGCCAAGGGTTGATAACGAATGGTAGCAAATCCAGACAACAGCAGGGAAGATAAGCGCAAGGAACTGGCTGAGAAAGCACAATAACCTGGCAAAGAGGAAGTGCAGAGACAAGGCTTATATAGGAAGTTCATGGGAGGAGCAAGGAGTTCAAGGTTCAACAGCAATCAAGACATAAGGCAGGGTTGTCTAATGGATCAAGCAGAATATCCAACAGATCAGGCAGGGAGCTGTCCAGCATCCCAGATAGCTCAGTGAGAAGGATCAATGCCAGACACAGAAGAAGTCTCAGGTTCGATCCCAGGTCCTGACAAAAGGTGTTATGTTTGTACAATATATGACTCAGGAGTAAGATGGAAAAATTATGGTGCAGGATTTATACAAAGATCATTGAAAAAGTTGTAAAACCTCTATCACAAAAATGACATGATTAAAATTATAGGACACTTGAAAAACATCCCGGAAGAATATAACTATACTCCAGATACGTAAAATGATATATTTAAAATATCTAGGGATAAGACTGTTATATCTCCTATAAGATTGTGTTGAAAAACATCCAATCTTATTCACAAAACACCTAATATCAGGATTTCTAGTCTTAGAACGGCATCTAGTGGATAAGTTAACCAATTGCCTGTGCAAACAATTAGTTAATCAATAATATTACTCCCTTATCAGAGGTGAGTCAATATTCTTAACTACATCCTCTGGGCTGGTCTCTAGATGAAGAAGGGGAGCTCAGAGAGAAAATGGATCCATCCAACATGATCCATTTTGATCCAGGACAATCTCATCTTCATCATTTTGAACATCATCCTTTCTGTGGGCATCCATCTTGACCTCTTCAGCTTCATCCTCCTTTATCGGCAAAATTGGGCCTCTGGCCTTTTTTTAGTCGTGGATAGAACGTGGAAGGGTTAGTACATCTTTCAGGCTTACATTGCTGCCTGTGTTTTTGTTAGGGAGATTGCTATTTGATATGGTGACAGAACACCTAAAATTATACAGCTGTCAGTAAAAGAGTATAAGGGTTGCCCTCAAAGGTGTGGACTTGTTCTAGCGGCATATTGCACAAGAATAACATCCACCTGAATATAGTGTGATATCATCTCGCTTCAGCCATCATATCATTTATCCTTCTAAATGTAAAAAGCCTGATTATCCCTTTGCGTGGACAAGCTTGTTGATTGCCTTTTGCAAAACCCCTTTTACAGGGGTTTAATCCCTCTCCACTCTATCCAAAACTAAAAAAAAATGCCTATAGTTATACTTTAAGATTTTTACAAATATTTCAATGTGTTAAGCTGAAAAATTCTGAGGGTTTAATATTACTTTATATACTCATTACAAAAGCACAGGTACAGTAAATAAGGCACAATAGCTATACACATCACTACTATTTAAAGTGTTACTAAACCCACAACAGTAAAATCAGACTATATATGCAGTAAAGCATACTTGTTATACTCACTGTGGAACTTAATGGGTTAATCCTCTGCATTGTGTAAAATGGCTGTTTGATCCTGTTTTCTCTGATCCTCCCCTTTTTTTACTGTCCCCAATCCATCTGCTGTTAGTATGAAGTTTGGGGGCACTCTGCACATGCTCAGCTTGGCGTGTATTGCTAAAGAGTTTTTTCTTGGGAGGGTGCATTTGATTGGCACAGGGCCAATCAGCACTGTCGAGACAGAGGGTAAGAGTTTCTGCAGCCTCTGAGAAGAGTGAAGACTCCTCCTATAAGCTTTAACCAGACACTAATAGAAGTCATAAAACTGCTATATACTGCTGAGAAAAGCTATTTAGCAGTTTATATTTACTATGATAATTGCATTTCCATGTTCTGTGTACTGTGGGAGACCAGGTAGAGTGAATACAGGGTCCTGGGTTTAGCAACATTTTAAAAGATGGAAATATTTTGGATTCACAAATATGCCCAACAGAAGTATTTACTTCTGGTATTTTGACAAAATTAACATGCAAAACATATCCTATCTGTGCTATATACAGCATGTCCTACTGAGTGGTTCCAGTGTGACTTTCTATAAAATGTTCTTAATTCCTGGTCCATTTTGTAGCTATCTTTATCTGCACAAGAATGCATACAACCCCAGAACAATAGAAAAAGGGGGAAAGTACTGTGATCTACATGCAATAAACACATTTTATGGACACATGCAAACACTGTAATAATGCACGCACATTTCATCAAAGCATAGAAGCGCTTGTAAATGGCCAACATGCAGGGGGATGAACAATCAGCAGATCATGCAAGATGTCAAAGTCTTCTCTTCTACCTCTAGATTACTATCAGGCTAGGGGAAGAAGGATGATACACACCCACTCCTGGGCTGCATTCCATCCCAGGGCTCTCCACAACCAATGGCAAAGAGGCTGGCTTGCTGTCGTATGTGCCCTCTTCCTGTGTAGTGTGGTAACCCAATGCTTTCTGACTCGCTTAAAAGATATCTAAACCAAAAATAAACATGTATGTTATTTCAGCTTACCAACCCTTAAATGTGCTGGCTATATTAGTTTTTACTTTTTAGGCCATTTTACATTTTCACTTAGTGATCCAACCAGTAAGTCTATTATTTCTCAATGTTCTTTAACAGACTATGCTATCTAGAAAAAGTGGCAGAGACAAAACATTTAACACTGACAGGATGCATACACTGATCAGCTCTTATTCATTTATAAAAAAAAAAAAAACCCAGCAGGGAAAAAAACTGTTGCTGTAACTGCCTAAAATGAGATAGTTGGAGTTTGTCTTCAATTTGTTGGTCAAGTCCAAAAAAACTTGCCAGTGCATCTAACACTACCCTTAGGCTGGGTTCACACCTGGACGTAGCGTTTTCAGACAGAAAGACGCGCGCTTTGCCATGTAAGTTAATAAGTAAATAACACAAATATTCCAGAATCACTTAACAGATGCCATAAGTGATTGAATGATTTTCATTTTAATCAAATTGCTTTTTAACTGAGTGCAGAGTGAATGCAAGCTATTATCTTTGGTCATCACCACTAATGCACAACCCTTCTTAGTTAATGCCCTTTCTCTTGATATGCAGTATTCAAGTCAGCTACAAATGCAAATATAATGATGTTCTAAAAACAGTATCCCCATTAAAAATGTTTAAGAATGTGATTTTATTTATCAATTTGTACAATATATGCAAGTATGTTGGCCATCATGTATTAACACTTGCACATAATAGATCAGATTTTAAAAAATGTGTACAATAAAGAGCTTTTAGTTTAAGAGCCGAAATTTAAAGGTTAGTTCACCTTTACAAAAGATGTAAAAGTGAACCAACACCAGACATCCTCCCCTCCCCCCTGGTCCTGTACTGTACCTACCTTCTGTGTTAGAGAGCTGACAGCATACATTTTTTCTGTAAAGTGAACTAACACTTTAAGCATAAAAACCAATATCAACCAATCAAAAAACACTATGCTAAAATCAGAACAGTATAAGATGAATTCTAATTGGGTTCTATGAATAGCTGAATTAGTCATAGTACTTAAAGCGGAGTTCCACCCTTTTAAAAGTCAGCAGCTGCAAGAAGTGCAGCTTCTGACTTTTAATAATCAGACATTCACCTGTCCCACGGTCCAGCGATGTGGCCGGCTGGAGCCTCGCTCCTCTCCCCCTTCTCTGTGCGGCACCTGCCTCACAAGTGTGGGCACTGCACATGCATGAGCCACGCTGCATGCTGTGAATGGCCGGTGAATCTTCTGGGACCTGTGACGTGTCCCAGAAGATTGCCGGAAGGGAGGAAAGGAAGGTGAACTTCCTTCCTGTTCTGTGGCACCGGGAGAGGAAGTGGGACCTGGGAACCTGTGAAAACCCAACATAAACCCAACATTTCATATTCCTGATATGTGCCTGCTGTACCATATGCTTGTATGAAAATGTATTCTGTTCCCTTTGTATTGCTTCCTTTGTGTGAAATCCCTGGTGCTCCCAGCAGTCCCTCTCCTTTCCTATTAAAAACTGAGCACATTAAGCAAGAGAATACAGTATGGTCAGTTCTCTACCTGTGCTGGGAACTCAGCCTGCCCTCCTTCAGTAATCAGACATGACCTGACACACCCCCACCCCCCCGTCACAGCCATACACTGGGAAGCTCGGTGTTATGCTGCTTCTCCTCCCCCCAGCTCCTATGCAGCTCAGAACAGAGGGAATGTGGTTTCTTGTGAAAAAGGGTAAAAAAGTGTTTATATATTTTTTTAGATTTATACACAATTGTTTTGCCTTTCATTTATATTTTAAACTGAATGGGATGTTCACAAGCTAAGGGTTTACATATCCTTTAAACTGTATAAAATATAATACATATGCACCAATCCAAGCTAAAATAATGTGTGCAGTATTTATCTCAACTTACTGTTTTGATATGAATGCCAAGTAAGTAAAACATTCACCTTAAAGCTGAACTCCAGGAATTATATTTTTTTGCATACTTACATTGGGCCAGTTGGATGTAAATATCCTTGTCTATATCCAGAGGGCCACTGTGAATGTTGTAAATCACAGTGATATTGCTCTACATACAGTGAGAGTTGTGATCATTCCAGTTCTGTGCGAGCGGCTTGCCCTCTGCACACTGATCACTGGGGGTCGCTTGCTCTGCACCTCCCCCCATTCATAGAGCACCTTGTATATTTTTCAATGAAAGCAAGGCATTCTCCGTTTGGACCCAATGAAGAGGAGGGGCAGTGCTGTCACAATCTCCACCCCATTCAATAAGAGAATGCCTTGTATTCATTGAAAAAAAATATGTTCTATGTATGACAGACAACTACAGTGATTTGCAGCATTCCCTGAAGCTTTCCAGATATCAGTTATAGATACTTACATCTAGCAATATACAGTAAGTATGCAAAAATGATAAATCCTGGGGTTAAGCTGGCCATGCACACATAGATCATTTACATTCAGCTTGCATGCTGACCTAACAAAATGTAACAGTTTCCTCTATGCATGCTAAGTAGTACAGATGGACAAATCTCCCCTGCTGGCTATTGTATTCTGCACCGTCACCTATGACTGTCAGAATATTCAAACAGTGACTGCATCTGACTGGACACAAACACTGTCCATCTGACAATTTTCTATCTGGCTTCTTTGACAAAAGTTTATTAAATAGACAACTTTTGTTGAGCTTGGTGGTGCAGACAAGGGCTCCCATCGTTCAAGTGTTGGCTAGTTCAGCAGGAATCAACCAAAATGTAAGATTAAAGCCCCGTACACACGGTTCGACGATCGCATACAACAGGTCGTACTCACGACCGTTGTATGCAAAATCGATCGTTCGTATGCGCGATTTGAACAGTCGAACATACAACGGTCGTACAAGGGAGTTGTATGAGCAGACAAGAAAACTTGTTCGTACCAACAAGCTCTCATACGACCGTTGTATCGTGTGTACAGAGCAGTTGGTACAACAAGTTGTATTGTGCAAAACACGCATGCTCCAAAGTCAGGAATGGCTGGATGCTAATTACATGCACCTGAACGTTCTTTCCCCGGACGTACGATTGTGTAGTGCAGTCAGTATGCTGCATACAACAGCCAACATACGATTCAACACGATCGTACTTGCGATCGTCGTCCAGTGTGTACGGGGCATTAGTCTTTCGGATAACAACACCAAGAAACAAGTATAATGATTTGGCTAACTGCTAGACAATCCAGAAAACATCACAGCTGTGCTAAAGTCATAAGATGTTCTACATTTATATTACTCTGTGTTCTTTATAAATCCCACATCATCAATTGCACACCGATAAAAAAAAGAACTTTTAGTAGGTGTGATTGCAACCACTTTCTAATGTCTTCTGTAACCTGTCTCCTGGAGAACTAGAATGCTGTACATGCAATGATTACTATAAAATGTAATTGGATCTGCTCGTCATTATTTCTGTGCATGCATTAATTTCAAGGGACAGCCTTACAGTTCTTATAATTTTTTTTTTTTTCAGAGATTGAAATTGAGGATCTGTGGTCTGCAAAATTACATACTCAGAATATTTGGTTCCAGTGGTGGCTGGTGCTCAATTTTTTTTTGGGGGGGGTAGCCCCCAGCCAACCAGCGAACCCCCCAGCTAGCCAACTACATAACCCACTCGTCCCACCCCCCAGCGCTCAATTGATGATTCGCTGCCCCTTCACTCTAACAATTGCACGTTGTTCGCCAGGCCCCCCGCAAGCCCCTGCACTTACCCCATCCAAGTGGCGTTTCCCCCCCCACATCTCCTCCCAGCGGTTGCTTCTCCCCCAGCCAATCAGGGGCTAGGACTTGCGGCCAATCGGGTCTTAGGACTCTTGGCCAATTGGGACTCAGGACCTGCTTCCTGATTGGCCAGGAGGAGAAACAGGAAGACATTAGCGAATATTAATTTGCTAATATCATAATATCACACAGCTGGGTGGACTCAGGCACAGTGCTTTGCACCCTGAGCCCACCCTATTTGAAGCCAATTAGAGCCTCTGGCTCTAATCATGTGCTTCTAAAAAAAAAAAAACCCATTGGAATCCATGAGTCCGGCACCCTGCATGTAGATTAGGGGCCGGACGCATGGATTAGGGGGCAGCGCCCCTGCACCCCCCTAATGGATGGGCCACCACTGCTCATTTCTCAGAATACTAGGTTGCCAGTGCCAGAGGATTTTCTATAGCAGGATGTGCCAGGTGTGCAAGTAATGCCTGGATAAAACATAAATACTATTGGAAGGTAGATGTGTCCACAGCGTGTATTTTTGTTATAAATATTGCAGTCTGACTGAAGTGTATCTGTTATCATGATTATGCTCTCGGGAAACCAGACTTTTTTTTTGTTTTAAAACAAGTGCGCTACATAACAGTTCTGTGTTTATTCTATTGTGCTCCAGTAGGTCTCTCCTGAGTACAAAAATAAATTCTGTGGCCAGTGATAACATTACAAATACCATTTAATTCATTGGAACATTGAAAGTATATTTAATAATAGCCCATTTGAATAGGTAAGAGCTGAGCCAGCATTTTTAGGCTTCTGTCTCTTGTATATCTATTTTGTTAGCTTGCTCTCATAGGAACCTCTTAGCTTGCAAATAGTTTTATGAATTTACAATAGGTCACAGCACAAACTCAGAATGTTGTTTATTGTAGTTGTCAGTTGATAAAACTTCGAGGATACTGGTGATGTCAAACATTCAGCACTTTACTAACATGTGTTTTAAAATAGGGGATGTAGAATGTAATGGTAGAAACATATCCCCAAGACAGATTACATTTTTTCAGCAGTGTGTAAAATGCAAACCTTCTGCAGTAGATGTATCCACCCAATTTGTTTGCACACCAACTGAGCTTATTTACTGTGCTGTTTTTCAACTTACACCTCTTTCCTCTCTGCATATACACAGCTTTTGCTGCTAGCGACAGCTTGGTGCTACTATGATTCAAACAAAACTGTCAGCAAAGCCATGGGGATTAGATAAGTGGTTCCCAGTGAAGAACAAGATGGCAAACAGAAGGGGTTAGTGTATTGTTCTTTAATGCTGGTCTCCAACTTTTAGTGAAGTTTAAATCGTTTGTTTGGACCAAACTGGAGATAAGCATTTAGGGCCAATTTAGGTCAGTGTTAGGACCATGTATTGGTGGTCTTAGCATCTGTTTTAGGGCTGGTTCACACCGCTGTAATGCGGGAACCCTGCAAATCCAGTTTATACTGCTATATGCGAACTGCGGGGAGTGTCAATAGAAAGCTAATGACACCCCCAAATCAGTTTGCACATCGCACTGCGAACTGCAAACTCGCACAGGAATCGGATCGTATGGTGCGAGCACCCATGCGATCTGACTCTGCTGAAGAAAAAAGGGTCCTGTGCTAGTTTGCTCCAATTGCAATGCAAATTCAACCATACTATCTCTGGCTGAATTTGCATTGCACAGAGATCGCATGTGATTCACACTGCAGTGCGGTGTGAATCACATCCTATCTGACTGCACACAGCAGTGTGTACCGGCCCTAAGGGTTAAAGCACAACTCCAAGAAATGTTTAAAAAAACACCTAGTTCCAATCCCACCTGTTTAAAAACCCAGAAAATCCTACCTAAATCTGTTGTCATGTGATCCCCCACAGTGCCTCTTCTGTTAGCAGCAATCTATATGGCAAACAGCAATAACAAGCTGTTCTCTGTTCTGTCTGTTGCTCATCTAAAAAGTATTGCAGTCTTCCATTTGCTCTTCATGTCTTAACATCGCTCTTGAAGACCTCAGCGCCCGTAAGGGCTCCAATGAGGAATCTTGTGGCAGCCAATAGGCAGCATCCACATCACCAGGAGGTGATATAGGCATTTCAGACCAGGCTAAGTTTTAGTGGGTTAGATAAATGTTGTGGGGGTGGGGTTGGAATTAAAGCACCATTTAAGGAGTTTAGTGCTGGGTTAGAGATGGATTAGAGAATTAGAGGATTGTGTGTTTCAGTCATGTTAAAAAAATACACCCTCTCTATTCATCCTGTTTACCATTATCGTTGAAAGTGAAAGTAAAAGAAAATCCCAAATGTTGGGTCCCCAGAAAAGTAATAGAGGATACATCTTCCAATCAAGACACTACTTACAATGACTTGGGGGTCCCCAAAGTATTTCCTTAATTTACATTTTCTCACACTTTCCGTTTGGCTATGAGACAGGAAGTGAAGGGAAATCTCTACAATGGGACACAGATGGTAAAAAAAAAAAAATCTGACAGGGGCTATAACCCTCCCTTGAACCTCTAAAATGAAAAAAAAAATGTGCCTATAGTTTTTATTTTAACCACCAGATTTTTTAATCAACTTGTCCTGCATTGCGATTCCAATTCCCTCTGCTGGTAGTTCTACGCTGAAAAATACTGGTCAATGGTAAAAAGCTATTGATCCACTCTGAGTGGAGGGTGGGAATCTCATGGAGTTCAAAAAGAGCCTACTAGTGCAGACTATGTGCAGATGTTGGCAGAGAGAGATAAAAATATATATAGCTACTGCCTTCCCCTTGGTATTACTTATGTAATGGAAAGGTCCCTCAGAGAGGGTTTACTGGCAGCAAAAGTATAAGGACATTTGAGAGCATTTAAGAAGTAATGATAGTACAAATCTATAAATTAATTTCAAAGTTTATTATAGTTGGCTGAGCATAGAAATGTTGCACAGGAGCTCTGGTTATGTTAGCAAGGGACATGTACAGAAGCATACACTTCATACACAAACAAAATGCGGGAGTGACATACTCTGCAGCCATAAGGCTGCGCTTGATCTCCAACGCGTTTCAACCATTCAAGAGATGTCTATTGGTCTTCCACAGGGGGAAGTTTCCCTTTCTACAGAAATGGTAGGAGACAATTACAATTTAAGTCATAATTATATAGTACATATAGCAGTTCCATGTGAAACTTACATTTGCTAGTAGCATATGGTTGCAACATACCAATCCCAGCAGATCAGGGCATGGTTAAAAATTATATATTTTTAAAATAGGCTGTGATGTTCGCTAGAAGCTGTTCCTGTCCTCTACCAGGGTGTCCAGCCACCAGCTGGGGGCTTGCAAGAGGTCCCACTCGATCCCCTCGCAATGAAAGGAGATTGCGGTCTATGGCAAAAGGATATTACCTAGAACAGCAAATGTAGATAAGTAAATAAGTATATTTCTATGAATTGAGGCAGGGGATGGCCTGCGTGGACAAGAGTAGGAATGGTGAATAAAAAGGGGGATGTTGGGGAACATCTCCTGGGATAAATTAGTGAAAAATATTTTATTAAAAATCATATATATCTACAAAGATGTTATGATGTGGTTGTTGACAATTATTTTTAAATCTAAACAGGGGAGAGCCTTGAGTTTGAGTGAGTTCCAGGAACAAGGTGCCTGGTGAAGTGCGGGAGGGAAAGGAGAAAGGGAGGGAAAAGAAGGGAGGGGGGAAGGGAGAGGGGAGAGGGGAAAAAGGGGAAGGATGGGAAGAAAGAGGGGAAAGAGGCAAAGCAAAAGGGGGGAGAGGGGAAAGCGGAAGGAGGAAGAAGAGAAAAACTGCAGAGTGTGGGAAGATGAGAGGGAGAAAAAAACAAAAGAAAAGGTGAAGAAAAGGAGAGGAAGGAAGGGAGGGAGGGAGAGGAAATGAGGGGCAGAAGAGAAAAGGGGTCAGATGGAGGGCTGGAGGGGAAAAAGGGGGAAGGGAAGAGAGGAAAACCCTCTTCAGCTCCCCCAAGGGGTGTTAAAAGAACCAACGTAGGTATAATCTCCCTCTATTGGGGTATTTATCGTGTTTCAGTGAAAGCCTATACCAATAACATAAGTATATATTTAATAGATTTGCACGTTTGATCAGGATTTGAATATATATTTCCAGGCTTTGCATTTCTTTTCTTCATCATCTCATGTTTATGTATCCTTGTACAGGCAGTGGTGCTGCTATGGCTTCCCTACGTCTCCCCCTGGTGTTTGGCTATCAGCATGGCAGGCTTCCTGGCCTGGGGAGGAGGGATGAGCTTACCCCTCCCTACTGCCCGCCCAATAACCGCCGCTAGTTCATGCTGCCTTAGGGGGCGGACATTTTCTGCATTTTCGACACCCTGGTGGAGGACGGGAACAGCTTCTAGCGAACATCACTGCCTATTTTAACCACTTGCCGACCGCCCGCCACAGCGTGACGGCGGCAGGATGGCTTGTTATCGCGAACCACCATCACAGGATGGCGGCCGCGATAACTAGCATTGTGAGCGCACGCGCTCTTTGTACTTGTCTTTGTACTCCTCACCTGGTTGCTGCCACACACGCTTGACACCATCTGAACCAAATAAATTTATATTGGTCTCATCAGACCACAGGACATGGTTCCAGTAATCCATGTCCTTAGTCTGCTTGTCTTCAGCAAACTATCTGTGGGCTTTCTTGTGCATCATCTTTAGAAGAGGCTTCCTTCTGGGACAACAGCCATGCAGACCAATTTGATGTATTGTGCAGCATATGGTCTGAGCACTGACAGGCTGACCCCCCCCCCCACCCCTTCAACCTCTGCAGCATTGCTGGCAGCACTCATATATCTATTTCCCAAATACAACCTCTGGATATGATGCTGAGGACGTGCACTCAACGTCTTTGGTTGACCATGGCGAGGCCTGTTCTGAGTGGAACCTGTCCTGTTAAATCGCTGTATGGTCTTGGCCACCATGCTGCAGCTCAGTTTCAGGGTCTTGGCAATCTTCTTATAGCCTAGGCCATCTTTATGTAGAGCAACAATTCTTTTTTTTTCAGATGCTCAGAGAGTTTTTTGCCATAAGGTGCCATGTTGAACTTCCAGTGACCAGTATCACAGAGTGAGAGCGATAACACCAAATTTAACACACCTACTTCCCAGTCACACATGAGATCTTGTAACACTAACGAGTCACATGATACCGGGGAGGGAAAATGGCTAATTGGGCCCAATTTGTACATTTTCACTTAGGGGTGTACTCAGTTTTGTTGCCAGTGGTTTACACATTAATGGCAGTGTGTTGAGTTATTTTGAGAGGACAGCAAATTTACACTGTTATACAAGCTGTACACTCACTACCTTACATTGTAGCAAAATGTCATTTCTTCAGTGTTGTCACATTAAAAGGTATAATAAAATATTTACAAAAATGTGAGGGGTGTATTCACTTCTGTGAGATACTGTACTTGTCTTTGTACTGCACACCTGGCTGCCACCCCACACGCTTGACACCATCTGAGCCAAATACGTTTATTTTGGTCTCATCAGACCACAGGACATGGTTCCAGTAATCCTTAGTCTGCTTGTCTTAAGCAAACAGTTTGCGACCTTTCCTGTCCATCTTTAGAAGAGGCTTCCTTCTGGGACGACAGCCATGCAGTCCAAAATTTACACTGTTATACAAGCTGTACCCTCACTACTTTACATGGTAGCAAAGTGTCATTTCTTCAGTGTTGTCACATGAAAAGATATAATAAAATATTTACAAAAATGTGAGGGGTGTACTCAATTTTGTGAGATACTGTATATATATATATATATATATATATATATATATATTTGAGCCTCGTCCACAAATACTACAAAAGACTTCAAGCTGTCATTGATGTTAAAGGGGACAATACACGGTATTAAGAACTAGGGTATGTAAACTTTTGATCAGGGTCATTTGGGTAGTTTCTGTTGTCATTATGATTTAAAAAGAGTAAACACAGTAGATTGATAATAAATGGTTTCAGCCAAACACTAATCACGACCGAAAGAAAACTTTTTGTGTTCTCATTCATATTCTCTTAAAAATGGCCAAGAAATCATAAATTCTGCCAGGATATTTAAACTTATGAGCACAACTGTATACACAGAGTGCGTTGTGTGTACACTATATATCAATGCATTCGGGGGTGTACGGAATATTGTATACTTGACGTGGTGTATTAAAATATATACAGTCTAGTATATAGTTACATAGTCAGTGAGGTTGAAAAAAGACACAAGTCCATCAAGTCCAACCTATGTGTGTGTTTTTTATGTCAGTATTTACATTGTATATCCCCCAATGTTGTGTTCCCTTAGGTGTGCATCTAATAGTTTTTTGAAATTATCTATACTCCCAGCAGAAACTACTGCTTGTGGAAGAAAATTCCACATTGTCACTGCTCTTACCGTAAAGAAACCTCTACGCATATTATGGTTAAACCGCCTTTCTTCTATTTTTAGTGAATGACCATGTGTCTTTGTGTACTCCCTTGCGCTGAATAGTTTTGTCCCTATAGTAGGGTTACCAGTACAGTATTTGTACATTGAAATCATATCCCCTCTCAAGCATCTTTCATCATAACAAAGGTCCTCCAATCCCTTAATTAGCTTTGGTGCCCTTCTCTGAACCCTTTCCAATACCAGGACATCCTTCCTGAGGACTGGTGCCCATAACTGGACAGCATACTCCAGGTGCGGCCTCACCAGAGACTTGTATAGTGGGAGAATTATTGATTTATCTCTGGAGTTGATCCCTTTCTTGATGCATGCCAACGCTTTGCTAGCTTTGTTTGCAGCAGCTTGGTATTGCATGCCACTGCTGAGCCTGTTCTCTACTAGGACCCCTAGGTCTTTTTCCATCCTAGATTCCCCTAGAAGCTCTCCCCCTAGTGAGTAGTTTGCGTTCATGTTCTTGGTACCCAAATGCATTATCTTACATTTTTATACATTAAATCTCATTTGCCACTTGTCTGCCCACCCCATTAATTTATTCAGATCTTCTTGCAAGGTTTCCACATCCTGTGGAGAATTTATTGCCCTGCTTAGCTTGGTATCATCTGTAAATATTGAGATTGAGCTGGTCACCCCGCCCTCCAAATCATTTATGAATAAATTGAATAGGATTGGTCCCAGGACAGAACCTTGGGGAACCCCACTTTCTACACCAGACCTTTCTGAGTATTCCCCATTTATCACCACCCTCTGGACTCGCCATGTCGCCAGTTTTCAATCCAGGTACTCACCCTTTGATTCATGTTGAGGGACCTTAGTTTGTACAGTAAAAGTTTATAGGGAACTGTATCAAATGCTTTTGCAAAATTCAGATACACTACGTCTACAGGCCTTTCTTTATCTAGATGGCAGCTCACCTCCTCATAGAAGGTTAATAGATTGGTTTGGCAAGAACGATTCTTCATGAAACCATATTGTTTACCGCTAATGATACCATTCTCGTTACAATAATCTTGTATATGATCCCTTATTATTCCCTCCAAGAGCTTGCAAATTATTGATGTTAAGCTAACTGGTCGGTAGTTCCCAGCAATATATCTTGGTCCTTTTTTTTATATTGGTACTACGTTGGCTTTCCTCCAATCAGCTGGTATCATACCAGTCAGAAAACTGCTCTTAAAGATTAGGTACAAAGGTCTGGCAATAACTTGGCTAAGCTCCTTAAGGACTCTCGGCTGTAAGCCATCTGGTCCCGGTGACTTATTAGTGTTCAGTTTTCCAAGCCTATATATTTATATATAGCAAGAACGGTTTGGTTAGATAATTGGAAGATACTCCTCCACTCGACGGTAGATCTATTTCT
>BLSH010288014.1:198499-211881 GCA_018402905.1 Glandirana rugosa
TATATATATATATATATATATATATATATATATATATATATATATACTGTGTATATATATATATATATATATATATATATATATATATATATATTGACATGGACTTTCACTGTATTGTTCATTTAAGCACAAGAGACTCCATTTTGTTCACGCTTTTGTAATGTGTTCTGTGGCCTTCACTTATCACACAGATACAATTTCTGCTAGAAGCTCTTTCTCTGTCTCTACTCCCCCTTCCCTCTCTATGTTTTACTTTTGCAATTGTTCTATTCTCTAGTTTTTAATAATATATTTCTATTTGTTAGTTTTTAATAACATTTCACACCACCCTTTTAAAATATCATGTAATAATACATTTTGTCAGAACGGACATTTTAAACACAGAGATTGCGTCCTGTGGATCTGTTCCTGCAATTGCAAAACTAACTTTTATTTTTAGAGTCACAACCAGAAATTTCCCATAACAGTTTGGCGAGTCATATCAGGAGTTGGCAGAGTCTCCAGAAGGAACTGCGCCTTGATCGGGATCATCGGGAATGCAGACCTCTAAATGCCAGCTAGGTAATCTGCCCTTAAGCTTGCTATATTTTTTGCCTTTCCTATGTATCCTATCTGTTGGTTCTCAAGGAAACCAGACCAATCTCGGGCCTTTCTGGTTGGGTAACATGTGTATGTGAATGTGTTTGTGTCCCCCTTCACAGGTTGGACTGTGTGTGGATAGGGATAAACCTCTGCAGTTCCCAGCGTTGACTCCTTGTGGGCGGCCTGGGTCAGAGGCGCATGGTAGGGACAGATAAAACCCACAGAGAAGAGAAGAGACAAGGAGGGTCTCTTAGTGAGTGTTTTGTCTATTGTCATAAACCCCTTCTATCCACGTAGATAAGTGGAGACTATTCTTGTAAATCTGCAGATCTGCTGTACTATTTATTTTAGAGGCAAGAGGGTATAGGCACAAGTAGAGAAAAGACTGGCCAGTCATTATGGGCATTAATTTAAATAAGGGAGTGAAGGGTGAGAGACCCTCAGAAAATGCCCAGCAACCGAAGGTACGGTTCCGCCTATACTGAGCCCCTAGATAAATGGGTAGAATGGACAAAAGGAACAGCTAAACCTTTAAAATCTGAAGGGACTTTTGATTTACAAGTATGGTAAACTTTTCTGCACGATTATGGCCCACTACTGTGCAGTGAAGGAATGTGGAGAATAGCTTGCACATGGGAGACAGAAGCTAAATTAGCAAATGAAACTGGCTTGATGGAGATGTTTAATAAGGGTACTCCCCAAATTTACTACATTTGGCCAGAAGACTCTGTAGAGGAAGACCCCCCACCTTATGTGGCTGCCAGTTTGGCTTTAAGAGATCCATCAACAAAAGCACAAGAATCAGATTACATGAAACACACAAAAGATGACCTTGGCAATATAGTAGCGAGCAGAGGTTTAACAGCCCCATATCAACCTACAAAGCAGGATTTGGCTTGTATCTTAGAAACAGAGGATTGACATAAATCAAAAGGCACATATGCAAAATTAGATCTCTCTGAACTTAAGGCTTTGGCCAGAGAAAGAGAGATAGAGTCTGAACTGCCAGGTCAAACCATAATTTCCAAGTTGTGGCAGCAAGATGAAGAGAGAAGGAAGGGAGAGTCCACCCCTTATGCATATGAGGTTTCTGCTGCTGACATTCACCAGCTTCTTATTAAAGCAGTGGGAAGCAACATGTCAGACTATATACTTAAAGAATTTGAAGTAGATGTCACAAAGCTTGATAAAATGGCTAGTGGAAGGAAGGTTTGTGAAAAAGTGAAGGAACAATTTCCCCAAATATATGGACCACACAGACATGCTGAATTCATGAATGCTAAGCTAGGGAAGGAGGAAGCTGCAGGGGCTTATTGGAGGCGGTTAAGTGACATGGCAGAGGAAGAAGGCCTTAAAATAGAGGAAGAAAAGAAGGGAGAAACTGCAAGCCCATCTACACAACTGGTGAAACAAAGGTTTCTTGATGGATTAATACCCCATTTGAAAGAAAAGTTGTTCACAGCAAGGCCTAAGGCAGACAATATGTCTATTCAAGTCCTCCTGCCTATCCTGCTATCCATAGAGAACATGATTAACCAGAAAGACAGCAAACCCAAAGTTATGTACATGGAGAAGCAGAGGGGAAAAGGAAGAGGCAAAGGCAATTTCAAAAATCATGGCAATCGGGGACCAATCAAATGCTACAATTGTAATGGGGAAGGACACATAGCCAAATTCTGCCATCTTCCTGACCATAGACTAGAAAGGAGCTTAGAGGCACCTCATGCTGATCCCAGTTCTCTGTCAAAAGCAGTGGATCAGGCATAGGAAAATGGCATGCCAGTGTCAATCATGTTAAATAGGGGAGACAATGGTCCCGAGGCCAGAGTAAAAGTATTTTTACAAGAACTCCCCTATCCTGGAGGAGAAACAGAAGTAACCTGTTTAACTGATAATGGTGCAAGCCAAAGCGTGTTTAATATAGAGGACTAACCTCCAGGATTAGTATCTGAAAATGTAATCTCTGGTGTTGGCCTAACCGGGACCTCAACTGATTTGGTTGAGTCCAAGCCACTTAAACTCAGGCTAGGACAGCAAACAGAAATTGTCACTAAAGTGTTAGTTTCAGACACAGTTCCTACTAATCTTTTAGGAGCTGACATTTTGAACCAAAATTTAGCAAGCATAGACTACACTCCTACAGGAGTCTAAGTGGTCAGTAGTCTGTCAGGAGAAGCTTTAAATTCTGCCTGTGGAGTATTTTTAATCCAAGTCTCCACTCCACCATTCCCACCAGAATTGGAAGTGATTCCCGCTGATTTATGGGCCACCAGCATATATGACGTAGGTCTGCTGGACTGCACCCCAGTTATGATAAAAATTAAACCAGGAGCCCAACTCCCACAGATTAAACAGTACCCGCTGAGTATTGCTCAGACTGAGGGGATAAAGAATCAAATCACTCAACTGAAAGCAGCAGGGGTTGTTGTACCAATTAAGTCCCAAGCCAACACACCCCTGTTTCCAATTGCAAAGAAGCCAGACAAGAAGGGTGGGTAAGTGACATACTGCATGGTGCATGATTTGAGAGCCATTAACAATATAATTAAGGGTAGGCTTGTGCAATTCGTTTCGTTCCGAATTTAGTTTTTACCGAAATTTGCAAAATTTGGCAATTCGGACGAATTCCGAATTTTCATTTTTCCGAATGGTGGTAATTCGGAAATTCGGAAATTCACGGTAATTCTGCGATTTCGTTAATTCGGAAATTTGCGGTAATTCGGCAATTGAGGTAATTCGGAAATTCGCGGTAATTCGGCAATTGCGGTAATTGAGAAATTCGGCAATTGGAACAGACGAAAATCCGAAATTCGGAAATCCGAAAATTGGAAAAAACTAAGAATATTTGAAATAACTAATTAATAACTATTAAATTATAGGTATTGGAATTTCCTTGAAAGTTTGGCTGTTAATGAACTTAGATATGAAATTTAGCACTAATAGTCATACTTTCAAGAAAATTTCAATACTTATATTTAGTTATTTATTATTATTTCAAATATTCTTTTTTATTTCCGAAATTCGAAAATAAGGAAGAACATTTGAAATAACAAGTTATTAATTTATATTTTTTACTTATTATAAATTATAATAAGCTATTATTATTTCAAATGTTTTTCCTTATTTCCGACTTTTGCAGTGTGTGACTGTATATATGCATACTGTATGTATGTGTGTGTGTGCATACTGGGTGTGTATATACTGTGTGTATATTGGATGTATATTGTATGTATACTGTGTGTTTACATACAATATAAGCACAGTATGTACACACCCAGTATGCACACACACATACATACAGTATGCATATATACAGTCACACACTGCAAAGGTCAGAAATAAGGAAGAACATTTGAAAAAAGAATAGCTTATTATAATTCATAATAAGTAGAGTTGAGCAAACCCGAACTGTAAAGTTCAGATCCGTACTGAACTTTTGGGTGTCCGGGACCCAGACCCGAACCCAGACTTTTCAAAAAAGTCCGGGGTTCTGGTAATTTTACTAAAAGTTCTGAAAAGTGCTGTAAAAAAGTCCTGGAAAGTCCTAGAGGTCTGAAAAAAGGAAGGGAATGGGGGTAAGGGTCGGACAAGTGCCCTACAAAGAAATGGGGAAAGAGATAATAACTTAATATAATTAAAAAAATAACATAAAAAAATAAAAAATGGAGGTGGATGTATTGTGGACTATCTTAAAACTGTGTGAGAAAAGTATAAAGTAGCAGGGAGAAGCCATATCATTGTTCTAAGAACATCTGCAAACTGTGTGTGAAAACGATCAATTAGCGGGGAGAAGCCATATCACTGTTCTAAGAACAGTGATATGATATATCACTGTTCTTAGAACAGTGATCTGCCTTCTCCCCTCTAATTGATTGTTTTCACACACAGTTAGAAGATAATTGTAGAACAGTGATATCATATCACTGTTCTACAAGGTAGAACAGTGATAGGGAAATAACTTAAAATAATTAATGTTCTTAGAACAGTGATATGGCTTCTCCCCGCTAATTGATCATTTTCACACACAGTTTGCAGATGTTCTTAGAACAGTGATATGGCTTCTCCCCGCTACTTTATACTTTTCTCACACAGTTTTAAGAAAGTCCACAATACATCCACCTCCATTTTTGATTTTTTTATGTTATTTTTTTAATTATTTTAAGTTATTTCCCTATCCCCTTTTCTTTGTAGGGCACTTGTCCGACCCTTACCCCCATTTCCCTTCCTTTTGCAGACCTCTAGGACTTTCCAGGACTTTTTTACAGCACTTTTCAGAACTTTTAGTGAAATTACCAGAACCCCGGACACCCAAAAGTACTTTTTTTGAAAAGTCCGGGTTCGGGTCCGGGTCCCGGACACCCAAAAGTTCGGTACAGACCTGAACTTTACAGTTCGGGTTTGCTCAACTCTACTTATTATGAATTATAATAAGCTATTATTTTTTCAAATGTTCTCCCTTATTTCTGACCTTTGCAGTGTGTGACTGTATATATGCATACTCTATGTATGTGTGTGTGCATACTGGGTGTGTACATACTGTGCTTATATTGTATGTAAACACACAGTATACATACAATATACATCCAATATACACACAGTATATACACACCCAGTATGCACACACACACACACACACATACATACAGTATGCATATATACAGTCACACACTGCAAAAGTCGGAAATAAGGAAAAACATTTTAAATAATAATAGCTTATTATAATTTATAATAAGTAAAAATTATAAATTGATAACTTATTATTTCAAATGTTCTTCCTTATTCCCGAAATAAAAAAGAATATTTGAAATAATAATAATAAATAACTATTAAATATAGGTATTGAAATTTTCTAGAAAGTATGACTATTAGTGTTAAATTTCATATTTAAGTTCATTAACAGCCAAACTTTCAAGGAAATTCCAATACCTATAATTTAATAGTTATTAGTTAGTTATTATTTCAAATATTCTTAGTTTTTTCCAATTTTCGGATTTCCGAATTTCTGAATTTTGGATTTTCGTCTGTTCCAATTGCCGAATTTCCAAATTACCGTAATTGCCGGATTACCGCAAATTTCCGAATTACCGCAATTGCCGAACTACAGCGAATTTCCGCAATTGCCAAATTACTGCAAATTTCCGAATTACCGCAATTGCCGGATTACCACGAATTTCCGAATTTCGGATTTCCGAGTTTTTTAATTTCCGAATTACAAATTTTTTTAATTTCCGAATTTCCGAATTTTTTGAATTTCCGAATTTCCGAAAAACGAAAAAAACAAATTTTTTAGCCATGCACAAGTCTAATTAAGGGAGACACCCCGATTGTGCCCAACCCCCGCACTTTACTAAGTGAAATACCTGCCTCCAGCACCTGCTTTACAGTGATTGATCTTGCAAATGCTTTTTTTTTCGGTGCCCCTACCCCCAGATTGCTGGCACCTTTTTTCATTTACAAAAGAAGGGGTGGGGGGGAGAGAAAGCCCCCTCAAAAAGTGGTCATCAGGACACAAAATTATGAAATTGAAAAATGCTTTATTAATGAAAATTGGCAAGCAATACAAAACTATGTGGGATAACGGATATAGACCATCACCAAAATATAAAAACAATTTAAAAAGACAACGTTGTCTAAGACAGGGAGGGGAAATCGCAGCTGCTCACACACCTCCAGGCATACAACCAGACACACTCCTCCTAAGGTGTCTACATTACAGTCCCATGGAAGTGAAATGGTGCTATCCGGATGGCTGGGTATGGAGGGGCTGAAGATGGTAAAAACTGGTCATCCACTGGATAGTAGAGATGATGCAGTGCACAGGTGTTAAGGGGTGGCGTAAAGCTGGAGCACTATGAATAAAGCAATTAGTAGCAGTCCTGTAACAGCAGGTGACACAGCGCTCACAATGAAGTTGGGGGAACAGTGAATCTGTTTCTACCCTGAATGGGAGTGTGGTATGCTAGAGGTACACAATGGCTGAAAGTAAGTCACAGATAATCTCACCGTATCCGCCGGGCGTTCACACCCCATAAGTCCATAGGTGGTGGGGGGCGAAGGACACTCTCACCGCTCACTCCGGGCGTTAGCTCCCCATAGGCACCACTTCTGTCCCTTCAGATGGCGCTAGCCTGGCTGTGAAGTCTGCCTCATAGGCCGGTCATTACTTCCTGGGGGTTTCCAGCAGTGAAGATGGCTGCAGGCAGTAGCCGGGATCAAAGGCATGGGTTCACCAGCCCTCAGTGCATCACTTCCGCCTTTCCTGGATGACCCCTACCACATCACGTGCGTGATGGCGCACCGCTGACACGTTTCATTGGCCAATCGCCAATTTCCTCAGAGCTTTTTTCCTTTACCCATGATGCCACAAAGTTAGCATGGACAAGATTGTCCCAAGGCTGTGTGAGTAACCCTTCTGAATATAATACTGCATTAAAGCAAGTATTGGACCGCTGGTCTCCCTCACACCCAAACACAGTTTTGCTTCAGTATATGGATGATTTGCTTATTTGTCCTGATACAAAGGACATTGGTAGCAGAGAAACAGTAAGCCTTCTCATATTTCTCTATAACAGTAACAACAAAGTCAGCAAAGAGAAGCTACAATACTGCCAAGAGAAAGTGATTTTCCTGGGTCACTGCATTTCACGTAGAATCCGTCACCTAACCCCAGATTGAATTAAAACTCTACAAAAATTTGACAAGCCAAGATATGTACATCAACTATATGCCTTCCTGGGGTTAGTGGGATATTGTAGGGACTGGATTCCAAATGCATCAGAACTTATGGCTCCTCTATATGAGGCTACCACTACAAACTCTTTCAAACTCACATGGGACAATGAATTTCAAATGAAGGAGCTTATTAAAATTTTGTCTAAATCTCCCACCATTGGACTTCCTGACTATAATAAGAGCTCATTGTTTTGTCATGAAGTCAATGGATTTGCTGCAGGTGTACTCACCCAGCTACATGGAGACAAACAGAGGCCTGTGATGTATCTATCAGCCTCATTAGACCCTGTCATCAAAGGCTCCCCCAGTTGTATGCGAGCCATAGCAGCCTGCATTTTGCTGCTAGACAAAGTAACTGAGCTTGTACTAGATTCTGCTCTGACCCTGTATGTGCCACATGCAGTACAGGAAATTATGAATCAAGTAAATACCAAACATGTGTCTGCCAGTAGATTTGACAAGTACCAGTCTGCTCTTTTTGCTCCATCAAATTTAACAATCAAACAATGTGTTACTTTAAATCTGGCTACTCTTCTTCCTATAACTGATGAGTAAGATTCAACAAATGGTACTGATGCAGAGAGTTTTTCTCATGATTGTATGGCTCTGATTGAGGTAGAAAGGGCCTCTGTCACCCCAGCAAAAAATGAGCCTTTATCAGATTGTGCCACACACCTATTCGTAGATGGTTCCAGATTTTACACTGATGATGGTCAGCCACACACACGGTTTGCTGTAACCACTACAGACACTATTTTACATCAAGAAGCATTGACACCCCAGATGTCAGCACAGGAAGCTGAGTTGTGTGCTGTAGTCAAAGCATATCAACTCCTAGAGAATCAAAGGGGAAATGTTTACACTGACAGCAGATATGCATTTGGAATAGCGCACAATTATGGGCCTATCTGGAAAGCACGGAACTTTCTGACTAGTGCAGGGAAGCCAGTGAGACATGCAAGACTCAAAGAGTGGCTATTTGAGGCCTTTCAGAAACCAGCAGAAGTTGCCATTTTGAAAGTAAAAGGACATGAAAGCCAGGGGAAATGACACAAAAGCCAGAGGAAATGCTTTGGCGGACCAAGCGGCAAAGGATGCTGCCCTTATGTCATTTGGAGTCACACCCACTGTAGGGGTCGCCCAGGTAGCGGGGACAGATACCCCTCATCAAGCACAGTGGGATAGAGAAACTTTAATTCAGTTGCAGAACCGGGCCCTTGATGAAGAGAAGGATAAGTGGACCAAATGTAATGCTACCCAAAATCAGCAGGGCCTGTGGAGTGCTGACAACAGGTGGTGTCTACCCAGGAGTTTGTACCCAGTTTTAGCACAACTGGCACATGGCGTCAGTCATCTTGCTAAGGGCGCGATAGTGGCACTTACTGACTGCTATTGGATAGCACCTTGATTTAGTGCATTTGCAGCCAGGTTTTGTGCTTCATGTCTCACTTGTGCTCTGTGCAATGCAAGGAGGCCTGTCCATGTTCCCTAAAAGCATTCTTCTAAGCCAGATTTCCCCTTTCAAAGAATTCAAATAGACTACATTCAGATGCCCAGAATAGGCACCTATGAGTACTCTCTAGTGTGCATTGACGTGTTTTCAGGCTGGGCTGAATGCTGGCCGGTAGCCAAAGCAAATGCAAAAACAACAGCAAAAAAAATTTTGAATGAAATATTTTGTAGATAGGAAGTTCCTTAAAATTATTGAGAGTGACAAAGGAACCCATTTTACTGGAGAAGTGATGAAAGAGGTAATGGAAGCACTTAACATACAGCAAGCCTTCCGTACACCTTATCATCCACAAAGCAGTGGTAAAGTTGAGAGACTTAATGGAATTTTGAAAAACAGATGTGCAAAAATTAAAGCAGATACAGGAAAAGGATGGGTGGAAGCTTTGCCAATAGCCCTATATTCTGCCCCTAAACAACCACATGGGCTGTCCCCCTATGAGATTTTATTTGGAGGGCCACCCAAAACAGGACTATATTTTCCTCAACAGTTGCAGGCTTCTCACTCTAGTCTGTTAGAATATGTTCAGATTTTGAAAAGAATATCGAATAAAGTACATGAAGGTGTTTACAACTCTATCCCCGACCCAGATTCTGTTCCAGGTATTCACAGAATCCAACCAGATGACTGGGTGGTGGTCAAGCGACACATCAGAAAGCCTCTAGAACCAAAATTTGATGGACCACATTTGGTGCTTTTGACAACTGGTTCTGCTGTCAAGTTGGAAGGAAAGCCCACCTGGATTTACACCAGTCATTGCAAGAAAATCCTGAAGTGATGATATCCTTTGAAATAAAAATTATGTTTCTTTTCTTGTTGTCTGTGAGAACTGAGACATGGAAAAATAACCCTTTCATCCAAATGTTAAAATTGTATGCAATCCATAGCAACGCTAGTAACTGCTGGGTGTGTTCTCACTTATATCCCCAAACGGGAACAATACCCATGATAGCAATGCCTCTCAACTTCACTGATCTAAACAGGACCAGAATAAATGGCTCATACATAGTTTCCACAGCTAATGAGCATCGATCAGTAACTTTGATGGTCCCAAAACACATAGACACTCCACAGATTTGTCTAAACATTACATGCCCACTTAACACTAAATGTACACAGCTGGGCAATTCAGATTGAACTAGGGCAAAGATTACAGTTAATGGAGGAAACCCTGGTCAATATTTTTATATCCCAGATCCAGAACTAAATAGAACCCTTTATAATACAAATTACACACAGTTCCCAATATGTGGAGATATCGGTTACCTGGGATTCAATGTTATTGCATCTAGTCTTTTAGGAGCAGGTATACCATCCATACGTAGAGGGTTATATTTTATATGTGGAGATAAAGCTTATGCCTGGCTTCCTATTAATGTTACAGGTACATGTTATATTGGGAAGATATTACCTGCTTTGGCTGTTCGCAAAGACACAGTGCGACCCGGTCAAAGTCCAGAATACCCTTTAGTGTTCAAAAGAGAGCTTTTCACTAAAGGTGACATGACATGGCCATGGTTCCCTTCCTGGACAGGATGGGGAATTGAAGCAATGAAAAGAATAAACAATTACACTAGAATTGTAGATGAAATTATTAACCTTACTACCACTGATATAGGTTTATTAAGTGAAGAACTGGCTCAGCTTAAAAAAAGTAGTATTCGAGCATAGATTAATGTTAAATTATCTCTCTGTAGCTAAAGGTGGGATGTGGAAGGTTATTCGCACTGACTGTTGTATATACATTTCTGATAGTGAGGACATTATTAAAGGGCATCTTGCTAAGATAAGAGAACTACAGTATGAGGCCAGAGGTATTGCTAAAGATGGATGGAACCCCTTTAAGGGATGAGGAGGTTTTGGGGATTTTTTATATGGCATAGCACCATGGTTACAGAAATTAGGTGTTTACATTGTGATGTTCCTGTTTCTCATACTTGTTATTTACTTCCTCGTCAGGCTGTGCCTCTGTGTGATCACCTACTGTACCAACAGATGGTCCACCAGCCCTGATAAACCCATTATTCTGAGAAAACTAGGAGAGAGCTGAACAGGACGCCGTCTCTCTGCGCCAACGTAGCAGGAGCTACCGGCAATCGGCTGAATGTAAAGCGGAGAAGAATGGTGTCAAATAAACAAAAGGAGGGAAATGACATGGACTTTCACTGTATTGTTCATTTAAGCACAAGAGACTCCATTTTGTTCACGTTGTTGTAATGTGTTCTGTGGCCTTCACTTATCACACAGATACAATTTCTGCTAGAAGCTCTCTCTGTCTCTACTCCCCCTCTCCTCTTTATGTTTTACTTTTGCAATTGTTCTGTTCGCTAGTTTTTAATAATATATTTCTATTTTTTAGTTTTTAATAACATCTCACACCACCCCTTTCTTATCTATGTATAAAATATCATGTAATAATACATTTTGTCAGAACGGACATTTTAAACACAGAGATTGCATCCTGTGGATCTGTTCCTGCAATTGCAAAACTAACTTTTATTTTTAGAGTCACAACCAGAAATTCCCCATAACAATATATATATATACACACACACACAGCGTATTGAGTGTACACTATATATCAGTGCATTCGCGGATGTATGTACGATATATAGTACACTTGACTCGGTGTCTTAATATATATATAGCGTAAAAGTGAAACATCATTGGGGAAATGTTTTTTTGGGACTTTACTGGTACCATAAGAAACCACCATAAGTATGTTGTATATAAAAAAAAAATAATTTTATTATTCATATAACGCAATTTAATTGTTTTTATGATTCTTTTTTAATATATGAATAATAAAATTAATATTTTTTTATATACAACATACTTATGGTGGTTTCTTCTGATTTCTTATGGTACCAGTAAAGTCCCAAAAAAAACATTTCCCCAATGATCTTTCACTTTTACGCTATCAATTAGGGATGTGGTACCTTTATCTTGGCTGAAGTCCCTGGTAGCCACCCAGTGTGGACCTCTCAAATAATTTAAATTGTCTTAATATATATATATATATATATATATATATATATATATATATATATATACACACACAGCGTATTGAGTGTATACTATATATTACTGCATTCTGGGGTGTATGGTATATAGTACACTTGATGTGGTGTATTAAAATACATACAGTCTAGTATATATATATATATATATATATACACACACACATCGTCTTGAGTGTACACTGTATATCAGTGCATTCGGGGATGTACGTACGGTATATAGTAGACTTGATATGGTGTATTAAAATATATACAGTCTAGTATATATATATATATATATATATATATATATATAAATATATATACACACACAGCGTATTGAGTGTACACTATATATCAGTGCATTCGGGGGTGTACGTACAGTATATAGTAGACTTGACATGGTGTCTTAAAATATATACAGTCTAGTATATATATACACACAGTGTATTGAGTGTACATTATATATCAGTGCATTCGGGGGTGTACGGTAAATAATACAGTGTAGTGCAGTGTTAAAAAAAATCCCCATCATGTCAGGAAGGCCACAAAGTAGAGGCACTCCCAGGCCACTAAAAGAGGGCAAGCAGCCTCTGTGTCTTCAGTGAAAAGTGGTGGTGGTGGACATGGTGCAACTTCTGCAGGCGGGTCACGCTTGTCCTTTTTTTCTGCTGTTGGCCATGCTGTTCAGCCACAACATGCAGAAAAGTTGGTGGAGTGGATAACTAATCCGTCTTCATCCTCCTCATCCTCTGTCACCCAGGCTCATACAAGTTTGCCTTCCAACTCAGTTGGCAAAGCGGCCTATTCCACCGTATCCTTGTCCACAGTTACTCCTTCTGTAGTCCCACCATCGTGCATGCAGGAGTCACCAGAATTATTTCACCATAGTGTCAGTTACATGCTGATGGAGGTTGCGCAGCAATTTGCAGGCTCCGATGTTGGTTCCCAGGTTGAGGAAGGGAGTGGCGTGAGCCTAGAGACAGGGGGGTGCCACAGAAGGACAAGAAACTAGCAGTCATGTTCCCCCAGCTGCAGAATACTGACAAGTTTGCTCCAGTGTTGAGGAGGAAGAGGATGATGAGGACACGGACTGTACTTGGGTGCCTGAGAGAAGAGAGGAGGAAAGTGAGAAGGAAGAGGAGGCACAGCTCCAAAGAGGTAGGATGTCCCCCAGGGGCCAGCTTAAGGGCAGCCACCCGATTGCGTGAGACCACAGAGCTCCACAGGTGCAGGGCGGAATCTTCAGCAGTCTTCAAGGGATCATAGTTTTCAGTTTCCAGAAACCCAAGGAGTTGTACGTGGCTGGGAGGAGGTCGTTTCTGATAATGCCATCCTCAGTGACCCAGAGGACACTCATGCCTCCTCAAACTTACTCTGCATGGGCTCTCTGATTCTGAAAATCCTGTGAAAAGACCCTAGAATTTGTGGTATCAAGGAGAGGGATTATTACTGGCTGGCAACCCTTCTTGATCCACATTACAAGGGTAAAGTTGCAGAGCTCATCTTGCCTGCGCAGAGGGAGCAGAGGATGAATGAAACATCTTCAGGATACCTTG
>BLSH010288014.1:211891-247834 GCA_018402905.1 Glandirana rugosa
TACAATGACTGAAATTTATGAACAATAATTTTAAACATTGTTTGAGATTTACAGTTCCACAGTTGTTTTACCTAAGTTTTACGGACTCATCACGGACAATATCACATGAATTTTATTTATTGTTTGAGATTCACAGTTTTACAGATATTCTATTTTTACGGACCTTTCACGGACAATAGCACATAAATTCACGGATCACCAATTTCTAATTTGTAATTTTTAACTGGGGGACTAGACCCACACGTATTAATTGCTTTCACACTGGTGTTCTATACACTTTCTATATATTTTTAACATAGTTGTTTTTTACGGACATTTACGGACTTTTTACGGACACCCATCCAATACCTCCCAGCACATTAGCACCAGTTCTCGATTAAGTCTAGACAGCGCCAGCTCCATCCTCACTCTTTTATAGACTTGACATGGTGTCTTAAAATATATACAGTCTAGTATATATATACACACAGTGTATTGAGTGTACACTATATATCAGTGCATTCGGGGGTGTACGGTAAATAATACGGTGTTAAAAAAAATCCCCATCATGTCAGGAAGGCCACAAAGGAGAGGCACTCCCAGGCCACTAAAAGAGGGCAAGCAGCCTCTGTGTCTTCAGTGAAAAGTGGTGGTGGTGGACATGGTGCATCTTCTGCAGGCAGGTCACGCTTGTCCTTTTTTTCTGCTGTTGGCCATGCTATTCAGCCACAAAATGCAGAAAAGTTGGTGGAGTGGATAACTAAGCCGTCTTCATCCTCCTCATCCTCTGTCACCCAGGCTCATACAAGTTTGCCTTCCAACTCAGTTGGCAAAGCGGCCTATTCCACCGTATCCTTGTCCACAGTTACTCCTTCTGTAGTCCCACCATCGTGCATGCAGGAGTCACCAGAATTATTTCACCATAGTGTCAGTTACATGCTGATGGAGGATGCGCAGCAATTTGCAGGCTCCGATGTTGGTTCCCAGGTTGAGGAAGGGAGTGGCGTGAGCCTAGAGACAGGGGGTGCCACAGAAGGACAAGAAACTAGCAGTCATGTTCCCCCAGCTGCAGAATACTGACAAGTTTGCTCCAGCGATGAGGAGGAAGAGAATGATGAGGACACGGGCTGTACTTGGGTGCCTGAGAGAAGAGAGGAGGAAAATGAGAAGAAAGAGGAGGCACAGCTCCAAAGAGGTAGGATGTCCCCCAGGGGCCAGCTTAAGGGCAGCCACCCAATTGCGTCAGACCACAGAGCTCCACAGATGCAGGGCGCTGCTGGCTCCTCACTGACTTTCAAAAGTTCTTTGGTGTGGGCATTTTTCAACACATGTGCAGTAGATCGCACCATTGCCAATTGCAATCTATGTCTGAAGCGGGTCAAGCGCGGCCAGAACTCCAGCTGCTTGGGCACTGCTGTCTTTACAAGACATATGATGACCAGCCATGCAGTCCGTTGGCAACAGCACCTGAAAAACCCACACAAGAAAACAAGGTGGACTTCTCCTTGCTCCTCATCTGAGATTTCAACCCCTTATATACTTCCAGTCCTCTCCAAAACCTGCACTGAGAGGAATAAAGGTCTAGCAATGCATGCCACAAGTACTTGCAGCCAATCTGCTAGGACAGGGCGGTCAGCAGCAGGGTTCATATTACTGCTGACTCATGGTCCAGGGACGTTACCTTTCCTTCACGGCACACTGGGTAACTTTGCTGGCAGCTGGGAATGATGCAGGACAGTATTCAGTGATGGAGCTAGTTCTGCCACCATGCCTCCAAAAAGATAGTGATGATTTTGCCACATCTGCCTCCTCTACACCCTCCTCTTCTTCTACCTCTGTGGCCTCTTCTGCAGAATTGTCCTGAACCTGCAGTGCTCCCTAAGCATTCAAGGGGCTATGCAAGCAGTCAGGCTAAAAGATGCCATGCGGTCTTGAGTTAGTCTGTCTTGGGGACAGGAGCCACACTGGGGCAGAGATTCTGCCAGCTCTGCGGGGGCAGGCTCAGAGGTGGTGGACGCTACGGCAGTTTGAGCCAGGAATGGTTGTATGCGACAATGGCACCATCCTTCTCTCTGCCCTCTGACAGGGACACTTGACACATGTTCCATGCTTGCCACACGTCTTGAATTTGGTGGTGCAGCGTTTCTTGACCAGGTATCCAGAGGCAGGCCAGAAAAGTCTGTGGTCATTTCCGGTGTTCATACCATGCCAGTGCCTGGCTGGCTGACATTCAGAGGGAATTCAACCTGCCCACCAACAGCCTCATTTGTGACATGCCCACCAGGTGGAACCCAACATTGGCAATGCTGCATCAGCTGCACACACAGCAGAGGGCCAGCAATGAGTATATCTGTGAGCATGGCACCAGGACAGGCTCAGGGGAGCTTTGCTTCTTTTTGCCACGTCAGTGGCTACTGATCAAGGATGCATGCACCGTCCTGTCACCATTTGAGGAGGCTACAAGGATGGTGAGCAGCGACAATGCATGCATCAGTGACACTGTCCCTCTAATATTGCTTCTGGAGCACACGCTTCGTGAAAATCATGGACAGGGCACTTGAGGCAGAACAGCGGGAGGAAGAGGAGGACTTCCTTTCCTCTCAAGGCCCCCTTTATGCAGAGAGCCTTCCTGCAGAGCCACCAAAGACACAGGAGGAGGATTGTGTCAGCATGGATGTGGAGGATAACATGCAGCAGTCTTCAAGGGATCATAGTTTTCAGTTTCCAGAAACCCAAGGAGTTGTACGTGGCTGGGAGGAGGTAGTTTCTGATAATGCCATCCTCAGTGACCCAGAGGACACTCATGCCTCCTCAAACTTACTCTGCATGGGCTCTCTGATTCTGAAAATCCTGTGAAAAGACCCTAGAATTTGTGGTATTAAGGAGAGGGATTATTACTGGCTGGCAACCCTTCTTGATCCACATTACAAGGGTAAAGTTGCAGAGCTCATCTTGCCTGCGCAGAGGGAGCAGAGGATGAAACATCTTCAGGATACCTTGAAGAAAAGTTTGTACAATGCCTTTGCAGACCCTGGGAGACTACCATGTCCTGGTGTTGGTCAGTCGTTCAGAGGCAGAGCGGTGCAGAAGGTGTCCGGCTGACCGATGCCTTTAAAAAAAATGTCAGTCCTCAGTGTCCAGGCAAGATAGGTTCAAGCAACCATTATCAGCATCTGCATTATATGGTGCAGGAATATACAGGGGCAAGAGCAGACTTGGAGACCTTTCCAACTGAGCTTCCACTGAGTTACTGGGTCTTGAGGATGGACAACTGGCCGGAACTTGCCGAATATGCAATTGAGCTACTGGCCTGTCCTGCATCCAGCGTGCTTTCTGAATGGACATTCAGTGCTGCTGGAGGGTTTGTAACCGATCAAAGAGTGCGCCTGTCCACAGACTCGGTTGATAGGCTCACTTTTATAAAAATGAATCAGTCCTGGATCAGCAGCTATCAAGCCCCTAATGCTGATGCAACTGATTAAATTTGCTAGGGATCTGGGATCCCTTTAAGACTGCCACTGCTCCTATTCCTCCTGTCCATAATCTAAAATGATATTTTGTGTTTAGGGCACCACCAACACCCAAGGCCCAATTTTTCTGCTCCTGGTTTACAGGGGCATGCCATAACAATTTTTAAACTAATTTATAACAGCAGTGCCCGTTCCTGTGCCCAACAAGAGTAACTGCAAGGGGTTACAGTGTTCTGGCACCACCAACACCCAAGGCCCAATTTTTCAGCACCTTTTTGACTGAGGCATGTCATCACAATTTTTAAACTAATTTGCAACAGCAGGGTCTGTTCCTGCGCCCAACAAGAGTAACTGCAAGGGGTAACAGTGTTCTGTCATGGCCCAATTTTTCAGCACCTTTTTGACTGGAACATGTCATCACAATTTTTAAACTACTTTACAACAGCAGGGCCTGTTCCTGCACCCAACAAGAGTAGCTGCAAGGGGTTACAGTGTTCTGGCACTGCCAACACCCAAGGCCCAATTTTTTGGCACCTGTTTGACTGGGTCATGTCATCGCGATTTTTAAAATAATTTACAACAGCAGGGCCCCGCACCAAAATTAAAAAAAAATTGCATGGGGACCCCCCCAAATCCAAACCAGGCCCTTTGGGTCTGGTTTGGATTTTAAGGGGAACCCCAAGCCAAAATTAAAAAAAAATATTTGGAGGCCCCCAAAATCCAAACCAGGCCCTTGGGGTCTGGTATGGACATTAAGGTGAACCCTGCGCCATTTTTTTTTTAAAATGGCGTAGAGGTCCCCCCAAAATCCAAACCAGACCCTTATCCGAGCACACAGCCCGGGCATGGCTGGAGGGGGTGGGGACAAGCAAGTACCCCCCCTCCAAACCATACCAGGCCACATAGAGTGATATGAACAGGAGCAGGTATGGCGCTGTTCTAATATACACTAGTAATACAACGTGGTGTTTACAATGCTCAGCTTAAATCAGTATAAAACCATTCTTAAAACCAAGGTGCAGAAAAAAAAAGGTCCTGAGTGTGCATGCGCGAGTGGTCTAAGATGGCCGCCTGAGCTGGGACCTCCACAGCACCCGAGCAGTCCGGAGCCAGCAGCACACTCCAGCACTCCTCCAGCCAATCCTATCGAGCAGGACAGGACTCCTAAGGTCACCAAGCTCACCAGCATATGTCCAGGGTCCCAGTACGGAGAGACCTCGGCCTGGAATTTGGGTCAGCGGAGCCGACCGGGTGTACCAAGATGGCCGCCGCAACCACGAGGCAGACCCAGGGTACAGAAGGCACAACAGAAGGAAGGCAAGTAATCGCCCCAGCATCACTGTCTTACACACCCCAGCCCCAGAGAAGCTTGATGCAGGGCCTCAGTCCCTCTCCAACCTCCACGGAGTCCCTCCTGGGCAGAGAGTTTGGAAACTCAGCAGGCTCCACCTCAGGCCTACCGCGGTCTCCTTATCAGGACATTACTATTCTCAATACCCCCATTCAGGATCCTTCTTCCCCCCCAGGGGATCTATATCAGAAACTAGCAGACTTGCTGGATAGGGGTCTGGCTACAACCACTGCCAAAATAACTGGGGAATTGAACGCGAACTTTCAGAACCTGGGGGCACGCATGGAGGCCATAGAAAATAAACTGGACCTATAGGTTGCCCGCACCAATCAAAATTCTGACCATATACAAGTACTCCAGGAACGCTTGGATTCTGCCCTATCCAGGATTGACGAATTAGAAAATCACTCTCGGCCTTATAATTTTCGGATAAGGAGGGTACCTGAAACATTTGCAGACCCCTCACAAGTGGTCCAGGATAAAAATGTAATTCCGAATATTCCTCCACACCGCCTATAATTGGACAGAGTCCACAGAGCAATGGGTCCCCCCAGGAAAAATGGCACACCTAGAGACAAAATAACTAAACCCCACTTTTTTGCTGGGAAAGAAGCGGTCATGAAACAATCCAGGAGTGCCAACCAACTGTCCTTTCAAGGACACCCCATTCAGATCTATTCGGATCTATCCCAGGCCACCATCCAGCATAGAAGATGCCTAAAACCACTTCTCACAGTCCTTGTCTCCAAAAGCATAAAATATTGGTGGACTTTTCCCTTCGCAGTGAAATTTCTATATCAGTTTAAAAACTACGCCTTCTCGTCTCTCTCAGAAGGGGAGAAAATTCTTCTGCATCTACAACTCATCTCGCAAGAAGCTGATATGGACACTTCAAGCGGAAATCAAAGCTCGACTAAAAGACCCCCTCCGGTCAGTCCGTTGACCCCATTCTGGAATAAATCCAAGTCAAAGAAATCCAAGGAGAATAACTTAACTTGAAAACTGTTTTGGCATGTTTGATTCCGGTCTTATTGGGACTGCTTACCTGACAGAGGGTCCCCTGGTTTAGTAAAACAGACGAGAGGCCTTTGAGCCTCACTTTTCCAATTTTGTAATGGTTCATCTTATGGTTTTCTCCTGCTTTTGAAATGTTTGCTTTACAGCATGATCTTCAGTACTCATAGAAGGTGCTACTAGATATACTGTCGTCTACTGGTTATCCCCAAAGGTCGGAGGCCGACGTGGTCTCTCACGGGAGGGGCATAACTTCAGTTGTTCTATGTTTCTTAAGGGGAATTTTCTTCCTATCTAATTTGGAAGTATGCCCGCCATTAACAGATTGAGTCTCCTAACCCCGGCACTCCATTAGGGGTGGTTCGGGGAGGGGACCCCCTTTTGGCAAGGCAGGGTCTCTGCCGATCCCCCTAGTGCTGAGACAAATTTCCTTTCTCTAGCGCTATCAAGCGTAGGTTTTCAATTTAAAATCTTTACAGGTTGATATGAAAGAGAGACCTTTACGCCTCACTTTTCCAACTCCGTTAGTTTGTCTTAATGTGGTCTCAGGATTTAAATCCTTTAATGATAGGAACTATGATGTATACAGAATATGTTTGGGTACTATCTGTTATTTGATAGTTCTCCCCTCTGGTTGGCCACCGACTGGGTGTCCCACCAGAGGGTCAGAATCTATGCTGGCACACCTTCCCATTAGGGGGTGACCTTCCAGGGGGAAGAAGGAATTATGTGCTATCGGTCTCTAGACACGGGTCTCCCTTCTCCGACTCCTTCTTAGGGGGGAGCTGGCGAAGGAATTCCCATACAAAAATTACAGGATTTTCATTACTATCATTAATAGGGTTCCAATACTTTAAACCTAAAGTTTGAACAAACATTGGTTACAAGTTCTCAACTTTTATAGCTCTCATAAGGAAAGGGCTTTGGATTGCCGGGTGCTACTCATGTGCCTCCTCCTCCTCCTCAGACACCCCGGTCCCTGCGGAAGAGGACGTCTGAACCTAGCTTCAGACATCTACGGTGTATGATCTCGGGGAGGTCTCTACCTTCCTGCGGTCCATATGAGATTAGAAGATGTTCTTGCACACATCTTCATTCATTGTTTTGTTTGTTGTAATTCTTCTCTTCCTTTTCTCTGTCTCTTTTTCTTTTCTTTACTTTACTATGCTTAAGGGAGAGCTAATCCATAGTCTCTTTTTACTTCTTTACCAGTGGTTTGGTAGCGTGAACGGCAGTCTTCCTCTACAGGGGGGGGATGAGCCTTGCCCCGGGTTGACTACTAAACTTCTCTATAAGGTAAATGACGCTCAGATTTACAGCTCTACAACCTCGATGCTCCATGGCTAACACTAATCGCCCCACCTTGAAGCTAGCCACACACAATGCACAGGGACTCAATTCCCCGGTCAAATGTTGAAAAATGTTTAATCTTTATAAATCCCAACACATAGATGTAGTACATATTCAGGAGACACACTTTCCCCGCACTTTCACCCCAACATTTCTACATCAACATTTCCCAGTCTTTCACCTGGCGGGTACTGAAAACAAAACTAATGGACTAGCTATATTATATTCCAAACATTGTAACTTCTCCTTGAAGGGGGAATTCAAAGACCCTAAAGGCAGATTTATCCCAGTCAAGGGTTGGATGGATGGCCATCTTTACTCTTTCATCTCTTATTACGCCCCTAATAAAGGTCAAGCGGACTTCTTTCAAGCCATGTTTCGGGTTCTGGAACCCCTTATAGAGGGGACTCCTATCTTTGGGTGTGACTCAAATGCCGGGCTTGATCAGGGGTTAGACAAATCGAACCCCATGAAACCATGTCTAACTCGCCCCACAAAATTTAGTCTCAAGATTGCCCAAATCCTTCATACACAGGGTCTGGCAGATGTTTGGCGGGATGTACACCCTGCAAAAAGGGATTTCACTCACTTCTCAGTCCCTCATCACTCATATTCACGGATAGATCACATTCTAATCCCCTCCCATAAATGTCCACTTGTGGTCAATTCTCAAATTGTTGACACTCCAATCTTGGACCACTCTCTGGTCACCTTGTCCCTCATATGTGACACCCCAGGCCACACTTCCTCCTATTGGAGATTGAATGAGTCACTCCTCAATGACTCAGTGACAGTCACAACCATTGAAAAAGCCTTGAAAGAATACTTTCTGTTAAATAATACTGAAGACGTCTCGGCGGAAATGCTCTGGGCTTCTCATAAGGTGTCAATAAGAGGAACATTGATTCAGATTGCTACCAAACGCAAAAAAGAGCACTTAGCAGAAATCACGAAACTTGAAAATGCTTATAAATCCCTTAGGGCTCAGCATAAGAATAACCCATCCTCAGTTTCCCTTGATAAAATAGATGTAATTATAACTCAACTGAACCTTGAGCTCACGACCAAAGCCAAAAAGCAAATTCGATTGAGCGGAGCCAAGTTTTATTCCCAAAAAGATAAGATGGGTTCAATGCTAGCTGCCTGTTTAACAGGTTCCCCACCGCGTGCCGTCTTTTCACGGCGGCAGTCGGGGAGCCCTGCGCGAATCGCCGTAAATAAGCGGCGATCTGCATTTGGCCACCAGGGGGCGCGCGTGCACCCATCGCACTCCTGGGGAGTGTGCCCGCGGCTCGGGCGGACCCGATGTCCGCCGGCGAGCCGCGATGAGCGGCTACAGGGAAAGAACGGGGAACCGCCGATGTAAACACGGCGGTTCCCCGCTCTGTCAGTGGGGCATGAGAGATCTACTGATCCCTGTCACTGGGATCAGTTAGATCTCTCATGCCCATGTTAGCCCAACCCCCCCACAGTAAGAACACACCCAGGGAACACAGTTAACCCCTAGCTCTCCCCCTGCAGGTTAACCCCTTCACTGCCAATGACATTTATACAGTAATCAGTGGACATTTAAATTTCTGAACGCTGAATAAATGTCATTGGTCCCAAAAAAGTGTCAAAAATGTTCCGACATGTCTGCCCCAATATCGCATTACCGCTAAAAATCGCAGATCGCCGCCATTACTAGTAAAAAATAAAAAAATAAAAAATAAAAACCCCAGAAATGAATTCTCACCACCCGTAAACGCGGCCACTTTTGAGCAAACCAATCAATAAACGCAGATTGCAATTTTTTTTATCGCAAATATGAGGAATTATATAAATCGGCCAAAAACGTTTTTTTTTTGGATTTGAATTTTAGCAAAAAGTAAGACATTTGGGTTTTTTTGCAAAATGGTCGCTCTTCTTTTGTTTATAGCGGCGATAAGAAATGACGCAGAGGCGATCAAATACCACCAAAAGAAAGCTCTATTTGTGGGAAAAAAAGGACGCAAATTTAGTTTGGGTACAACGTCGCACGACCGCGCAATTGTCAGTTAAAGCGATGCAGCGCCGAATCGCAAAAAGTGCTCTGGTCCTAAAGTGGGAAATTCTTCCGGGGCTGAAGTGGTTAACCCCCCGCATTCAAATTCATGCTCTTTCCAAAATTCTGACTTGAGTCCAGGGCACCACTAGCAATCCTACTAAGATCCTCCAAACCTTCAGGGACTTCTACACTAAACTTTATAGTTCTTCTCCACCCATTCATAAAGGAGACATCTCCCGATTCCTGGACTCCCTCCCAATCCCTAAATTAGAGGATGAGCATAAGTGCTATAACTGATAGGGAGATTGCAGACGTTATTAAACAAATGAAAAATAGATTGGCCCCAGGTCCAGACGGCCTCTTGGCCCCCTATTATAAAACGTTTGCTACTACATTAGTTCCACATATGACCAAGTTTTTTAACTCCAGAATAACAGGAACACCAATAAACTCAGACCTAAATACGGCATTTATTTCCGTTATCCCTAAACCCAGAAGAAGTGGGAAACTACAGACCCATTTCTCTCATCAATAATGATCTCAAAATCCTAACGAAAGTATTAGCAAATCGACTAACATTATTCATAAACAAATATGTCCATAAGGACCAGGTGAGGTTCATCCCAGGCAGGCAGGGCCCTGATCAGACTAGACAGGCTATTGATATCATTTCCATATTGCAATCTAACTGGATGGGGGGACCTACTCAGCAGGGGATGCTTCTTTCCTTAGATATACATAAGGCCTTCAACTCTGTCACCTGGCCCTATATCTTTCATCTCTTGGAGCATTGGGGGTTTGGTGATCGATTCCTAGGCATTATCCATTCCCTATACGCTTCCCCGAGAGCCCTAGTCCGCATACAAGGCCATTATTCACCCCTAATTAACATAGAAAGGGGCACAAGACAGGGATGTCCTCTGTCTCCTCTAATTTTTGCGATTGCTATTGAAACCCTCACAATTGCAATTATGGAAAACCCCAACATTAAAGGTGTCACCTGTGGATCTCAAATCCACAAATGTGGGCTGTTTGCAGATGATATGTTGTTATTCATCACCTCCCCAATCACATCCCTTCCCAATCTCTGCCAGACCCTGGAGACATTCTCCCGCTTATCAGGTCTACAAGGGAATTATGAAAAGTCAGAAGCCCTGAATATCTCTCTCCCACGGGAGACTCTTTGTCACTAAAGGAGTCATTCAAATTTTCATGGAACGACTCTCGCATCAAATACTTGGGTGTCTTCTTGACTCCCAAGTTTGAGAATCTTTATGCTCTTAATTACCCCCGCTATGTTCCATAAATTGGAACAAGATCTTAAGGAATGGACCAAGCAGAGCCTAACATGGTTTGGACGAATCAATGCAGTCAAAATTACCCTATTACCTAGATTATTATACCTGTTCAGATCCCTCCCCATACAGATCAGGAGAGACTATTTGAGATCTCTGCAAAGCAAAATACTTAAGTTTATATGGGGGGGAGCGGGATACAGAATTAAACAACAAACATTGTTCCTTTCTAGGAAGAAAGGGGGGAACCACATCTTCTCAAATATTATTTTGCAGCCAGACTCTCACAAATCTCCATAGTTTACACTAAAGTGGAGAAACCGGAATGGGTACAGATAGAACGTCAAGCAGCACCGACATTTACACTTGATTATCTTCTCTGGTGTAATCCAAGAGATCGCCCAGCTATTCTTTCCCCAACGCTCTCCACTTCTTTCTCCCTCTGGGACAAGTTAAGGAAAAATCCTACCTTAGTCTCCACTACTCACCCCCTAGCACATATTTTCCACAATCCGGAGTTCCACCAGGAAAAGATATTAAAGCCTTTCAATGGTGGCTAGACAAAGGCCTATATCGGATAGGACACTTCTTCACATCCGCGGGTCATATTACCTTAGCCTATTGTGTTAGCAAACTTGACCTTCCGAACTCTGAAAGGTTCAGATTCAGACAAATCAGTCACTTTCTATATAGTATATGGAAGGACAAACCCACTCCTCCCCATATAACACACTATGAAACCTGGTGCTGCTCAGCCATGGAGAAGAGGGGGGGCATGCGTCACTTACAAGCCGAAATACCAAATCCTCTTATATGCTAGCCTGGGAGGAAGACCTTCAGTTTCAGTGGAACTTAGAGACTTGGCACAGTGCCATGACGGCAGCCTATAAGGGGATTCTTAATACCTCATTGATGGAAGCAAATATTAAAGTCATCTGCCAGTGGTATATGATACCCTCTAGATTAGCTAATATTTTCCCTACCGCAGACCCTCTTTACTTCAGGGGATGTCAGCTGCAAGGTACCATGGTGCACATCTGGTGGGAATGCCCCAGAATCAGAACATTATGGAAAAAAATCTTTAAACTGATTCACAGAGTAACTAACCTCAATATCCCTAGAAACCCAACGATAGCTCTTCTAAATTCACATATACCGAACATTCCAAAGCTAACTTAAAAACTGATTCACTTCATTCTTTTGGGTACTAAAATCTCAATAGCTAGGTCCTGGAAAAAAAACCACACCTCTCTGAAAGCAGTGACTAGGAAGATATCATGGATTATGTCACAAGAAAAACTGGTCAGTGCTCTTTTGAATTTGTCCAAAAAATTTGAAGCTATCTGGGACCATGGGCTTCATATATGGGTATCTCCCTATATCCAGGAATGATTCTTGCTAAGCACCCCTAACCTATTGCGTGGATGATTTTTCCACAGGGACGATGTATTGGCTCTCCCCTCACTTCTATCTTCTCTTTTCTTCGTATTCCTCTTTTCTTTCCCTTTCTCTTTCTAACTTACCTGATTTAATGTGAATATATAGTTTGTCGTTACAAGACATAACACATATAAGATGCCTTGGGATGGGTAAACTACCTGGGGTCCCGAAGTTCATGACATTGGAGGGTGAACTGGCTTCTCCAGCATTCCAGATTTATGCAAAGAGGGGATAAAACCCCCAGGGCTGTTGGAGCGGCTAGAGGGCTCATCCCCGGAGATTTGAGGGCGGATGGGGTCCTCCTGCCGGCACAGCTTGCTCCCACTGGGGGTGCTGTGGGGGGGACTCCTGTTGGCTTTCTGATGACGGGGGAATTTACAACAGGTCTAAGGCCTTAAACTAACACATACTGATGTTTAAGTATCCAAGGTGTTTATGTTACGTGCTACATATTAGACAAGGGAACCCACCTCTACAGCATTTGTAAGTTCAAAACAATATTACTCCTCTTAACGGCACTGTTTCTATATGGAAGTTAACTTTGCTATATTGTCAGTCTTACCAAACTCCTATTCCTTCCCTTGAAATGCTTTGTTAACCATTTTTGTCTGTGACGATGTTTAACATCTGTTTGTACTTTTGGAATTTTACAATAAAATATCTGAAAGTAAAAAAAAGGTCCTTTTAAAAATGGTGCTTACAATGCTCAGCTTAAAACCAAACTGCAGAAAAAATATTTCATACATTCAATGATGCCGATAAAGGTGACTTGTGCTCCTCCTTAAATATACGTGGTCATGATATAATCAACATAAATCCTGTGTATCCAAAGTTATGCAGATAAAAAAGTTCATGAAGTGCAATGTTGAATATTGGTCATAAGGTGACTTATGCTCTTGCTTGATTGCTCTCTCTGGTGGTGCAGGGCAATCCTTGGAAATCGCTTGGTGCTCCTAGTGCTTGGGTGATAATAAAGGGTAAATGTATGCTTACCAGATAGTTTCAACCCTCTGCGGGGTAAAGCGCATTCACAGTCCTACGCCACTGTGCAGTGGGTCCAAATTTCCAAAGCAATAAAAGTATAATAAAACACGCTAAAAAAAACAGCTTGAAGTGCTTGAGGAGAGCCATTTATAACCAAACAGTGTGTGACTCTGACATCCGAAAATGACGCACATAAGCAACGCTCTACCGGTTTCGTCATACTGACATCATCTGGAGTGTCGTTTCTACGAGCCACATACTGTTTGGTTATAAACGGCTCTCCCCAAGCACTTCAAGCTGTTTTTTTGAGCATGTTTTGTTATACTTTTATTGCGTTGGAAATTGTTACCATTTAAATAAAATGTAATTTTAAATGGTACTACTCTATGGGAACCCTCTTTATTTTTCACACACGCACATGACCGTGGGAAAGGACACCACCAAGACAGACTACAAGGTTCAGGCTGGACCCGCTGCACAGTAGCGTAGGACTGTGAATGCGCTGTACCCCGCAGAGGGGTGAAACTATCTGGTAAGCATACATCTACCCTTTATTATCACCCAAGCACTAGCAGCACCAAGCGTTTTCCAAGGATTGCCCTGCACCACCAGAGGGAGCAATCAAGGAAGAGCACAAGTCACCTTTTCACCAATATTGAACATTGCACTTTATGAACTTTTTTATCTGCATAACTTTGGATACACAGGATTTATGTTGACTATCTCATGACCATGTATATTTAAGGAGGAGCACAAGTCACCTTTATCAGCATCATTGAATGTATGAAAGATTTTTTCTGCAGTTTGGTTTTAAACTGAGCATTGTAAGCACCATTTTTAAAAGGACCTTTTTTTTCTGCACCTTGGTTTTAAGAATTGTTTTACACTGATTTAAGCTGAGCATTGTAAGCACCACGTTGTATTACTAGTGCATATTAGAACAGCGCCATACCTACTCCTGTTCATATCACTCTATACACTTGTTCCGCTCTTGGGGGGCAATAGTAGGGGCAGCAGTTCTACCCACCATACAACAATATCTTCTCATACCATCAGCGCGGCACCAACCCAACCCCCTTCTTTATACCAGGCCACATGCCCTCAACATGGGGAGGGTGTTTTGAGGTCCCCCTCAAAGCACCTTGTCTCCATGGTGATGGGGAGAAGGGCCTCATCCCCACAGCCCTTGCTTAGAAGAATCTGGAAGCCCCCTTTAATAAAGGGGCATCCAGATCCTGACCCTCCCATGTGAACGGGTATGGGATACATTGTACCCCTACCCATTCACCAAAAAAGGAGTGTAGTGGTACAAAATAAACTGAAAAAGTGGCAGTTTTTGACAAGTCCTTTATTGTTGAAAATAGCTCTTTTTGTTTCTTCCTTCATCTTCTCCTGCCCCGTTCCCCCCCAAAGTAGACATGTCACTGATACTAACCAGCAACCAATATCAACCAGTGTTTCGCCTTCCTCACCTCCCATTTGTCCTCCCTCGTCAATGAATCCAGTGGTGTTACTGGTGCCATCTAGCAATTATACCTACAAACTATGTATTTCTTCTATACTGACGGGGGGAGTGTGTGACGTGAAGGGGATCGTCTGGCCATCAGGGAACCTGACCAGTGATGTCATGCTCATCTGGCCTCTGTAATGGGTATCCAGTCTATCTGGTAAGGACCAGTGTGTATGGGTGACGGTGGTGGTCTTTGAAGCCTTTCCTGAAGTCTCATGTTTGGATTTTTACCCTCATAAGGAATACCCTGGTGGCGAGTTTCTAAATAGTGAACTTAGAAATTATGGACATTTTTTCTGGGACTATTTGAGCGCTGCACCACACATCTTTTATATCAGCTTTACCAGGGGCCTGTCGGTCTACATTGATTTCTTTTTACAGCTCATAGTTTGCCAGCTCCCGTCTTATATTAGAGACTCTAGTCATGTCATTGATATCCTCAAATATTCTTGGGAGGAGGGCTACATGTGGGCATCTTTGTACGTCGCATCCTTATATACGTCAATTCCTCCAGAGGTCGGACTTACAGCCGTAAAATATTTTTTGATAAGAAATGGAGATATGAACTCCAGACAACCAGAGTTCTTGCCTAATAGTATTGATTTTTGCTTGCGACACAACTACTTCACTTTCCTGGACGAATTTTACTTACAACATAAGGGCACGGCTATGGGGGCAAATTTTGCCCCAGTGTATGCCAACCTTACTATGGGCTACTGGGAGGAGGGAAACAGCTGGGCCAGCAACCCCTCCACTGAGCATATTGTCTTTTGCGGTAGATCCATCAATGACATTTTGCTCATTTGGAGTGGGGGTCCAGATGTGTTCCCCTCCTTTGTGGCCCACTGTAATGCCAACACGCTGGAGTTGTCTTTTACACATGTGTTGGACCCCACGGAGTTGATTTTTCTTGACCTGGTCCTGTCCATTGACAACAGAGAATTTTCACTAAGAACCGGACTAAACCCACCAGTTGAAATTCCTATCTCCACTTTGCTAGCTACCATCATTCAAAATGGAAGAGAAACATTCCCAATAAACAGTTCAATATTGGACTATTCCAATATATTCCAATTCCAATTGGACAGTTCAATAGATTGAGGAGAAATTGTCCCAAAGTGGATGATTATATTGTACAAGGGAATCTAATGCAGAGGAAATTGCAAGAAAAAGGTTATCTCGTAGATCTGGTTCATGAAGCTTTCATTCTCCATATGAACCCATCATTGAAGCAAAAGGTAGTTGCTGACAAGCATCCAGAAAGCACTGTAAGATTTGTGTCCACCTACAACAATAAATACAGGTCCATTTCTAAAATCATTCATAAGCACTATAAAATCTTACAACTTGACCAACGATTGGCCTCAATATTGCCCTCCACTCCTCAAATTACTTTGAGAAAAGCATGCACAATAAAGAACATCCTAGCTCCAAGTAAGCTACAAACCCTTAATAAAAGGCCCCTGTTTGACATTAGGTCATACTTTGACAGCAGGTCAGGCATCTTTCAATGTCGATAAAGAATGAAATGCCTCAAGAGTTATAAATAGTATATAATGGTAATCAGGCACCTCATCCATATATTAAGACATGAAAAGAGGGTAGGGAGTGTATCGGTCCCCAACCGAACACCCCCAGACAAAAGCTGTAGGACTATTGTGTTACCAGGATAGTAGATATAAGGGTAACAATGAGATATGTAAAAATACAAGATTTTATTATTGCCAATAAAGAGGATGCCTTACCTGCCAATTCATAGCACATGGCTGTTCCGACATCACTACCATTAAAGGTAACAATTTTCAGATCAAACAGTTCTGACTTTGTTATCTATGTCCTACTGTGCCCTTGCAATCCCTTGCAATCCATACCCTTAGTCTGCTTGTCTTCAGCAAACTGTTTGTGGGTTTTCTTGAGCATCATCTTTAGAAGAGGCTTCCTTCTGGGATGACAGCCATGCAGACCAATTTGATGCAGTGTGCGGTGTATGGTCTGCGCACTGACAGGCTGACCCCCCACCCCTTCAACCTCTGCAGTAATGCTGGCAGCACTCATATGTCCATTTCCCAAAGACAACCTCTGGATATAATGCTGAGCACCTGCACTCAACTTTGGTTGACCATGGTGAGACCTGTTCTGAGTGGAGCCTGTCCTGTTAAACCACTGCATGGTCTTGGCCACCGTGCTGCAGCTCAGTTTCAGGATCTTTGCAATCTTCATATAGCCTAGGCCACCTTTATGTAAAGCAACAATTCTTTTTTTCAGATCATCAGAGAGTTCTTTGCCATGAGGTGCCATGTTGAACTTCCAGTGACCAGTATGAGAGAGTGAGAGCGATAACACCAAATTTAACACACCTGCGGGGAGCACCTGAGACCTTGTAACACTAATGAGTCACATGACGCCGGGGTGGATAATTGGGCCCAATTTGGACATTTTCACTTAAGGGTGTACTCACTTTTGTTGCCAGTGGTTTAGACATTAATGGCTGTGTGTTAAGTTATTTTGAGGGGACAGCAAATTTACACTGTTATACAAGCTGTACACTCACTACTTTACATTGTAGCAAAGTTTAATTTCTTCAGTGTTGTCACATGAAAAGATATAATAAAATATTTACAAAAAACGTGAGGGTGTACTTACTTTTGTGAGATACTGTATGTTGGGGTCCCTGTCGCCCAATGGCCTTAACAAAGAGCTTTAAATTCATAGTATTATTTAATCGATATATTCCATGTTATTAAGGCTGTCTTGTATGTTACATATCCATGTGATGTTTGTATATGTTTTTCACTTATTCTTCAGTAACCGTTCACAATTCCACACACCAACATGTATTTAATTTTTGATAAAGGCGTTTTTTTTTAACATTATGATCTCTGGACCTTAGTGTTTTTCTGCACAACCATTTTTCTCTTTACAACCGTTCTATTAATCAATTTTGTCTTATATTAGGTCATTTTATAGTAATTCTGAATATATGATATTGGATATATTAATGTTTTTTTAACAGAGCAGACATTTGCTATGTATGTGGGTAGTAAAGGGTTAATAAACATCCTCAGGCTTCACAAACCTGCCCACTCCCCCCCCCCACATTGGGGATAAATACTTTATGTTGCCATCTTTCCTGTAACTTTGATAAAGAGCATGCGGGCGAAACATGTAGTCACGGCAATGCAACAGCCTGCGTTCCACGTTGGCTCACAGGCTTCCCCTTCCTCTCCCACCTCCGGTTCAGCGCTTATGTCACCGAGGTGCACTGGACATCTTCAGCTCTGCTTAGCTCTCCCAGACCGTGGTCTACATTCCGGTTGGCTCCATCTCCCCATCGGCTAGGCTTGGCCAGGCGGTCCCCACGATCTCTCAGCTTGGCCGTGGTAGGCTCCACGCCCTTCGGTACAATCATCTCCTGGACATGGCTGTACCCCTGCCTCTAGCCAGCAACTATCAGGAGTATCACCTTCAGACTGGGCCTCCATCCCTTCCAGCATAGTCATTGGTGCACACCTCCCCATATTGAGAGCATGTGGCCTGGTGTGGTCCAGGGGGGCCCTCACTTGTCCCCTCCCCTTTCCTGACCTGCCGGGCTGCATGCCAGTTTTTTGTTTATTTTGGTGAGAGGTTCCCCTTCCAGATCCTCAGTGCACAAGCCACGCCACAAGTCGGATCATCATGATCTGACTTCTGGTGTGACTTCTATTCAAATCAATGGGCTCCCATAGGGAACCATTGATTTTGAATAGCGGCAGAGAAACGCTGCTAAAAGCTAGCGTGGCTAAACATACATTAACGCCAATGCAAAAAGTTACTAAAAGCATGTTTTTACAATTGCTTTTTCCTGGCATTGGTAGTGGCTTTGCAGCTTGTTTTTTCTAACTCCCCGAGTGCATGAGGCCTAAGGGTTTGCCATGCAGAGACAAAACTGGCCAATCAAGACTGTTGCAAATCTCTTCTGAGCAGACTGCTACAAAATAATGAGTTTTAATTTTATTGTACAGGTAGAGGATATGTTTTACTTACATTGCTATTACATCAGTTACGATGAATGCTACTTATAAACAGGTATTTTGTTGTTACTGGAGCCAAGTACAATTTTTCATTTTATTTTAAACTCAGTTGAGTAGTATAAGTAAAAGTTTTTTGGTCATGTTCATGTGCAATGACCATCAATCTCAGCACTTCTACCATCTGTTAATAGGTGCAGTTGCCATTTAGCACAAGCCCTGAAGATAAGCATTAATCTAATCTATCTCTTGGGAATCAAGCAGCAGTAAGCATTAGGCTCATGTTCAATACTGCAAATGAATCTGACTGCATGCTAGTTTTCACTCCCTTCTAATACATCTAAACAAAGCAGCAGTGTGATGTATAAATACAAAATCATCCTTTTTACTCTTTTTCTTTTTGCATTTTACCCTTAAAAAGAACCTTTGTCCTGCTGCTGTCCACTATTGACTGAACACATGACACTTAAACCACAAATTTTGATCATGTGAGGAATAACAAAAGTGGTTTTGTGATAATAACTACTTGTATTCATAGATATAGCTTTTTACAGCATAATCTTTCATATAAGCCTCTGTTAAAGTTTGTGCTTTTATCAAATATTATACTGCTTTGATTTTATCTCTACATTCAAATCAAAGCCCCTGAGAGGCATCCCACAACGATTTTAAACTGACTGCAAACTGAACTCAATGTAACCATAAATGAAATGTTTTTCTGCTTTAGATCCATATACATATGGGCAAGATGCAAAACCACTTCTGAATCTGCAACCTTACAATATCATTCCAACAAAACAAAGAACCTGTTTATTTTACTGCACTGCGGTAGAGATAGTGCTTACTGGCTTCCATATCTGCCAAATTTTGTAAAAACAAATTCTCACAGATTCACTTATTGATCTGCTTTGCTGAAAAATCTATTTTCTCGGGCTGTGGCTAATTTCCGAGCATGGTGGATCTAAGCAGCTCCTGCACCCCCACCACAGACTCCAGCATGACGAGCAAGCCCCTACACGCATCTCTCAAGAGGAAAGAGTACCGTCAGCCCAGGAAGCTGACGGACTTCTTCGCTCAGTCAACGAGGGAGGACTCCCAAGATGGCGACCGCGGCCCTGCACGGGGACAAGACGGATCCTACACGGACCTCCCCGATGCAGATAGCAATGAAATATACCCTGGGAATAGCTCCGCTCATCCCACCACGTCCTCAGCAGCCTCCTCAGGTAACTCCAGCCCAGCGAAGGCAAGGATGCGCCTTGATGCCAATCCCCAAGACCCAGAGGTGAGGCCTGCACTAAATTTCTAGGATATTAATCCAGACCTCCTCTCACCTATAGCCGCATTCCCCACATCAAACCAGCAGGTGCTTGACACCACGCTAAAAGAGATGCTTATTTCTCTTCAATCCTCCCTACAAAACAACATCTCCTCCATGCTCACTAAATTCTCCACCGGGCTGCACTCAGTGGAGAAAAAAGTGTACCGCATTGAGCAGCAAATGGTACAAATAACTGAAACAGTGAATGATGTAATAGACACCCAAGATGGGATGACCAGCACTGGATGAGAGCCAAAATGGCGGATATCGAAGATAGGGGGCGCCGTAACAATATTAAAATCAGGGGTATCCCCAAAAATGTTCTAACACATGATCTGAATGAATATGCGAAAAAATTGATCATAACGCTCCTTCCAGAACTCATCCCCATAGAGACAACGATTGATCGCATCCACCGCCTTCCAAAACCCCCTCATCTCTCAGATGAGGTTTCCAGAGACGTTCTGAGGAAAATTCACTTTTTTCAAACTAAGGACCAGCTTCTGAGGAAATCTAGGCAACTAGGCCAGCTTCCTGCTCCATACGCAGGGATTCAATTGTACGCGGACCTGTCACACTATACAAGACAGTTAAGAAAACAGCTGAGCACCATTACTAAGCCACTCAATAATCACAAGATACCATATCAATGGGGTTTCCCTACCAAACTCATGATTACTAGAAATGGGGTCAAGCATGACATCACCAGTGTAGAAGAAGGGCTACGACTTCTACACAAATGGGGAATCATCCCTGAGCTACCTGCCCCACAAAGAGCCAGGTACAAAACTAACCGCTCGGCAGCATCTGAAAATGCATGATTCCAATCAGCGGAACACATAGGCGTTCTCACTACACATATTGCAGAGTTCTTTTTTCTTTCCTCCGGTTTGACGTTATGCACGTTGCAGTTTATACACGGACTTCTACCCCGTTACTATAGCAGCTAACATCTAACAGCTGCTGCCCTAGAGGTATCTCACCGTTTCCACTATGGAAACTCCTTCGGAACCTAAGACTAGACTCTACCTTCTTCTACTATTGTTGTTCCTTTCACTAAATCACAACTGATATCTCCTGACACCAACCCACTAAGTTGTAAAACTAACCATTCCTCTCTCTTCCTATCTCCACCCCAGCTCGAGGATCACCAGAAGCCCACCAACATCTTTGAAGAACTACTACTACAGGACTAGGCACAGACCTTGAAGCTAATCCGAACAACTGAACTACACAACAGTGAGTACATTATGCACGACACGCTGACGCTCACGCTCAATCACCAAAATGCCAACATTTTTATCTGTTAACTGTAAAGGGTTGAATCATCCAGCCAAGCGGAGGTCTCTCTGGTGCACGGCACTAGATGCTGGATGCGAGGTGCTATGCGCCCAAGAGACACACTTCAAATTTAATGAGGAACCCCGAATCTCACACAGAGATTTTGTACAAATCTATACGGCATCTGGCCCTTCAAAAAAGAACCGGGTACTCATAGCCATCAAAATCAACATATCATTCACATATCACAACATACTAAAAGATCCTAAAGGAAGATACTTACTTCTTGATTGTTCTTTGAACAACTCCAGATTTACCATTGCTACACTCTACGCCCCCAATGTGGGCTAAACCAGGTTCCTAAAGAAACGAATGAAAAAAATGAACAAATTCCGCAAAGGGCATCTCATCATTTGTGGAGACCACTATATCCTACCAGACAGATCAATAGACACTTCTTCACGCTCTTCTAGAACTTTTGCAACAATAGGCCCATTTCTAAGGAACAATGAACTGTTTGATGTATGGAGGTGCCACCACCCAACAAAACGAGAATATACATTCTTCTCTCACCCCCACAACACATACACACGGATTGACCTGTTTCTAGTGGACAAATGGACCCTGCCCTTGATCTCAGACTCTGACATCTCTACAATCACACGGTCAGACCACGCACCAATCTCCATTACTGTGAATACAGCAATGCCCAACCCTCCTATTCGGCTGTGGAGAGCTAACTCCACTATACTCCAGTCTCCTTCTTACAACGGCATTATTTGAGACAAACTACAGGAATTCTTTGACCTAAACCAAGACTCCATTCCAAACCCCACCACCATTTGGAATGCTCACAAGGCATTTGCCAGGGGCATCCTTATTCAACTGAGTGCCAGAGAGAAGAGGAGAAGATCCCAGCGTCTAGACCTTCTTACAAAATAGATTAAGGACATTGATTCCAAATACCAGACAAACCCAAATGAGTCCCTAAAAGCTCAATTATTACATCTTAGACAAGAGTTGCGAAATTTTCTATTAGAGGCCTTTGAAAACTACCAGAAAAAAGTTAATGCCAATCACTACGCCACAGGCAACAAAGCAGGCAAGGCTATGGCCCTTAGGATTAAGGGACGCCCCACCAAATCTAAAATACCTTTCCTTTACCATCCAACCACTAAGCAGAACGTTATAGACCCCCAAGCCATAGCTGATGCATTCAGCCAGTATTACAAATCCTTATACAACTTGAAATAAAACCCCGCCATCACCCAACCATCAACACTAGAGATTGAGTCCTTCTTACAGGAAATAAACCTGCCCAAACTCCAACCAGACCAGCTAGAAATTATGAATGCTCCGTTTAGTGCTCAGGAAGTAATCAATATAATTTCTGCATTACCTCTACATAAATTCCCGGGTCCAGATGGATACACAGGGGAATACTACAAAGAATTCAAAGATATCCTGGCCCCCTTCCTAACAAAGATCTGTAATGACGCTGCCTTCTCCTCTTCTCTCCCCTCGGAAATGTTAAAGGCGATTATTGTGACTCTTCCGAAGCCAGGGAAGGACCCCATCTCCCTGCAAAACTTTAGGTCCATATCCTTACTAAACATTGATACGAAAATATACACCAAACTAATAGCATCTAGATTAGTCAATGTTATGCCCATACTGATCCATAAAGATCAATCCGGCTTTACTAAGGGGAGGCAGGCTCACGATTCCACCCGCAGGATTATCAACCTGATTCACAAAGCAAACATCACCAGAACGCCTTCTCTGCTCTTATCTCTAGACGCAGAGAAGGCGTTTGACAGAATTCATTAGTCTTACTTGAAAGCCACGCTATCCATATTCGGGTTTCAGGGCCACATTTTATCAGCTTTATTGGCTTTATATACATCACCTTCAGCACAAGTATATACAGCGGAAATGCTCTCAAAGCCATTCAACATCAGTAACGGAACTAGGCAAGGGTGCCTGCTTTCGCCCCTTATATTTAACCTCTTAATCAAACCCCTAGCAGAACATATACGCATCAACAGCAATATCTCGGGTCTTAAAATAGGAAAAACAGAACACAAAATTAATCTCTTTGCAGACGATGTAATACTAGTTGTTACAAACCCACTCCCTTCCCTGGCTTCGATACAGGTGGTCCTACAGAGATTTAGTTCTGTCTCGTACTATAAAGTAAATGAAAATAAATCCAACATATTAAACATTGGAATAGACGGCACAATGAACAATTTACTACAAAACATGTATCCCTACTCTTGGGCAGACCAAGGTATCACTTATCTGGGACTTACGCTAACCAAGTCCACGAAAACCCTTTTTGCTCAAAACTAAACTATCTAAATACAAATTATCTTGGTCAGGGCATTTGGCCGCCTTTAAAATGATGGTCCTACCGAAAGTACTGTACGTGTTTTGAACATTGCTCATCCCAATCTCACGTGTATTCCTTAGATCCCTGCAATCCATTATCCATAGATATGTCTGACAGGGGAAGAAACCCAGAATTTCCCACACAAAATTAATCAAACACAGATCAGCGGGGGGCACAGGATACGTTGACATCGAAGATTATTACATAGCAACAGTTCTATCGCAAATGAGGGAATGGATGCAACCCAAACCTACTACACACTGGGGAGAAATGGAGGCCAATGAAGTCCAGGGAAATAACCTACAGCTTTGGTTGTATATCACAACTGTAAAACCCCTTACCCTTAATCAGTTCTCTCCAGCCATACAAACAACAATTAAAGCTTGGAAATCTGTACAACAACATACATGGGCAAATTTCCCAACAAAAAACACACATATGCAGATACAGACCATACAAATGTTAACCCCAGATCTGGAAATCCCAGAATGGGTAATAAAGAGAAGACTTAGTCCAACGACACTATGCAATATATTAAACCACACAACATTTACCCAACTGATCAACACCTACAAAGTACCCCACAAGGACTTCCTCACGGTGCACAGAATAAAACACTGTCTAAACAAGTACCCGAATCTTGAGTATACGCTACCACTAGATATCTGGAATCATCTTTTCACTAAAAACTCCAAACATAAAGGAATATCATCCATATATATGACCCTTCAAGAGAAAAAAATATTCCATAAGTCTAAACCACTTCATCAATGGGTAGAAGATTTTCAGCTACAACTCACTAATACACAATGGCAATTGGCCCTCTGCACAATATATAGAACTAGATCTTGCACAGCACTTTGGGAGATAACTCAGAAATTAACAATGAGATGGTATCTAACTCCTCAGCGCTTGGCCGCTTTCTATCCACATCAATCATCTGACTGCTGGAGAGAATGTGGCCAAGAGGGATCACTTTCCCACATATTTTGGATGTGCCCAAAGATCTGCCCTTTATGGACCAAGGTCACATCACTGATTCAAGATATAACACAAACCAATATCATCCTGTCCCCACAATTGGCAATTCTGAACATTGACATTGATATATATCCTCCACAGCTAAGGAAAACAATCACACACATACTGTTGACATCCAGGCTTCTCATTGCCCGGAAATGGAAATCAAAAGAAACGCCAACTATAAGTGATGTTATCCCCAGGTAAATCCCTCCAAGCCTGGGAACCATGGAAAATGTGGTACCTTAACTATGCTTCAACATTGTAATCCAATGCACGTACTAGCGGTTTATCTGGTGACTCTCTCTCTCCCCTTTTTTCCCCTCTACACCCCTCTTTCCCTTATTTTTTTTTCCTTTTTATTTCTTCTTCTCCTCTCTCCTTCCCCTTCCACTCTCTACTACTATAAATGAAGATATTTACAATGCCAAAACTAAGGCTGTTTCATTGAACGTCTTTTGACTCGAACCAGTAAGTTAATTAAGTTGACTACTTGTATTCACAACTATAGACTATGCTGCAAGCATTGTATGTTGTAATTTACACCATGTATGTCATTTGAAAATCAATAAAAATTAATTTAAAAAAAAATCTTTTTTCTCTTTATTTAGGAGTCCTTTTCATATGGGGATTTCTTTTATAATGATTTAATTTATTTATTTAGTAATTTTTGTATTTTGTTTCTTTTTATTGTGCATTTGGCCATTGTTTGTGTACTGTAACTGTAACATTTTACTTCACTTTTTTTCATATTATGTTTTTATTGACATTTTTTTTTGCATGTAAAAACATTTCCAAATAGTCAGACAACATATAAGAACATAAACAGGTACAGAATCAAGTATAGCATGAATAACAATAACAGGCCAAACATATTGTGTGGTGTATCTACCAAGAACAAAAAGCACAAAATGAGATTAGAGTGATTGGGTTCAATAAGGTAGTTCCAGGGTTAGGTAAGACTGATTGTCCTCCAGATGTGAGTTTATGTTGCTCAAAGGAAAACATCTGGATAAGCGTCAGGGAGTGGTGAGGTCAGCTCCATATATAGAAAAATCCCACGATTTCCAGATTTTATGAAACTTCGGAATAGTTTTGGTGGCAGAGGCTGTAAGGTATTCCATTCTGCGAATGTCAGTAATCGTGTTTTGTAGTACAGACATAGTTGGTGGATCTCTCAAAAGCCAGAACATCGGGATGGTTCACTGTGCTGCTAATAATACATATGACAGCAGCCCTTGGGTTGTCTTTTTGAGACCTGGGAAGCGGAGGTCTAACAAGTAGTGCAGTGGATCCAAAGGAGAAGTGATGTCACCCAGAGTTTGGAGCATAGACATATGCCCAAAAAAGATTGTATCTGTGCACTGGGACAAAAACTGTGAAAGAGGGATTCAATGGAGGAACCACATCTCCAGCAGATAGGAGGTAAATTAGTGTTATGCCTATGTAATATTTCAGGGGTCCTATACCAGAACATAAGCACCTTAGCAGCAGTCTCTCTCTCTATATCACTCATCTAGAGGAGCTAAAGATAGATGCCCAGATCTGTTTCCAACAAGTGAGAGGGATTGGCTTCTGTAGAATATGAGACCATTTCTGCATATATGAATGTGTGGTGTCAGAGAGGGGGATGACCTCATGTAAGAGTTTATAGATGGTGGAAATTAAGTGGAGTTGAAATGGTCCCTGGGCACAGTCTAATTTGTAATGTAAGGGGTAGGGATAAGGAGAAGAAAAAAATTTAATTTGAAGATATGAATAATGCAATTGAACAGGGATCTGGTGTTTATCTTGTATGTCCTTGAAGGATAAAAATCTACAGGTAATAGGATGTACAAAATGGTGAAATTGGAATATAGTAGCTTGAGACCACGGAACCATTCATCTAATGAACATACTGTCTGGAATTAAGGGGTTCAAAAGCACATTTGTGAGAGGCGGGCATGATGAAGAGAGAGAATACTTCTTGGAGGCAGTATGCCAAACCTGTAATGAAAACAACATAGGTGTCAAGTACATATGCCTTTAGACCTTGTCGGTATGAAGGGATAAGGACCATATCAGAGAACATGTGTGCACTGGGTACAAAGCGCCGTCTCAATTTCCGTCCATCTATTGAGAGCAACTTGACTGGACCAAGAGACAACAGTATGTAGATGAGTGGCATAGTAATATTTTATAATATTGGGGTTCCCCAGAGATCCACGAGTTCGGGGAGAGAACACCACAGACCTGGCTATCCGATGGGCTTTATTGTGCCAAATAAACTTTAAGAACATTTTTAGCACATGTATCCTGCCCAGCCATCAAATAGGGTAAATATCCAATTGGTTTAATATGCCTTGGAGTTCTTTAAAAAAGGGGGGGGGGTAGTTTGCATTATATAAGGTGTGATAAGTGGGTGTCAGATGAACTCCTAGATATTTGAGTGAGTGGGTGCACCATCTATATGGATATGTTTATTTCAGGGTGTTTAGAAGGTCAGGCGAGAGAAGAATGGGGAGAGCTTCAGTCTTAGAAATGTTCATTTTATATCCCGATAACAAGCTAAAGAGAGAAAGCAGTTTATGCAGTGATGGTATGGTTGTAATTGGTTCCGTTAGGGTAAGAAGAATATCATCTGCAAAGAGTGAAAGCTTGTATTCCCTCTGTCTCATCAACACTCCCATAATGTCTGGGTGGGCGCGTATGGCTGCAGTAAGTGGTTCCAGGCATAAGACAAAAGGAAGGAGTGATAAAGGACACCCTTGTCTAGTACCATTAGACATTTGGAACGTTTGTGACAAAAATGCAGACATTGGTACTTGGAAAGTGGGACGGGAATACAAAACATTTAGAGCCTCTAGAAAGGGACCCTCAACCCCATAATGGGATAGCGTAGCAAACATAAAAGGCGAAGAAAGCCTGTCAAAAGCTTTTTGTGTGTCTAGACTCAGTATAAGAGCTGGACGGTTAAACTTATTAAGTAGATCCATAAGGTCGATAGTGCGTCTCGTGTTATCTCCTATTTGTCTTGCTTGTACAAATCCCACCTGATCCCTGTCCATCATTTTAGGGAGTAATTGGGACAATCTATTAGCCAGGATTTTCATAAAGATCTTATAAAAGATTAAAAGTGTGATGTAGTGCGATGTAGTTATCAGGAAGGGTGGGATCTTTTACTTCACTTTTTTGCTCTCTGTTTTTTTCTTTACATAAAAAAAAACATAAAATAAAAAGGCTTATAATGAGCATTTTTTGTTGCACTAGAACAGGTCCAGGATAATTTAAAGGAGCTTCCATAATCTTCAAGATCCATTTAAACCTAATATACCCTAAACACCAAAAAGCACCAAAAAGCAGTTTTATTTCACCTTCCCCTTTGACTGCAATATGTAGTTATTAATATTATTATTTTACAGGATTTATATAGCGCCAACAGTTTGCACAGGGGCTTTATAACGTGAGCCCAGACAGTAAAGTTACAATACAATTCAATACAGGAGGAATCAGAGGGCCCTGCTCATTAGAACTTACAACCTAAAAGGGAGGGTCAAGTCATACAAAAGGTAATAACTGTGGGGGATGAGCTGATAGAGAAAAAAAGGTACAGTTATCAGGTGTAGGCAGGATAGGCTTCTCTGAAAACAAGGTTTTTTAGGGATTGTCTCAGAGTAGACAGAGTAGGAGATAGTCAGACAGATTATGGTAGAGAGTTCCATAGAATGGGAGAGGCTTGGGAAAAATCCTGAAAGAGAGCATGGCTTGAGGTAGCAAAGGGGCTAAAGAGCAGGAGGACTTGGGGGGAACAAAGAGAATGATTTGGTTGATATTTTGAGATGTACCTGGGGGACTGAGCTGTGGGTGGCTTTGTAAGTTGTTGTTCATATTTTGAATTTAATTTGTTAGGTGAGCAGAAGCCAGTGGAGGGATTGGTAGAGAGCAGTAGCAGGCAACGAATGGTTGGTAAGGTGGATGAGTCTGGCAGCAGCATTCATGATGGATTGATGAGGGGATGTAAAGCTAAGCCAATGAGAAAGGAGTTGCAGTAGTTGAGGTGACAGAGGACCAGGGAGTAGAGTTGAGCGAACACCTGGATGTTCGGGTTCGGTCGGTTCGGCCGAACTTTGCGAAAAAATTCGGGTTCAGTACCGAACTTGACCCCGAACCCCATTGAAGTCAATGGGGACCCGAACTTTTCGGCACAAAAATGACTGTAAAAAAGTCCTGGAAAGTGCTAGAGGGCTGCAAAAGGATTTTAGAACAATAACCTGTCCCTTACAGCAACAGCAGGAACCTCTCCCTATAGAACTAGGAGATGATTTTAGAACAATAATCTGTCCCTTACAGCAACAGCAGGAACCTCACCCTATAGAACTAGGAGATGATTTTAGAACAATAATGTGTCCCTCAAAGCAGTAGTAGTAGTAATCTCTACCTAGTCCACAATCAGATCTTCTGTAATACAGGATGAGATGTTATTATATCTGCAATCTGTCCCTCACAGCATCCTCTCCCTACCCTAGCCTGAGAGCATGTGACATGCAGCACTAAGTGACTCCAGCTTATAAAGAGGCTGGGTCACATGATGCACTGGCCAATCACAGCCATGCCATTAGTAGGCATGGCTGTGATGGCTTCTAAGGGCAAACCAGTGAAACGCTTGTTGATTGGCTGCCCTGCAGCTGTTCAACAGGCGGGATCAAATACCCAAACCCAAACTTTTTTTCAAATGTCCGGGTCACGGACACCCCAAAGTTCGGTACGGACCCGAACTTTACAGTTCAGGTTCGCTCAACTCTACCAGGGAGTGAACTAGGAGCATTGTGGGGTCATTGGTTAGGAAGGGGCATATTTTGGAGATGTTACGTAGGTTGAGGTGGCAAGCTTTGGACAGTGATTGGTTTTGGAGCTGAAAGGATAGTTCAGAGTCCAGGATAACACCTAGAAGTTTGGCCTGTGGGGGTGGGTTGATAGTTGTGCCATTGATCTTGACAGAGGAGTCAGAGGAAGGGGCACATGGGGAAGGAAAAATTATGAGCTAACTTTTGGATAGATTGAGTTTGAGGAAGTGGTGGGACATCCAGGCTGATATGTCTGTTAGTAAATTAGTGATGCTTGCTGAGAGACTGGTGGAGTGAGCTGTGGGGTAGAGAGATAGATTGCAATTTGTTGTTCCAAAATGTCAAATTGCATCCAAATCTCCTACTTTTCATCACAACTTTGAGTCAATGAAAACCCTAAATTTCATTCATCCCTTAGTGGGGTGGTCTGCATCTGGTAGTTAATTCACTCATTTATTTTGAAAACTTACCTCACAATAAATAGCAAGCAAATCACGCTATACGCAATACAATTCCAATAGTGCCAACCTTTAAGGAGATTTACAAAAACTGATGCACACAGAATCTGGTGCAATTGTGCATAGTAGCTCCCAAGTTTTATTTTCAAAGCTTATTTGAACAAGCTGAAGTTAGAACCTGATTGACTACTGTGCCCAGCAGCACCAGGTTCTGTGTGCACCAATTTTAGTAAACCTTCCTCTTGGAGTCTTAACTAAATTTACTATGAACTTTACATAATCCAGTCCTTTAACAGACTGTGTCAGTGGAGCCTCTTGCTACATGTTTTTCATTCTCAGAGTGAGGAGACCAGCAACCATAGAAATATGGCAAACAAAGCCACCAGCTGCTCAAGATGAATTTCTGTATTTGTATCTCTTGGCTCTATTTTACTGAAGTCTTCCATTTAAAGTTATTTTCTTAAATAGTTTCACATGAAAACTGAATAAAAACTTTAATGTTTTCTAGAAGAGGATTTGGATTCAGAGACACACCATGTTTTTCAATTGCTTCTCTAAATGTCCTTTTTGAGGCATATTATAAATAAACTGTATGATGTGCCGAGGTGTTAGACTGTGAAAGGTATTGGAGCTTGTCTGGCATTTCTATGTCTGCTTGTTTTGAAAAAGGAGATTGAATGTCACAAACAGACATAATGAATTCTTAGGAGGTCTCATTGCTAGATGTAAGTTAGTACAGAAATATAATATTTCATGGTTGAAAGCCTCAAAAACGCATGCAAGAGCTGTTGATATAATTGCTGATCATACTACTAATTAAAAGCATTATGTATTTTGTAAGATGGAATTTGTAAGGAATAATAGATAACATGTTTGGGAAAAAGCAAAGCGCTACTATAAAATGTAAACCATTAGGATTGGGGAAACAAGTACTAAGCACAAACTGGTATTGTTTGGGGCAGTTTTCTGGTAATTTTATTTTTGAAATATTTAAAGTAATTCTGTAATAATTTATAATATGTACCAATAGAGCATACAGTAGGGTCTGAGTCAGTGTTTCTCAATTCCAGTCCTCCAGGCGCACCAACAGGTCATGTTTTCAGGATTTCCCTCAGATGAAACGGCTGCGGTAATTACTAAGGCAGTGAAACTGATCAAGTCACCTGTGCAAAATAATGGAAAGCCTAAAAAAATAACCTATTGGTGCACCTGAGGACTGGAATTGAGAAACACTGGTCTGAGTGAATGTCTTGTCAAAGTACACAGAGATGCAGTCAATCAACACTGTGCAGGTGGGGGACAGGTGTGGCTTTTGTGTCCTTCTCGCACTGCCCTTGTGTGTATCGCTCAGAATGCTGCTCATACTGTAGTAGTACAGAGTAGGAGTGCCCACATAGAGGGGACACCTATGGGACTTCATAAGTCTTGACGGCACAGGGGAGATATATACAGTAGAATGAGGAATGTGTCAGCGCAGATGCTAGAGAATAAAATATATAAATAAATAAATGCAGAAAAAATTATTTTTTAGAAAACAAAGCAAATATATATATATATATATATATATATATATATACAGTATCTCACAAAAGTGAGTACACCCCTCAAATTTTTGCAAATATTTTATTATATCTTTTCATGTGACAACACTGAAGAAATGACACTTTGCTACAATGTAAAGTGGTGAGTGTAAAGCTTGTATAACAGTGTAAATTCGCTGTCCCCTAAAAATAACTCAACACACAGCCATTATTGTCTAAACCACTGGCAACAAAAGTGAGTACACCCCTAAGTAAACATGTCAAAATTTGGCCCAAAGTGTCAGTATTTTATGTGGCCACTATTATTTTCCAGCACTGCCTTAACCCTCTTGGGTATGGAGTTTACCAGAGCTTCACAGGTTGCCACTGGAGTCCTCTTCCACTCCACCATGACGGCATCACGGAGCTGGTGGATGTTAGAGACCTTGCGCTCCTCCACCTTCCATTTGAGGATGCCCCACAGATGCTCAATAGGGTTTAGGTCTGGAAACATGCTTGACCAGTCCATCACCTTTTCCCTCAGCTTTTTTTAGCAAGGCAGTGGTCATCTTGGAGGTGTTTTTGGGGTCGTTATCATGTTGGAATACCGCCCTGCGGCCCAGCCTCCGAGGGGTGGGCGTTATGCTCTACTTCAGTATGTCACAGTACATGTTGGCATTCATGGTTCCCTCAATTAACTGTAGCTCCCCAGTGCAGGCAGCACTCATGCAGCCGCAGACCATGACACTCCCACCACCATGCTTGACTGTAGGCAAGACACACTTGTCTTTGTATGCCTCACCTGGTTTCCACCACACAAGCTTGACACCATCTGAACCAAACACATTTATCTTGGTCTCATCAGACCACAGTACATGATTCCAGTGATCCATGCCCTTAGTCTGCTTGTCTTCAGCAAACTGTTTTCAGGCTCTCTTGTGCAGCATCTTTAGAAGAGGCTTCCTTCTGGGACAGCAGCCATGCAGACCAAGTTGATGCAGAGTGCGGCGTATGGTCTGTGCACTAACAAGCCGACCCCCCCCAACCCTTCAACCTTTGCAGCAATTCTGGCAGCACTCATACGTCTATTTGCCAGAGACAACCTCTGGATATGACACTGAGCACGTGCACTCAACCCCTTTGGTCGACCACGGCGAGGCCTGTTCTGAGTGGAACCTGTTCTGTTAAAGCGCTGTATGGTCTTGGCCACCATGCTGCAGCTCAGTTTCAGGGTCTTGGAAATCTTCAGCCTAGGCCATCTTTATGTAGAGCAAAAATTCTTTTTCAGATCCTCAGAGAGTTCTTTGCCATGGGCTGCCATGTTGAACTTCCTGTGACCAGTATGAGAGAGTGAGAACCATAACACCAAATTTAACACACCTGCTCCCAATTCACACCTGAGACCTTGTAACACTAATGAGTCACATGTGACACCGGGGAGGAAAACTGGCTAATTGGGCCCAATTTAGACAATTTAGACTGACTTTTGTTGCCAGTGCTTTAGACAGTAATGGCTGTGTGTTGAGTTATTTTGAGGAGGCAGCAAATTTACACTGTTATACAAGCTTTACACTCAGTACTTTATATTGGATACTGTATATATATATATATATATATATATATATATATATATATATATATACTCACCGGCCACTTCTTTTTTGCCTTCAAAGCTGCCTTAATTCTTCATGGCATAGACTCAACAGGGCATTGGAAACATTCTCCAGAGATTTTGGTCCATATTGACATGATTGCATCATGCAGTTGCTGCAGATTTGTCGGCTGCACATTCATCATGCGAATCTCCTGTTTCACGGCATCTCAAATGTGCTCTATTGGATTGAGATCTGGTGACTGTGGAGGCCGTTGGAGTACAGTGAACTCATTGTCATGTTCAAAAAACCAGTTTGAGATGATTTGAGCTTTGCGACATGGTGCATTATCCTGCTGGAAGTAGCCATCAGAAGAAGCGTACGCTGTAGTCATAAAAGGATAGACATGGTCAGCAACAGTACTCAGGTAGGCCATGGCTTTTAAACAATGATAAATTGGTACTAAGGGACCCAAAGTGTGCCAAGAAAATACCCCCACACCATTACACCACCACCATTAACCTGAACCATTGATCCAATGCAGGATGGATCCATGATTTCATGTTGTTTATGCCAAATTCTGACCCTACCATCTAAATGTCCCAGCTGAAATCCAGATTTATCAGACCAAGCAACATTTTTCCAATCTTCTATTGTCCAATTTTGGTGAGCCTGTGCGAATTGTAGTCTCAGTTTCCTGTTCATAGCTGACAGGATTGGCACCCGGTGTGGTCTCCCGCTGCTGTAGCCAATGTGCTTCAAGGTTCGTTGTGTTGTGCATTCAAAGATGGTATTCTGCATACCTTGGTTGTAATGAGTAGTTATTTGCGTTACTGTTGCCTTTCTATAATCTCAAACCAGTCTGCCCATTTTCCTCTGACGTCTGACATCAACAAAGCATTTTCGTCCACACAACTGCTGCTCACTGAATATTTTCTCTTTTTCAAACCATTCTCTGTAGAGTCTAGAGATGGTTTTGCATGAAAATCCCTGTAGATCGTCAGTTTTTCAAATACTCAGACCAGCACATGTGGCACCAACAACCATGCCACGTTCAAAGTCACTTAATTCCCCTTTCTTCTCCATTCTGATGCTCTGTTTGAACTTCAGCAAGTTGTCTTCACCATTTCTAGATGCCTAAATGCCCTGAGTTGCTGCCATGTAATTGGTTGATTATTAATTTGTGTTACCAAGCAATTGAACAGGTGTACCTAATAAACTGGTTAGTGTATATACAGTTGTGTTCATAAGTTTACATGGTTTATCCTGGCAGAATTTATGATTTCTTGGCCATTTTTCAGAGAATATGAATGATAACACAAAAACTTTTCTTTCACTCATGGTTAGTGTTTGGCTGAAGCCATTTATTATCAATAAACTGTGTTTACTCTTTTTAAATCATAATGGCAACAGAAACTACCCAAATCCTCAAAAGTTCACACCCTGGTGATTTTGGCTTGATAACATGCACACAAGTTGACACAAAGGGGTTCGAATGGCTATTAAAGGTAACCGTCCTCATCTGTGATCTGTTTGTTTGTAATTAGTGTGTGTGTATAAAAGGTCAATGAGTTTCTGGACTCCTGACAGACCCTCACATCTTTCAACCAGTACTGCATTGACATTTCTGGATTCTCAGTCATGGGGGAAGCAAAATAATTGTCAAAGGATCTGCGGGAAAAGGTAGTTGAACTGAATAAAGCAGGAAAGGGATATAAAAAGATATCTAAGGAATTGAGAATGTCAATCAGCAGTGTTCAAACTCTAATCAAGAAGTGGAAAATGAGGGGTTACGTTGAAACCAAATCACGGACAGGTAGACCAACTAAAATTTCAGCCACAGCTGACAGGAAAATTGTTCAACATATAAAAAAAAAACAACAAATAACTTCAGGTGAAATACAGGACTCTCTGAAAACATGTGGTGTGACTGTTCCAAGATGCACAATAAGGAGGCACTTGGAGAAAGATGGGCTACATGGTCGAGTCGCCAGAAGAAAGACATTACTATGCAAATGTCACAAAGTATCCCGCTTACAATACGCCAAACAGCACAGAGACAAGCCTAAAATCTTCTGGCACAAAGTCATTTGGAATGATGAGACCAACATTGAGCTTTTTGGCCACAACCATATGCTACATTTGGAGAGGAGTCACCAAGGCCTATGATGAAAGGTGCACCATTCCTACTGTGAAACACGGAGGTGGATCGTTGATGTTTTGGGATGTGTGGTGTGAACTACAAAGGCACAGGAAAAATTGGTCAAAATTGATGGCAAGATGAATGCCGTATTTTATTGAAAAATACTGGAGGAACATTTGCATTCTTCAGCCAGGACATCCTTGTACATTCCAACACAACAATGATCCAAAACACAAGGCCAAGTCAACCTGTCATTGGCTACAGCAGAATAAAGTGAAGATTCTGGAGTGGCCTCTCAGTCTCCTGACCTCAATATCATTCAGCCACTCTGGGGAGATCTTGCAGTTCATTCAAGACAGCCCAAGAATTTCCAGGAACTGGAGGATTTTTGCCAAGATGAATGGGCAGCTTTACCATCTGAGAAGATAAAGAGCCTCATCCACAAATGCCACAACAGACTTCAAGCTGTCTTTGATGATAAAGGGGGCAATACACGGTATTAAGAACTGGAGTTTGTGACCTTTTGATCAGGGTCATTTGGGTAGTTTCTGTTGTCATTAGGATTTAAAAAGAGTAAACACAGTTGATTGATAATAAATGGCTTCAGCCAAACACTAACCATGAGTGAAAGAAATGTTTTTGTGTTATCATTCATATTCTTTGAAAAATGGCCAAGAAATCATAAATTATGCAAGGGTATGTAAACTTATGAGCACAATTGTATATCTTAGGGGAGATTTATTAACCAGTTGCCGTCTGCCCGCCATGGATTGATGGTGGCAACAAGGCTCTCCTGCGCAAATATGGCACATAACGGGGGAAATAGTAGTTTCTGTCGAACTTCAGACAACACCGTAAACACCTACTCCGAGAAATAGAAGAGTCTACCATTTCGACGGGTAAGTAGAACCGTTTTTAGGAGGTCAAGGACCTTTAAGAACCCGACAGAACTTACTTGACGTTC
>BLSH010288014.1:252117-272070 GCA_018402905.1 Glandirana rugosa
AAAGCAGCGGTATGTAAAATCTCTAATTTCTGCTATCTGTCCTCAGAGCAACAGCACAGACAGCAGTAGTAAAGTAATCTATCTCAGGATGCAGGATCAGGTCTTAAAATGTCTCAAATCTGTCCCTCAAGCTTTCAGCTTCCTTTCCCTACACTAACCCAAGGAGCATGTGACTGCAGCACTGTGACTCCAGCTTATAAAGAGGCTGGGTCACATGATGCACTGGCCAATCACAGCCATGTCATTAGTAGGCATGGCTGTGATGGCTTCTAAGGGCAAACCAGTGAAACGCTTGTTGATTGGCTGCCCTGCAGCTTCTCAACACGTGGAGTAAAATAGCAGAACCCCGGACTGAACCCGAACGATTTTTGAAATGTCCGGGTCCGGGTCCATGCCACGGACACCCGAAAGTTCGGTACGGACCCGAACGTTACAGTCCGGGTTCGCTCAACACTATTAGTAACACATCCCAGGGAACACAGTTAACCCTTTGATAGCCCCCTAATGTTAACCCCTTCCCTGCCAGTGACATTTACACAGTAATCAGTGCATTTTCATAGCACTGATTGATGTATAAATGCCAATGGTCCAAAAAAAAAGTGTCAAAAATGTCTAAACATGTCCGCCGCAATATCGCAGGCCCGCTAAAAATCGCAGCTCGTCGCCATTACTAGTAAAAAAATAAAATAAATGAAAATTCCATAAATTAATTCTCATCGTTTGTAAACACTGCAACTTTTACGCAAACCAATCAATATACGCCTATTGATTTTTTTTTTACCAAAAATATGAGGAAGAATATATATCAGTTTAAACAGATGGATACATTTGTTTTTTTTTCTTTTTTCTTTTTTTTGGATATGTATTATAGCAAAAAGTAAGAAATATTGCTTTTTTTTTTTCAAAATTGTCGCTCTTTGTTTATAGTGCAAAACATAAAAACTGCTGAGGTGATCAAATCCCACCAAAAGAAAGCTCTGTTTGTGGGGAAAAAGGACATCAATTTTGTTAGAGTACAATGTCGCATGACTGCGCAGTTGTCACTTAAAGCAACACAGTGCAGAATCACAAAAAGTGTGCTCTGGTCAGGGAGGGGGTAAATCCTTCCGGGGCTGAAGTGGTTAAATTAGTCACACAGAAAGGCAATGTAAAACACAGGATATTTATTATAATATATAGCCCATGTAAAAATTTCTCTTTGCTTTAACAAAAGTTTTATTAAAGCAAGGATACAATACATTGTACAATACGTTGCAAGTGGAAGACAGAGATTAGATAGGAAGCATTGATAATTTTATACATTTAAAGACAATGCAGGTCAAGGCTTAAGGGTACAAAATAATGAATTAAATACTAGAGCTCTCTGTTATTTAAAATAAATGTGTTTCCAACAGAAAGCAGGAGGGGAAAGTACCCCACGTATCAAAAGAGTGAGTGTCACAGTAAGGCACCTATGTATTAGTATCTGTGATAAAGGGTTATGAAAAGAACACTTCAAGCCTGATTGTATTCCCAAGTACAGAGCCTTTGTGAAGACCAGAAGGAGGGAAAAAAACAGGAAAAGAGAAGAGTCTAGAAAGGAGAAGGCAAAGAGGGAGAGGTAAGATAAGTCAGATTATGAAAGGAATAAGCTAAGTCCTAAAGAGAGGATGGGTGAGGAAGGCAAGGTGGGGGGGGGGGGGGGGTGGAGAAAGGACTCAGCAAAACAAAGGGAAGGGTAAAGGAAGAAGGGGAGAATCCCCTCCCTGAGGCTACCAAGAAAAAAGAAAAACTAGAAATCAGGGTTACAGCTAAACGGAAGATCTCTGCATTCTGGGCTCATCAAGGGAGGAAACTTGCAGTGTGCTTCAAAGATGGGGAATAGTCAAATCACGGCTACAAAACCCAGAAGGATTTGTCATGAGTGTCATTAAAAATTGCCATCGGTTTCTCAATTATAGGGGTTCCCTGGATTTTTCTTTTTACCTCTGAGAAATTTAAAGCCAGGGACTTCCATGCATATGCAATGGTCTTGCATTAATAAGATATTAGGGCCCTACTGTTATGGAAAACATTCTCGGGTGGTTTATGTAGAAGTGCCTTACAAAAGTCCTTATGGAGGATGATCAAAAGTGTGGTGCTGATCATGATGTATACTTCATAAATGATGTTCTTAAGGGCAAGTCCACCAGATGTGAGTTATTGTACCAACATCTGGACTGCCTTTGACACAGTCTGGAAGATAAGAAGAATTCTCGCCAGACATGCAGGGGTATAGTACTAATGGAAAAGACTTTATGGGAACTGCCTGCATGTTGTGGGAGCTTCTAGAAAATGTGAGCCAAATAACATTCCAGTCCTGAGTAGTGAGAGATTTATTGAATTCTAACTCCCAGCAAACACAGTACATATGAATTTGACTGGAAAGTTTACTTGATCTATAAGAGTGCAATAAGGAACCTACACTTTTCAAGGAGAGGCTAAATCTATATAGGGATTCAGACACTGTCAGTTCTAGGGGATATTCTTAATTTTGAATAAATAAAATGATGCAATTGTAGATATTGGAAAAGCTCCACTTTTGTGATTTTGTATGAAGTTTTAAATTTTTGGAAATTCCTTTAACCTCCCTGGCAGTATGATTATGTCAGATTTTTGCATCTCAAAGTGATACATTTTTTTGCATAGAAATTTGGCGTTTTATATTGTAGGCCTGTAATTCTTAGGAATAAGTCACTTAAGACAAGAGTCTAGTAGACATCCCGGGTATGATAAAGTTTGAAATAACGAATTCATAAATTATACTATATATGAAAAAAAATATATAATGAATAACTATAAATAATTATCAAAAATAATAATATAATAATTTAAAAAAATCAATAATGTAATCTAGTGAAAGACACTTAAATTTGCTCAGTTGCAGAATTGTCGCTGTCGTCACTTTCAGTGTCTGATGATAAATTTCCCCACAATTCAATATCACTCAATTCTGTAAATGATTCTTATTTACTATCAGTGTTTTCTAGCGGATCAAAAAATGCTTTTGACGTAAAGGACGCTTTTTTATGCCAAGAACGTTCTCAAGTTTCCAGGCAGAAAGAATGACATATATAATTTAAAAGTGCATGCAATGCACTGGACAAAGCACTAGGGACAAAAGGGATGTGAAATGATTTGATACAGTGTACTTATGTTTACTGTGTGTTTCACTTTTTGAATTTCCCGGCAGGCTCTACCCCCATGCAACGCGACGTTCGCAGAGAACAGAGCCTGGCATCACACAGGCATCAGGCAGAGGACACAGCCTTCAGACACAGTGGGGGAGGGGCCATTGCTGGATCCAGGGGACAAGGTAAGTAACCCAGCCTTGGATCCAGCGATGCGATCCCGTGTGTGGCTTAGGGTTACCGCTATTTGCAGTGAAGTCATACCCTGAGCCACACTCGGGAATACCATCAAGGAGGTTAAAATTAAAAGAGTTTAAACCATATGAAAACCCTACCAAATCCATCAATGGAATTGGTGGGGATCATCCTGTCCAGGAGGAAAAAAGAGGTAATCATACAAAATGGAGCAGGGGGATGTGAGGAAATAAACCAAACTGAGTATTTAGTCCCTGACCCCTTTCATATTAAATGTTGGATATGTGTGATCACCTGTTTCAGTTGCAAGGATACATTTGTCACAAATAAGTTTGCAAAACATTGCTAATCAGCTCCTCTGGGATCATAAATGGACAAAAACTGTTACAAGCCCTTTAGGGAAAAGAGAAGAAGAAAATCTTATGGGGCTATAGCAAATGACTTTGCTATACCTGCTCCCCATTCACACCTGAGACCTTGTAACACTAACGAGTCACATGACACCGGGGAGGGAAAATGGCTAATTGGACCCAATTTGGACATTTTCACTTAGGGATGTACTCAATTTTGTTGCCAGCGGTTTAGACATTAATGGCTGTGTGTTGAGTTATTTTGAGGGGACAGCAAATTTACACTGTTATACAAGCTGTACACTCACTACTTTACATTGTAGCAAAGAGTCATTTCTTCAGTGTTGTCACATGAAAAGATAGAATAAAATATTTACAAAAATGTGAGGGGTGTACTCACATTAGTGAGATACTATAAGTTCAAACACTGGCAGTTGGTGTATGCATGTTTATAAAACAGCAGCAGCCGAGACTTCCATGCATGAGCGACATCATAGAGGCTCAGCCAATCAAGAGACGCCGGAAGGAAGGCCGGGTGAAGATGCAGCAGTGACAAAGTGCCGCTGGAGGACTTTGTTTTAAGGTAAGTCCTTCATAATGTGCTAGTATGCGATGCATACTGGCAAATTATGCTTTTGTCTTGCAGGAGGAAACTTTTATTTTTTACTGCTTTAAAACACATGCAGCAGGAAGATACACATGCAGTGAATGTTTGATGACTGTCAATCACTGCTTTAAGAATATACCCTCTATACCCCCTTCCCCTTGGCAGTGAGTGGGGGTTCTTCTACGCCACACCCGCTGTCACATTTACAACCAGTGGCAACTTTGCATGATAATGTCACATGACTTCATCATGCACAATTGCTATTGGCCGATGCATATGAGTTTGTTCATCTATATTGGATCTAACTGTTAATAAGTGGTACTGTCATTTTTATAATGTGAGTGCACACTCTTATATTTTTTAGCTTGGAAAAGTTTGTTCAACTTTGTAGATTAGTATAAGAGTAGTGTTTAGTGAGGACAGTTGAAAGGTCCTTCTTTCTCTCTGTTCCAGTGTTGCAGCCTCTGCATAATTTTTTTGGCATCCAACATTTCCAGGAGTGCTTGGGACAAACATGGAACGATAATCAGACAAAAATGGTAAACGTTAAAAGGTGCAGAGTCCATTTTCAATGGACCACTTGTTATTTTTTTCAGCTGTCATTCTTCTATGTTTCTATGAGTGTTGAATGCCTGTGTCCCTAATCATGCTGTGATTCCCTCCTCTAACATCTAAATGTCAGAAGATGTATTAATGACATCTGGGAGGGGGGGGGGGGGTAATCACAGAAGTCTTATGGAGGGTGCAAATTTTTTCTGACCTGATTACTTCAGAATTAGAGTTGAAGTCAAAGATATAGAGATTCTGGTAAATAGACATTTGCAGGGTACATAGAAACAATTAGGAAGCTTTACACATGCTCTAGTGTTTCAGTTAATGTGTGGAGGGCCTAAATACTTATGATGCATAAGTCTGGTTGAACCTCTTATTTACAAACACCTACCTCTACTTTATGATTGCAGGAATTAAACAATCTGGTCTGCAGGCCTGCACCTGTGCCTCTGGACCTGGCCTGAAGACAAATAGGGGCGGCACTGGCTCGCTTCCTCACACCAGCCATAGCCCACAGGTATATAGACAGGCTAGGGTGGTAAATAGACAGGCTAGGGTAGTAGATAGGCTAGGGTAGTAAATAAACAGGCCAGGGTGGTATACAGACAGGCTAGGATAGTAAATAGACAGGCTAGGGTAGTAAATAGGCAGGCCAGGGTGGTATATGGACAGGCCAGGGTGGCATATGGACAGACCAGGGTGGTATACGGACAGGCCAGGGTGGTATATTGACAGGCCAGGGTAGTATACGAACAGACCAGGGTGGTATAAGGACAGGCCAGGGTGGTATACAGACAGGCTAGGATAGTAAATAGACAGGCTAGGGTAGTAAATAGGCAGGCCAGGGTGGTATACGGGCAGGCCAGGGTGGCATATGGACAGACCAGTGTGGTATACGGACAGGCCAGGGTGGTATATTGACAGGCCAGGGTAGTATACGAACAGACCAGGGTGGTATAAGGACAGGCCAGAGTGGTATACAGACAGGCTAGGATAGTAAATAGACAGGCTAGAGTAGTAAATAGGCAGGCCAGGGTGGTATATGGACAGGCCAGGGTGGCATATGGACAGACCAGGGTGGTATACGGACAGGCCAGGGCGGTATATTGACAGGCTAGGGTAGTATACGAACAGGCCAGGGTGGTATAAGGACAGGCCAGGGTGGTATATGGACAGGCCAGGGTAGTATATAGGCAGATTAGGGTAGTTTAACCAGTTGCCTACCTTGGATGTCTTACAAATGTTAACTCTTAATTAACCAGGACATCTATTTTTTTTACTACTTAACCCTTTCATTTCAACCTCTATAATCACTATTTACCATTTTATCTCCTGTTCCCTGTTTCTATTTTAAATTATTTGCTGTAAACATTTTTTATAAAGCACATATACACATTGTTGTATTTAAGGATTTACTATTAAAAATACATGGTTTAGGGTGTATCTGTTTTTTTTAATCAGTAAAAACTATAAATTACTGATGCATTATGAGAAAAATAAAATGTATGCAGAAAAAAACAACTTTATTTCTTTTGTAAATAACGTTAACATGCTTTGTACCAAAAATTACGTTTTTATGTTACAGTAAATAGAACAAGCAGCAGAATAAAATGCATATGTTTTCCTCACATTAATGGTATTTGTGTTCAAAATATTACTGATCAAACATTTTTTTTTCAGATTTTTACTCTTTTTTCCAAAATGCAAATAAATTTAAAAAATCTTCAGAGAACTTTAGGGTCACGAGAAAGCTCAGTGTGTCCCCCAAAAAATAATATACAGTGCCTTGCGAAAGTATTCGGCCCCCTTGAACTTTGCGACCTTTTGCCACATTTCAGGCTTCAAACATAAAGATAAAACTGTAATATTTGTGAAGAATCAACAACAAGTGGGACACAATCATGAAGTGGAACGAAATTTATTGGATATTTCCAACTTTTTTAACAAATAAAAAACTGAAAAATTGGGCGTGCAAAATTATTCAGCCCCTTAAGTTAATACTTTGTAGCGCCACCTTTTGCTACGATTACAGCTGTAAGTCGCTTGGGGAAGTCTCTATCAGTTTTGCACATCGAGAGACTGAAATTTTTGCCCATTCCTCCTTGCAAAACAGCTCGAGCTCAGTGATGTTGGATGGAGAGCGTTTGTGAACAGCAGTTTTCAGTTCTTTCCACAGATTCTCGATTGGATTCAGGTCTGGACTTTGACTTGGCCATTCTAACACCTGGATATGTTTATTTGTGAACCATTCCATTGTAGATTTTGCTTTATGTTTTGGATCATTGTCTTGTTGGAAGACAAATCTCCGTCCCAGTCTCAGGTCTTTTGCAGACTCCATCAGGTTTCCTTCCAGAATGGTCCTGTATTTGGCTCCATCCATCTTCCCATCAATTTTAACCATCTTCCCTGTCCCTGCTGAAGAAAAGCAGGCCCAAACCATGATGCTGCCACCACCATGTTTCACAGTGGGGATGGTGTGTTCAGGGTGATGAGCTGTGTTGCTTTTACGCCAAACATAACGTTTTGCATTGTTGCCAAAAAGTTAGATTTTGGTTTCATCTGACCAGAGCACCTTCTTCCACGTTTGGTGTATCTCCCAGGTGGCTTGTGGCAAACTTTAAACAACACTTTTTATGGATATCTTTAAGAAATGGCTTTCTTCTTGCCACTCTTCCATAAAGGCCAGATTTGTGCAGTATACAACTGATTGTTGTCCTATGGACAGAGTCTCCCACCTCAGCTGTAGATCTCTGTAGTTCATCCAGAGTGATCATGGGCCTCTTGCCTGCATCTCTGATCAGTCTTCTCCTTGTATGAGCTGAAAGTTTAGAGGGACAGCCAGGTCTTGGTAGATTTGCAGTGGTCTGATACTCCTTCCATTTCAATATTATCGCTTGCACAGTACTCCTTGGGATGTTTAAAGCTTGGGAAATCTTTTTGTATCCAAATCCGGCTTTAAACTTTTCCACAACAGTATCTCGGACCTGCCTGGTGTGTTCCTTGTTCTTCATGATGCGCTTTAAACGGACCTCTGAGACTATCACAGTGCAGGTGCATTTATACAGAGACTTGATTACACACAGGCGGATTCTATTTATCATCTTTAGTTATTGAAGTCAACATTGGATCATTCAGAGATCCTCACTGAACTTCTGGAGAGAGTTTGCTGCACTGAAAGTAAAGGGGCTGAACAATTTTGCACGGCCAATTTTCCCGTTTTTTATTTGTTAAAAAAGTTTGAAATATCCAATAAATTTCGTTCCACTTCATGATTGTGTCCCACTTGTTGTTGATTCTTCACAAAAAATTACAGTTTTATATCTTTATGTTTGAAGCCTGAAATGTGGCAAAAGGTCACAAAGTTCAAGGGGGCCGCATACTTTCGCAAGGCACTGTATGTATCAATTCTTTATCATAAGTAATTTTAAAATTATAGACTCATGAACAGACACATAGCAGAAATGTGAAATATGGTCTGGTCCATAGGGGGTAAACAGGTGTGAGAGCTGAAGTGGATATAGACAGGCTGGGGCGGTATACGGACAGGCTAGGGTAGTAAATAGACAGGCTAGGTTAGTATACGGACAGGCCAGGGTGGTATATAGACAGGCCAGGGAAGTAACACATTTCACTCTGCCCCCCCCCCCCCCGAGCTTAGTCATGGGGATAGGGAATTCATGTGCATGGGGAGTATTTAAGAATCATTAGTAGTTACTCATTAAGTGTGGAGAGATAGCAGGTGTGCGTGATTCCTATGGTTGATAATAGTGTGAATGAATGGGTCTGTCAGTGCAATTGGACCTGAAATGCTACTCTCTATGCATTACTTAATGTTGTGGTGCTAATAGAATGTGTGAGCGCTAATATTCCCAATAAGGCTAATAAGCTAAAAAACAAAAACAAAAAACGTTATTACTGTATGAGTAACTTAAAAAAAGTTTATTTGAATGTAAAAAAAAAGAAATTAGAGATGTTTTGTTTCTGATGTTGTCTATAATACCATATAAACAAAGATAGGGGAAATGAATTCCCTAAAGATTCCAAAGGACACTCAAAATTATACAGACATGGTTATGTGCTACTGCTATACATAAAAATATATTGGGTACGTTGATGTATACGCATACAGACTTTCAAATTTTAAGTTTGCAGGTGGCAGAAGTAAGTCCGTATGTCAATATAGTGATGGTTGTGGCACCATTAAAGAGACACTCATTCATAGTAGTGGGTAATGTCCCACTCATGATTTAAACCTTTAGGAATTCTCTAATCCATCCTAAAGATCCAATAGACCTCTTTTTTGCAAAGGAGGGCAAACTGATCCTCGCCACGAATAGGACAATTTACTTTTTCAATTATTTGATAGGGGTTTGTATATCGCATTGATGGAATCGGTTGAAATGTTTTGCTATATTTGTGTTTTTGTTGGTTCTAATGTCTGACAGGTGATCTGTGATTCTGTCACGTGGTGTCTGGTGGTTCTGCCTATATGTTGAACTTTGCAAGCAGTGCAAGTGATGATATAAATAACATATTTAGTGTAACAGTTGACTAATTGCTTGATAGTCAAATAAAAATTAGTCAATTAGTCAACTGTCATTGGATGGATCTTTAGGATGGATTTGAGAATTCCTAAAGGTTTAACTCATGAGTGGGACTTTACCCACTACTAGGAATAGGTGTCTCTTTAGTGGTGCCACAATCATCACTATATTGACATACTGACTTACTTCTGCCATCCGCAAACTTCAAATTTGAAAGTCTGTATGCGTATACATCAACATACCCAATATATTTTAATGTATAGCAGTAACACATAACCATGTCTGCATAATTCTGAGTGTCCTTTGGAATCTTTAGGGAATTCATTTCCACTATCTTTGTTTATATGGTATTATAGACAACAACAAAAACAAAACATCTCTAATTTCTTTTTTTCACATTTATAGTTTTAATTATGCATAACTCATAAAAAATAAACATAAAAAATATACATTTTTTAATTTACACATACAGTAATAAAGTTGTTTTGTTTTTTAGCTTATTAGTCTTACTTGGGAGTATTAGCGCTCACACATTCTGTTAGCACCACAGCACTGTGCATTGCATAGAGAGTAGCATGTCAGGTCCAATTGCACTGACAGGCCCATTCCTTCACACTAATATCAACCATAGGAATCATGCACATCTGCTATCTCTCCACACTTAATGAGTGACTATCAATGATGCTTAAATACTCCCTATACACATGAATTCCCTATCCCCATGACTAAGCTCTGGGGGGCAGAGTGAAACACGTTGGGGGCATCGCCTGATTGGAGTCCAGGCTGAAGTTGCCACTCTATTCACCTCTCTAGGATATCTTGGATGTGTGACTTCTAGGGGCTACCCCTCTCTTCTTTGCACCTTTGCAGGAGCCAGGACAGGCGCTATCCCCCTGTCAGCACTCCAAACAGCAGCTATGGATGCACCGTGCATATATCCCTCTCTACCAAGCCTGAGCGGCACACACATCCTTTTCAGGCCATAGTAAATAGACAGGCTAGGGTAGTAAATAGCCAGGGTAGTATATGGACAGGCTAGGGTAGTAAATAAATAGGCTAGGGTAGTAGACAGAAGAACAAAGAGAGTAGGACTTTGAAGGTTGTCACTGGTATCCCAAACAGTAAAAGCACTTAGTCTATTATAAATTATAAATTATAAATTAAAATTCATATTTATTCAGAATCATTAAAATAAAAGTATGAACAAAAAAAGGATATTGATAAATACATGTGTACAAGAAAAAATATATTTAAAAATACATTTGGATACAAAATGCAGAAATTGCTGAACATATGTGACTCATCTGAAGGGCCCCTACAAGATAGTATAATAAAATTGTAGCAACAATCAATTCTTGCTGAAGGCCAGATTGACTAGATGTTCTATTGGCACATGGGGATTGCAACGCGTTTCGCTATTAGCTTCTTCAGGCGATCGTTTTCAAAAAAAGGAATTTCATTTATTATAATTAGCATTGTATCCATTCATGATATCTTAATTCATAGTTTACCTATAATGATACTATTGCTCACTGTAAAGTTAGAGATTTTCTATCTAAAGATAAGCTTCAAAAACATAAATACATATATATATATATATATATGTATATATATATATACATATAAATCATGCTATAGTTGAGTTTTCCCTTTACTTCTTCCATATAACAGTGAATAAATTACATTCAAAGGACATTCAAAGAGAATACATACCATTCTTGTAGGAAACATAACATGTCTCATCTGTGGAGTAGTGTCATATGCCCAAACAGTCAAAAAAAACAAATATATAAATAACAATAATTTAAAAAACAATTAAGAAAGGACTACCAGCCCTAAATTGAGGAGCCTATTCCAAAGGAAGCCTGCCAAAAAAGAGGAAATATATGTATGTAATAATAGACATAAAAACTGGTTCACTCAATAAATAGTTTTAAATCAGATTTAACCACTTCCTTACTGGGCACTTAAACCCCCCTCCTGTCTGGACGAATTTTCAGTTTTCAGCACTGTCACTCTTTGAATGACAGTTGCGTGGTCATGCGATGTTGTACCCAAACAAAATTGGCATCCTTTTTTCCCCACAAATACAGCTTTCTTTTGGTGGTATTTGATCACCTCTGTGGCTTTTATTTTTTGCGCTATAAACAAAAAAAGAGCTACGATTTTGAAAAAAGAACAATATTTTTTTAATTTTTGCTATAATATATATCCAAAAATAATAAATAAAAAACAAATTTATTCATCAGTTTAGGCCGATATATATTCTTCTACATATTTTTGGTAAAAAAAAACAAAATCGGCATATATTGATTGGGTTGCGCAAAAGTTATAGCGTCTACAAACTATGGACATTGGTTTATGGTGTTTTTTTTTTTTCTTTTCTTTTTTTTTACTGGTAAAGACGGTGATCTGCGATTTTTATCAGGACTGCGATATTGCAGCGGACATGTCGGACGCTTTTGACACTTTTTGGAACCAATGACATTTATAGAGTGATCAGATCTAAAAATAGACACTGATTACTGTATAAATGTCATTGGCAGGGAAGGGGTTAACACTAAGGAGGCAGTGAAGGGGTTAAATGTGTTCCCTGGGTGTGTTCTAACTGTGGGTGGGTGGGGTTGTCAGGGGCATGACAGATCTAACTGATCCCAGTGACAGGGATCAGTAGATCTGGCATGCCCCCCCTCACAGAACAGGGAACTGCCGTGTTTACATCGGCAGTTCCCCGTTCCAGCTCTCTGTGAGCAGATCGCGGGTCTCCGACGGACATCGGGTCCGCCCGACCCATGGGCACGCTCACGCAGCACGAGCCAAAGGGGAGGATTTCTATTGATGGCCTCCCGGAATTTTAGAGCCGCGCTGTAGCCGTCAATCGGCTATGGCGCGGATCTGAACAGGTTAAATCAATTAATAATAATAGTAAGATAAGGTTCTGTTTGTTATGTTTAGACTGCAAAGGAGAGAACATGAATAGGAGTCATAAAAATATTTAATAATATTAGATCATATCAAAATAATCTAGATAGTTTGATGGCCAATCAATAAAATGATTTGATCATTATAAGTGTAAAGAATCTCCTATATCTTGAACTAACGCTCCAGAATAGCCTTAGTGGGTACCTATACATTACTCAGTGACCCATGGATAATGTTTAGTAATGAATTCATTATTAAAATTAATCAACTTAAAAGTTTTTCAATATTATCATAGTCTAAGACTTACTTATAAAAAAACACTTTCAGTGATCAAAGAATGGCGGTGAAACCACTCCACGGCAAATAAAGGCTGTATCGGCCACCAGGTCAGCACAAAGTATCTCCCTTATAAAGGCCATAAATGGCCACTGCTGGGAAGGCTCCTCCCTACGCCTGGATATGTCTCCAGAACTTGCACAAGTCAAAGGATAAAAAAAATCATCAGATAAGGGAGGCAACGTGGTGCTAATGGATAGGGATCAATAAATCACAATGTGCCAGAGAATTCTGTCTAATCAGGAATGATATAAATTGATCTCAGAGATCATTTTGCCCAATTTTCATGTCAAATATAGAAAATTATCCATGAGGCATATACCACAGCACTTATTGACAAAGACACTTGGAGTTATCTAAACGTGAAACACCATATTACTCCTACTTTTTACACCCTGCCGAAGGTCCACAAGAATCTTGTGGACCCTCCTGGCAGACCGATTGTATCAAGCATAGGCTGCCTTACAGGTGGATCTATAACATTACCCAATGAGTCTAGATGGACCCCCCCCCCCCCGACATCATGCTGACTGCTCCACCATAGGAGTAGTATACATAATGACATCTAAATGCCAGGCTTTTTACATTGGAAAAACCTGTAGACCTTTCTGGAAGAGAATTAAGGACCATGTATATTTGTTACATAATGTTCAAATAGAATCAGCAATAAGCAGACATGTAGGCATTTATCATAATTTTAAACCTTTCTGTAATTACATTTTTCGCATTGGAATATGTCCCTACATCGGATAGAGGGGGGGACATTGACCCTCAACTTTTGAGACTTAAAACAAAATGGATAGTCACCTTACAAGCGGCAAAATCTCCAGGCCTGAATGAATGCATTCGTTACAAACCCTTTTTATAAACCTATAAATGTATTACCTTCAAACTTAGATGGACCTATGTGTATGAGTCTATCTATCTAGTATATGCATTTGTGGGCCTTGAGATGAGTTGGCGGGTGCCACCCTCTTTGTCCGAGCAATTAGATCTACTTGAAGTAGTCAACTCTGTGGAGTCATGGACCTTTGTTCAGACAGTCAAGCATGCACACTTGACTCAATTTATTCATATTTTTTTTTATATACATTTTTTATTTTGATTTTAATCATTTTTTTCAATACATTTTTTCACTTTTTTCTTTTCTATCCATGCCCATCCAGCCCATGGATATGAGAGACGAGTCCCAGGACCATTACTGTATCTGTTTCATTGTCCATGTTGATGTTTGCCATTGTGCTGACATCCTTGTGTTGTTTGGTGTTTCCCCCTCCCCCTGTGCCCTGGTCCTGGGTGCACACCTCTTGGTGGGAGGGGATTTACATCGACTCAATGTCCCACCCATTTTTAGGGAGGGCTCTTGATGACATGCATCCGTACGTCATTTGGCGCCACATGTCAGTCCTATGGCGTCCCCATGGTTTCAATGTGTTTACATCCCCTCCCGCCATCTCCGTTCATGCGCGGTCTACTCCTCTGACTTGCGCAAGTTCCGGGTACATATCCACCCGACCCTCCACCGCTGTACAACAGCGTGGCAGGCGTAGGGAGAATCCTTCCCAGAGGTGGCCATTTATGGTCTTTATACGGGAGATACTATGTGCGTCTTGGCGTGACTGATGCACGCCTCAGACGCAGCAACAGGAGTGGGACCGTTAGCCTTTAGAGACACCAGTAAAGGGGAATACAGGTTAGTGAATACTACCATTTCTTTGGCCACAATCCATCTTTATGATACCAGCGATCTTATCACCATTTGTTGTACTCATTTTAGAACACGCTGGACTTTATACATTTGTCCAGCGAAGTGAAGGACGGGCCTTCAATCGCCTTCCTCCTCCCTCCCACAGATGCTGACCTGGGGGCCGATACAGCCTTTATTTGCCTTGGAGCGGTTTCACCGCCATCCTTTTATCACTGAAAGTGTTTTTATAAGCAAGTCTTAGACTATGATAATATTAAAAAAAACTTTTTAGTTGATTAATTAATTAATTTTAATAATGAATTCATTACTAAACATTATCTGTGGGTCACTGAGTAATGTATAGGTACCCACTAAGGCTATTCTGGAGGGCTGGTTCAGGATATAGATTCTTTACACTTATAAATTATCAAACCATTTTTATTGATTGGCCATCAAACTATCTAGATTATTTTGATATGATCTAATATCATTAAATATTTTTATGACTCCTACTCATGTTCTCTCTTTTGCAGACTAAACATAATAAACAAAACCTTATCTTACTATTATCATTAATTGATTTAAATTATATTTAAAACTATTTATTGAGTGAGCCAGTTTATACAGTATCTCACAAAAGTGAGTACACCCCTCACATTTTTGTAAATATTGTATTATATCTTTTCATGTGACAACACTGAAGAAATGACGGTTTGCTACAATGTAAAGTAGTGAGTGTACACCCTGTATAACAGTGTACATTTGCTGTCCCCTCAAAATAACTCAACAATCAGCCATTAATGTCTAAACTGCTGGCAAGAAAAGTGAGTACACCCCTGAGAGAAAATGTCAAAATTGGGCCCAAAATGTCAATATGTGTGGTCACAATTATTTTCCAGCACTGCCTTAACCCTCTTGGGCATGGAGTTTACCAGAGCTTCACAGGTTGCTACTAGAGTCCTCTTCCACACCTCCAAGACAACATTATGGAGCTGGTGGATGTTAGAGACCGTGCGCTCCTCCACCTTCCGTTTGAGGATGCCCCACAGATGCTAAATAGGGTTTAGGTCTGCAGACATGCTTGGCCAGTCCATCACCTTTACCATCAGCTTCTTTAGCAAGGCAGTGGTCATCTTAGAGGTGTGTTTGTGGTCGTTATCATGTTGGAATTCTGCCCTGCGGCCCAGTCTCTGAAGGAAGGGGATCAAGCTCTGCTTCAGTATGTCACAGTGCATGTTGGCATTCATGGTTCTCTCAATGAACTGTAGCTCCCCAGTGCCAGCAGCACTCATGCAGCCCCAGACCATGACACTCCCACCACCATGCTTGACTGTAGGCAAGACACACTTGTCTTTTTATTCCTCACCTGGTTGCCGTCACACACACTTGACACCATCTGAACTAAATACATTTATCTTAGGCTCAACAGACCACAGGACATGGTTCCAGTAATCTTTGTCCTTAGTATGCTCATCTTCAGCAAATTGTTTGCGGGCTTTCCGGTGCTTTCCGGTGCTTTCCCGGTGAAGAGACAACCATACAGTCCAATTCGATGCATTATGCAGCGTATGGTCTGAGCACTGGCAGGCTGACCCCCCCCCATCCCTTCAACCTCTGCAGCAATGCTGGCAGCACTCATACATCTATTTTTCAAAGACAACCTCTGGATATGACACTGAGCATGTGCACTCAACTTCTTTGGTTTACCATGGCGAGGCCTGTTCTTAGTGGAACCCGTCCTGGTAAGCCACTGTATGGTCTTGGCCACCGTGCCGGAGCTCAGTTTCAGGGTCTTGGCAATCTTCTTATAGCCTATGCCCTCTTTAACCACTTGCCGACCGTCAATCGGCAATTGACGGCGGCAAAGTGGCGCTGTAAGGCAAATCGCCGTCATATGACGGCGGCCGCCAGATCGCGCACAGTGAGCGCGTGCGCGCACCGCCGGCGGCGCGCCCGCGAGCTCACTGTGTCCGGGGAGGGCCAGGGAGCGGGTGCGGCAGCTTCGATTGCCGCCGGCCACCCGCGATGCCCCCCCCGGAGTGAAGGAGCGGAGGTCCGTGTAAGTAAACACGGACCTCCGCTCTCTGTGAGGGGGAAGGGCTGTGATCACAGCCTTCCTGTACGTGAAGGCTGTGACCACTTCCCTTCCCCTGTTAGGGCAGTCCCCATACAGTTAGAACACGCCCAGGGAACATAGTTAACCCTTAGAGCGCCCCCTGCAGGTTAACCCCTTCACTGCCAATGGTATTTACACAGTAATCAGTGCATTTTTATAGCACTGATCGCTGTATAAATGCCAATGGTCCCAAAAAAGTGTCAAAATGTTCCGACATGTCCGCTGAAATATCGCAGTACCGCTAAAAATCGCAGATCGCCGCCATTATTAGTAAAAAATAAATAAAAACCCCAAAAATGAATTCTCATCATCCGTAAACGCGACCACTTTTGCGCAAACCAATCAATAAACGCCGATTGCGATTTTTTTTATCGCAAATATGATGAAGAATATAAATCGGCCAAAAACGGTGAAAAAAAATGTTTTTTTTATATATTTTTTTTGGATTTGTATTTTAGCAAAAAGTAAGAAATTCGTTTTTTTTTTGCAAAATTGTTGCCCTTCTTTTGTTTATAGCGGCGATCAGAAATGACGCAGCGGTGATCAAATACCACCAAAAGAAAGCTCTATTTGTGGGAAAAAAAGGACGCAAATTTCGTTTGGGTACAACGTCGCAGGACCGCGCAATTGTCAGTTAAAGCGACGCAGTGCCGAATCGCAAAAAGGGCTCCGGTCCTAAAGCTGGAAATCCTTCCGGTCCTTAAGTGGTTAAGTAGAGCAACAATTCTTTTTTTCAGATCCTCAGAGAGATCTTTGCCATGAGGTGCCATGTTGAACTTCCAGTGACCAGTATAAGAGAGTGCGAGCGATAACACCAAATTTAACACACCTGCTCCCCATTCACACCTGAGACCTTGCAACACTAATGAGTCACATGATATCCATGAGGGAAAATGGTTTATTGGGCCCATTTTGGACATTTTCACTTAGGGGTGTACTCACTTTTGTTGCCAGTGATGTAGACCTTTATGGCTGTGTGTTGCGTTATTTTGAAGGGACAGCAAATTTACACTGTTATACAAGCTGTACACTCACTACTTTACATTATAGCAAGCTGTCATTTCTTCAGTGTTGTCACATGAAAAGATATAATAAAATATTTACAAGGGGTGTACTCACTTTTGTGAGATACTGTATGTCTATCATTATATACATATATTTCCTCTTTTTTGGCAGGCTTCCTTTGGAATAGGCTCCTCAATTTAGGGCCGGTGGTCATTTCTTAATTATTTATTTTTTTATGTTTTATTTATTTATTTATTTTGACCGTTTGGGCATATGACTCTACTCCACAGATGGGACATGTTATGTTTCCTACAATAATGGTATGTATTCTCTTTGAATGTCCCTTGAATGCAATTTAGTCACTGTTATATGGAAGAAGTAAAGGGAAAACTCAACTATAGCATGATTTATATGTATATATATATGTATTTATGTTTTTGAAGCTTATCTTTAGGTAGGAAAGCTCTATTTTTACAGTGAGCAATAGTATCATTATAGGTAAACTATGAATAAAGATATTATGAATGGATGCAATGCTAATTATAATAAATTAAATTCCTTTTTTCGAAAATGATAGGATCTGAAGAAGCTAATAGTGAAACGCGTTGCGATCCCCATGTGCCAATAGAACATCTCATTGATCTGGCCTTCAGCAAGAATAGATTGTTGCTAAAATCTTTCCATACTATCTTGTAGGGGCCTTTCAGACGAGTCACATATGTTCAGCAATTTCTGCATTTTGTATCCAAATGTATTTTTATATATATTTTTTCGTGTACACATGTATTTATCAATATCCTTTTTTTGTTCATACTTTTATTTTAATGATTCTGAATAAATATGAATTTTAATTTATAATTTATAATAGACTAAGTGCTTTTCCGGTTTGGGATACCAGTGACAACCTTCAAAGTCCTACTCTATTTTTTTTTTTTTACTTTTGTTATACAATTGGATGCGGTGTCACGCTTTGCAGTGCCTAACTCAACTCTACTCTCCATAGGGTAGTAGACAGGCTAGGGTAGTAAATAGACAGGCTAGGGTAGTAAATAGACAGGCTAGGGTAGTAGACAGGCTATGGTAGTAAATAGACAGTCTAGGGTAATAGACAGTCTAGAGTAATAGACAGGCTAGGGTAGTAAATAGACAGGCTAGGGTAGTAGGACAGGGGGGTATACAGACAGGACAGGGTGGTATACGGACAGGCCAGGGTAGTATATGGGCAGGCCTGGGTGGTATACGGACAGGACAGGATGGTATACAGACAGGACAGGGTGGTATATGGGCAGGATAGGGTGGTATATGGAAAGGCCAGGGTGGTATACAGACAGGACAGGGTGATATATGTACAGGACAGGGTGGTATACGAAAAGGCCAGGGTGGTATACTGACAGGCCAAGGTGGTATATGGAAAGGCTAGGGTTATATATGGACAGGACAGGGGGGTGTATGGACAGGACAGGGTGATATATGGACAGGCCAGGGTGATATATGGACAGGCCAGGGTGGTATACAGACAGGATAGGGTGGTATATGGAAAGACCAGGGTGGTATATGAACAGGACAGGTTGGTATATGGGCAGATCAGGGTGGTATACGGACAGGACAGGGTGGTATACAGACAGGCCAGGGTGATTTATGGACAGGCTAGGCCCTAGCATAGGGGGGAGAGGGAGAGAGAATGAGGAAGAGAGGGGTAAGGAAAAGAGGAAGGGGGGTGTGTGGATGCACCGTGCATATATCCCCTCTCTACCAAGCCTGAGCGACACACACACATCCTTTTCAGGTCATAGTAAATAGACAGGCTAGGATAGTAAATAGACAGGCCAGGGTAGTATATGTACAGGCTAGGGTAGTAAATAGATAGGCTAGGGTAGTAGACAGGCTAGGGTAGAAAATAGACAGGCTAGGGCAGTAGACAGGCTAGGGTAGTAAATAGACAGGATAGGGTAGTAAATAGAGAGGCTAGGGTAGTAGACAGGCCAGGGTAGTAGACAGGCCAGGGTAGTAAATAGACAGTCTAGGGTAGTAGACAGGCTAAGGTAGTAAATAGACAGGCTAGAGTAGTATGACAGGGGGGTATACGGACAGGACAGGGTGGTGTACAGACAGGCCAGGGTGGTATATGGAAAGACCAGGGTGGTATATGGACAGGACAGGGTGGTATACAGAAAGGCCAGGGTGGTATACAGACAGGCCAGGTTGGTATATGGACAGGACAGGGTGGTATACGGAAAGGCCAGCGTGGTATAAGGACAGGCTAGGGTGGTATACGGAAAGGCCAGGGTGGTATATGGGCAGGACAGTGTGGTATATGGACAGGACAGGATGGTATACGGAAATGCCAGGGTGGTATATGGACAGGCCAGGGTGGTATATGGACAGGCCAGGGTGGTATACGGGCTAGGCCCTAGCCTAGGGGGGGAGAGGGAGAGAAAATTAAGAAGAGAGAGGGAAAGAAAAGAGGAAGGGGGTAGAGAGAGAAAAAGA
>BLSH010288014.1:289319-299514 GCA_018402905.1 Glandirana rugosa
CAACTCGCTTGGAGACCCTCAAGCCCAAGACGACCAGGCAGGCTTGAAGCCCTGTTTCAGGCCCAGGCCTGCCTTGGGCTTGCTAGCGTGCCTGTTGCTTGGTGTAACTTTAGTTACCCCTGGGCTTGAAAATCCGTGTTTTTACCGACACACATCCACCCCCCTTCCCGTTTTTTTACTTGATTTTAATTTATTTTCCCTATCCCCATTTATTTGTAGGGCACTTGCCCTAGTTTGAAGATGATTTTAGAACAGTTATATGGCTTCTACCGTTAATTAATACTTTTCAGACACAGTTTGAAGATGATCCACATTCACCTCCATTTTTGCTTTTTTTATGTTTTTATTTTTTTTTAAATATTTAAAGTTATTTCCCTGTCCCCATTTTTTTGTAGGGCACTTGCCCTACCCTTACCCCCATTTTACTGCCTTTTGCAGCCCTCTAGGGCTTTCCAGGACTTTGTTACAGCCATTTTTGTGCCTAAAAGTTCGGGTCCCCATTGATTTCAATGTGGTTCGTTGTCCGTGCGATCGTTCGGGTTCCGTCCGGACCCGGACTTTGTCCCGAAGTTCGGACGGACCAGCAGAACCCGAACTCCCAGAGGTTCGCTCAACTCTAATTACTATATAAATGTCATTGGCAGTGAAGGGCTTAACCTGCAGGGGGAGATCTAGGAGTTAACTGTGTTCCCTGGGTGTGTTCCTATTGTGGGGGGCTTGGGCTACCATGGGCATGAGAGATCTAACTGATCCCAGTGACAGGGATCAGTAGATCACCTATACCCTCACTAACAGAGCGGGGAACCGCCGTGTTTACATCGGCGGTTCCCCGCTCTTTGCCTGTGGCCGCTCATCGCGGCTCACCGGCGGACATCGGGTACGCCCGAGCTGCGGGGACACTCCTCAGGAGTGAGGCGGGTGCGCGCGCCCCTAGTGGCCATTCTCAGATCGCCGTCTTTTTACGGCAATTTGCGGCCAGCATCCACACTGCCGCTGTAAATATGCGTTAGGCAGTGTGGAACTGGATATGATAAGATCTTCCTCCCATCGTCTTTTATCCTCTATTTTCTCCTTTCCGCCCTCTGTCCTCTATCCTGGGATTTTCGCCTTTCCCTCCAACTCTGGTGGAACTCATGGGTGGAGGACTATCCTCCATTGGGTGTTTTGGGATCCTGGTATAAGCCCCCTCCATCCCTCCTCCCTCCACCTCCCTCCCCTATACCTTCCCTCCAACCCTCCCACTTCCCCCATACCCATCCCACACCCTCCCCTGTCCCCCCAAACCCTCTATTGGGAGTTCCCCCCATTTGGGTTGACCTAAGTCCTGAGTAGCTATCCTCCTCTTTTTTTTAGGTCTGGTTGACCTTTCTACACCTCCTATTTGGGGTGAAACTCTGACTGGCATCCTACCTTAGTACGCCAGCAGCTGGACCCAGCCCGTCTAGACCCACCTGGGTCTAGGTCTCTTAGCCCTATTCCATTCCCTATTTAAAGACCCCCCCTCCATCTATCCCCCGGTGTATTTCTATATTTACATAATTCCATATGGCTGTACACTTATGCAATACACAATAACCCGTGCGGAAGATATAACCACACTTTACACAGTTTCCCCCCTCTCCTCTCTTGTTTTTCCCTTTCTTTGGATTCTGATGTCACTGCTCTTCTAATTGGAGTTTATTTACTCCCAGAGAAGTCCATCCCGGGATCTTCGGCTCTGCCATTTCCAATTTATTGCAAAACTCATGGAGGTCTTCTGGGAATCTCAAGCTCACTGAGCGGCCATCTTTCACGCCGCTCAGACATGCTGGGTATCCCCAAAAGTACTGTATGTTCTGTTTTTGCATGGGTTCCAGTAATGGCTTAAGCAGCCTTCGCCTTCTCAAAGTTTCTTGCGACAGGTCGGAAAATATCTGAAAGTCTGTCCCCTTGTATTTAATAGGTGTTTGGCTTTTCAGCCCCCTCCATATCTGGGCCTTATCTTGATAGTGGTGAAACCTCACTATTATGTCTCTAGGGGAGTCTATAGAGATTCCCCTGGGTTTTTTAACCCTATGGACCCTCTCAAGTCTCAACGGGGTATCTGAGGTTGTCTGTCAAGTAGTGGGTTGAATATCTCCCTAACTGTCGCAGCCAAATCTTCCTTCTGGCATACCTCAGGGACCCCCCGGATTCTCAGGTTCTTCCTCCTATTCCGATTCTCCTGGTCCTCCATTTTGTATGCCAGATCTCTCTGCGCTATTTGAAGGTTTTTTATTTCGTTTCTTAAGCCCTCTATATGTTGGAATTGAGCATTCAGTTGCTTTTCTGTATCTTCTACTCAAACAATCAAGTGGCCCAGGTCATTATGTAATGTTGCTATGTCCTTCTTTAGGGAATTTTCTAATTTTGCAAACATGTCTACCATGTCTGTTTTAGTAGGGAGTTGAGTCTGTATATCCAATTTGGGGCCCCGGCCCACCTCCAGTTCAGTATTCCCCTCTATCTCTGTATCTGAACTATTTGGAGTATTCCCATTTGGAGGTCTATTAATTTGTCCTCTCTTGCTGTTCCCTTTTGTTGAGTTTGTTAGATTTAACCTGGTTGCCATCTGCTTTTCTGATGTTGATTTATGCAGATTCCCTCCTTGTGACATATACTTCTTTATTGTCCCTGGGCTTGTGCTAATTTTAGGTGATTTTGTCTGGACGATTATTTTTGTTGTTTTCCCCTTCATATTCTATTACATTCCTCTCCGAACCTTTTCTCTTTTCCTTTTCCTCCCTTGCACCCCCTTTCTTCTTTTTCTTCAGCTCCTCTTCTCTTTATATCCTTCCCCTTTGTATCTACCTCTAAGCTTTATTGCTTTAAGTCTTGTGTCTTGTATCCACCACTGCCCACAGTTTGCACAGTCTATCTCAGTCCGACCGGACCACCAATAGACACAGTTTTGCATATTGTCACACAGTCATCACACAGTTCTCCTGAGTGGGAGGGAAGGGGAAGGAATGTTGCATAAGGAGCACAAAGGGTTTAAACCAAGGGGGGATTTAGGACTCACCAGGGTGTTCTTCCAAGGGGGTCCCTTCGTCGCTTATCGCCTCTGTCTGTATTTTTACTGTGCCGGGCTATACGCGCTCCGGGAGAGCCATTTGGCCTGAGATAGTCTCTGAGAATCACCAACATCCCAAACTCTCCTCTTTACTCCGCAGACAGGCCAGCCAGCTCCCCGGTGCATACCGCTGCTCCATGGGTGTCCGCTCGGTCTGTTCCGACCATTCAGGGTGCTCGGGCTGCGGCTGTCCTCGTTCTCTCCCTCCTGTCCTCTGACTTCCAGCTCCACGCTCCACGCTCCCAGCCACCACTTCCACACTGCGGCCGAGAGGGGGGCAGGGTCCACCACGCACCGCGCCGATGCTGCTCCAACCCACGGAGACCCCCAGTGGTGCCCGAAAGCACCAGGCACCCATTGCAGCCCCCGGGTCTCAAGACCGCAAACAAAAAGGAGCTGCGGTAAGCCCACACGACAGGGCACCACAGGGAGAAAGCAGAGGACGTCTCTAGATGAGGGGGTGGCAGATGCTCAGGGTTTGCCTTCTCGGCATGATATGTTCATCCGGCTGAGGGACATGGGATCCGGGAGCTCCTAGCCGCTGCTGCCTCCAGCTGTCGCCATGTTCAGGCTCCTCCCCCCACCTTGTTCCTTTCATTTCAAAGCCATTGTGGTGGTGTATAGAGCCAAATAGATTAGAATTGTGTTGATGTCCCAATATTTATGGACCTGACTGTAAGCAGTTGGCAAACATTTTAACATATCATTTTAGTAGAGATATCAGATGATAGTTGGAGACTTGTGTCTCTTCCTTACCTTCTTTTGGTATAACTGTTTTGTGGGTTTCCAGTAGTTGGAACATCTTAGTGGGTCAGACAGGGATCTGAAGGCAGACAAAAACTGTGGAACTCATTTGTAGTATTGAGCTATGAAACCATCAGGACTGGGACTTATATTCAACTTCATCTGCTTCAAAGTCATGTCAAACTCCTTGAGCGAAAGTGGGAGTTCCATTTCTCTTGCCTTTTCTGCGGGGATGGATAAGGGATTATAGCAGTTAAAAAATTCTTCAAATAAGTGGCCACGAGTACTGTTTTTAGAAAGGTTAGAGGTTTATGGATGAAGATTAAACAATTTGCTATAGTAGTTTTAAAATTGCTTAGCGATATCTTCGTACCTGGAATGTATAGTGCCCTGCTGGTCTCGAATGTGGTGGACTACCATTGAGGACCTGATGGACTGAATAGCTCCCCCTAGAAGCCTGACATTTTTATTACCGGGTTCACAGAACACCCTTTGATGGAGAACATATTATCTTTGTGTGTAGACTCAAGCGATTTGATGTGATTAGTAAGGCTAAAAATTGTGGCCTGGTGTTATTTTAGCATATTGCAGTAGAGACAGGTTCCTGTCGATGCTGTGAGGGACAGATTATTGTTCTAAAATCATCTGATACTGCAGTATGGACAGGTTGCTGTCGGTGCTGTGAGGGACAGATTATCGTTCTAAAATCATTTCATATTGCAGTAGAGACAGATTCCTTTTCAGTGCTGTGAGGGACAGATTATTGTTCTAAAATCATCTCATACTGCAGTAGGGAAAGGTTCCTGTCAGTGCTGTGAGGGACAGATTATCGTTCTAAAATCATCTCATACTGCAGTAGGGACAGTTTCCTGTCAGTGCTGTGAGGAACAGATTATTGTTCTAAAATAATCTCATGCTGCAGTAGGGACAGGTTCCTGTAGGTGCTGTAAGGGGCAGATTATCGTTATAAAATCATCTCATGCTGGAGTAGGGACAGTTTCCTGTCGGTGCTGTGAGGGACAGATTATCGTTCTAAAATCATCTCATACTGCAGTAGGGACAGGTTCCTGTCAGTGCTGTGAGGGACAGATTATCGTTCTACAATGATCTCATACTGCAGTCAGGACAGGTTCCTGTCGGTGCTGTGAGAGACAGATTATCGTTCTACAATGATCTCATACTGCAGTCAGGACAGGTTCCTGTCGGTGCTGTGAGGGACAGATTATCGTTCTAAAATCATCTCATACTGCAGTAGGGAAAGGTTCCTGTCAGTGCTGTGAGGGACAGATTATCGTTCTAAAATCATCTCATACTGCAGTAGGGACAGTTTCCTGTCAGTGCTGTGAGGAACAGATTATTGTTCTAAAATAATCTCATGCTGCAGTAGGGACAGGTTCCTGTAGGTGCTGTAAGGGGCAGATTATCGTTATAAAATCATCTCATGCTGGAGTAGGGACAGTTTCCTGTCGGTGCTGTGAGGGACAGATTATCGTTCTAAAATCATCTCATACTGCAGTAGGGACAGGTTCCTGTCAGTGCTGTGAGGGACAGATTATCGTTCTACAATGATCTCATACTGCAGTCAGGACAGGTTCCTGTCGGTGCTGTGAGAGACAGATTATTGTTCTAAAATCATCTCATACTGGTGTAGGGATAGGTTCCTGTCGGTGCTGTGAGGGACAGATTATCGTTCTAAAATCATCTCATACTGCAGTAGGGACAGGTTCCTGGCGGTGCTGTGAGGGAAAGATTATCATTCTAATATCATCTCATACTGGAGTAGGGAGAGGTTCCTGTCGGTGCTGTGAGGGACAGATTATCGTTCTAAAATAATCTCATACTGCAGTAGGGACAAGTTCCTGTTGTTGCTGTGAGGGACAGATTATTGTTCTAAAATCATCTCATACTGCAGTAGGGACAAGTTCATGTCGGTGCTTGTGAGGGACAGATTATTGTTCTAAAATCATCTGATACTGCCATAGGGACAGGTTCCTGTCGGTGCTGTGAGGGACAGATTAGCATTCTAAAATCATCTCTTACTGGAGTAGGGACAGATTCCTGGCGGTTCTGTGATGGACAGATTATCGTTCTAAAATCATCTCATACTGCAGTAGGGACAGGTTCCTGTCGGTGCTGTGAGGGACAGGTTATCATTCTAAAATCATCTCATACTGCAGTAGGGATAGGTTCCTGTCAGCACTGTGAGGGACAGATTATTGTCCTAACATCATCTCATACTGCAGTAGGGACTGGTTCCTGTCGGTGCTGTGAGGGACAGATTAGCGTTCTAAAATCATCTCATACTGCAGTAGGGACAAGTTCCTGTCGGTGCTTTGAGGGACAGATTAGTGTTCTAAAATCATCTCATACTGTTTTAGGGAGAGGTTCCTGTCAGTGCTGTGAGGGACAGATTATTGTTCTAAAATCATCTCATACTGCGGTAGGGACAGGTTCCTGTCGGTGCTGTGAGGGACAGATTATCGTTCTAAAATCATCTCATACTGCATTAGGGACAGGTTCATGTCGGTGCTGTGACGGACTGATTATTGTCCTAAAATCATCTCATACTGCAGTAAGGACAGGTTCCTGTCGGTGCTGTGAGGGACAGATTATCGTTCTAAAATCATCTCATACTGCAGTAGGGATAGGTTCCTGTCTGTGCTGTGAGGGACAGATTATCGTTCTAACATCATCTCATACTGCATTAGGAACAGGTTCCTGTCGGTGCTGTGAGGGACAGATTAGCGTTCTAAAATCATCTCATACTGGAGTAGGGACAGGTTCCTGGCGTGTTTTGAGAGGGACAGATTATCATTCTAAAATCATCTCATACTGCAGTAGGGATAGGTTGCTGTCGGTGCTGTGAAGGACAGATTATTATTCTAAAATCATCTCATCCTGGAGTAGGGACAAGTTCCTGGCAATGCTGTGAGGGGCATATTATCGTTCTAAAATCATCTCATACTGTAGTAGGGACAGGTTCCTGTTGTTGCTGTGAGGGACAGATTATTGTTCTAAAATCATCTCATACTGCAGTAGGAACAAGTTCATGTCGGTGCTTGTGAGGGACAGATTATTGTTCTAAAATCATCTGATACTGCCATAGGGACAGGTTCCTGTCGGTGCTGTGAGGGACAGATTATTGTTCTAAAATCATCTCATACTGCGGAAGGGACAGGTTCCTGTCGGTGCTGTGAGGGACAGATTATCGTTCTAAAATCATCTCATACTGCATTAGGGACAGGTTCATGTCGGTGCTGTGACGGACTGATTATTGTCCTAAAATCATCTCATACTGCAGTAAGGACAGGTTCCTGTCGGTGCTGTGAGGGACAGATTATCGTTCTAAAATCATCTCATACTGCAGTAGGGATAGGTTCCTGTCTGTGCTGTGAGGGACAGATTATCGTTCTAACATCATCTCATACTGCATTAGGAACAGGTTCCTGTCGATGCTGTGAGGGACAGATTAGCGTTCTAAAATCATCTCATACTGGAGTAGGGACAGGTTCCTGGCGTGTTTTGAGAGGGACAGATTATCATTCTAAAATCATCTCATACTGCAGTAGGGATAGGTTGCTGTCGGTGCTGTGAAGGACAGATTATTATTCTAAAATCATCTCATCCTGGAGTAGGGACAAGTTCCTGGCAGTGCTGTGAGGGGCATATTATCGTTCTAAAATCATCTCATACTGTAGTAGGGACAGGTTCCTGTTGTTGCTGTGAGGGACAGATTATTGTTCTAAAATCATCTCATACTGCAGTAGGGACAAGTTCATGTCGGTGCTTGTGAGGGACAGATTATTGTTCTAAAATCATCTGATACTGCCATAGGGACAGGTTCCTGTCGGTGCTGTGAGGGACAGATTAGCGTTCTAAAATCATCTCTTACTGGAGTAGGGACAGATTCCAGGCGGTTCTGTGATGGACAGATTATCGTTCTAAAATCATCTCATACTGCAGTAGGGACAGGTTCCTGTCGGTGCTGTGAGGGACAGGTTATCATTCTAAAATCATCTCATACTGCAGTAGGGATAGGTTCCTGTCAGCACTGTGAGGGACAGATTATTGTCCTAACATCATCTCATACTGCAGTAGGGACTGGTTCCTGTCGGTGCTGTGAGGGACAGATTAGCGTTCTAAAATCATCTCATACTGCAGTAGGGACAAGTTCCTGTCGGTGCTTTGAGGGACAGATTAGTGTTCTAAAATCATCTCATACTGGTGTAGGGAGAGGTTCCTGTCGGTGCTGTGAGGGACAGATTATTGTTTTAAAATCATCTCATACTGTTTTAGGGAGAGGTTCCTGTCAGTGCTGTGAGGGACAGATTATTGTTCTAAAATCATCTCATACTGCGGTAGGGACAGGTTCCTGTCGGTGCTGTGAGGGACAGATTATCGTTCTAAAATCATCTCATACTGCATTAGGGACAGGTTCATGTCGGTGCTGTGACGGACTGATTATTGTCCTAAAATCATCTCATACTGCAGTAAGGACAGGTTCCTGTCGGTGCTGTGAGGGACAGATTATCGTTCTAAAATCATCTCATACTGCAGTAGGGATAGGTTCCTGTCTGTGCTGTGAGGGACAGATTATTGTTCTAACATCATCTCATACTGCATTAGGAACAGGTTACTGTCGATGCTGTGAGGGACAGATTAGCGTTCTAAAATCATCTCATACTGGAGTAGGGACAGGTTCCTGGCGTGTTTTGAGAGGGACAGATTATCATTCTAAAATCATCTCATACTGCAGTAGGGATAGGTTGCTGTCGGTGCTGTGAAGGACAGATTATTATTCTAAAATCATCTCATCCTGGAGTAGGGACAATTTCCTGGCAGTGCTGTGAGGGACATATTATTGTTCTAAAATCATCTCATACTGTAGTAGGGACAGGTTCCTGTCGGTGCTGTGAGGGACAGATTAGCGTTCTAAAATCATCTCATACTGGTGTAGGGAGAGGTTCCTGCTGCTGGTGTGAGTGGTGCATTTGTTGTACAAAAATAAAAAGTGCATCTACTTTGCTGTTTTAAAAAAAAAAAGAATAATAATTTATTATTTTCTTTTTTTTTTGTATTAATAAATAGTGCTACATAGTACATTTGCACCTTGCTGTGCATTTCATGTGCAAAAATAAAAAGTGCGTCTACAATGCCTGTTTAAAAAAAAAAATTCTAAATACTAAAATTGCGGCTAGCGGTGCATTTCTTGCACAAAAATAAAAAGTGCATCTACATTGCTGGTTTAAAAAAAAAGAATAATAACTTATTATTCTTTTTTTTAATATTAATAAATAGTGCTACATAGTACATTTGCGTCCAGAATGAGGAGAGTGTCAAATAAGGGACGTGGTCGTGGTGCTGCTGGTGTTGGTGGTGTTGGTGAAGTTCCTGTTGCAAGGAGAGGACGTGGTCGATTTGTGCCAGCTACACGCACAAGTGAAACACCTTCTCAGGTAGGAGTAGACGACAGAAACTTCAACGGTATTTGGAAGGCCCGAATGCCACTCAACGAACGGTGAGGCCAGAACTAGAGTTGAGCGAACTTCTGGAAGTCCGGGTTCTGATGGTTTGGCTGAACTTCGGGACAAAGTCTGGGTTCGGGTCCGGACAGAGCCCGAACTTTGTCCCGGACCCCGAACCCCATTGAAATCAATGGGGGCCCGAACTTTTAGGCACAAAAATGGCTGTAAAAAAGTCCTGGAAAGTCCTAGAGGTCTGCAAAAGGAAGGAAATGGGGGTAAGGGTGGGACAAGTGCCCTACAAAGAAACGGGGACAGGAAAATAACTAAAAGCATTTTTTAAAAAATAAAAACATAAAAAAATCAAAAATGGGGGTGGATGTGGACTATCTTCAAACTGTGTCTGAAAAGTATTAATTAATGGTAGAAGCCATATCACTGTTCTAAAATCATCTTCAAACTGTCAAAAAAGTATAAATAAGCCGGGAGAACCCATATCACTGTTCTGCAAACATCTGGAAACTGTGTGTAATGCTTTAACTAAAACCGGGAGAAACCATACTACTGTTCTGCAAACATCTGGAAACTGTGTGTAACACTTTAAATAAAACCAGGAGAACCCATACTAGAACAGTGATATCATATAAAAACTCTATGTGAAACTATAGCAGAGCGAGCCCATATCCCTGTTCTTCTCTCTGCTACAGTTTCACACACAGTTTCCAGATGATTGCAGAACAGTTTGTCCCGGTTTTATTTAAAGTGTTACACACAGTTTCCAGATGTTTGCAGAACAGTAGTTCAGTTTGTCCCAGTTTTATTTAAAGTGTTACACACAGTTTCCAGATGCCAAAGAGGGCCAAAATCAATTTCGTAATGTGTGTCAAAGGTCTACAAA
>BLSH010288014.1:299524-322277 GCA_018402905.1 Glandirana rugosa
CAAGACGTTTGTAGACCTGTTCTGTTTGTCCCGGTTTTATTCAAAGTGTTACACACAGTTTCCAGATGTTTGCAGAACAGTAGTTCAGTTTGTCCCGGTTTTAGTTAAAGTGTTACACACAGTTTCCAGATGTTTGCAGAACAGTTTGTCCCGGTTTTAGCTAAAGTGTCACACACAGTTTCCAGATGTTTGCAGAACAGTGATATGGGTTTGCCCGGTTTTAGTTAAAGTGTTACACAAAGTTTCCAGATGTTTGCAGAACAGTAGTTCAGTTTGTCCCGGTTTTATTTAAAGTGTTACACAAAGTTTCCAGATGTTTGCAGAACAGTTTGTCCCGGTTTTAGTTAAAGTGTCACACAGTTTCCAGATGTTTGCAGAACAGTGATATGGGTTCGCCCGGTTTTAGTTAAAGTGTTACAGACAGTTTCCAGATGTTTGCAGAACAGTAGTATGGTTTATCCTGGTTTTATTTAAAGTGTTACACACAGTTTCCAGATGTTTGCAGAACTGTGATATGGGTTCTCCCGGCTTATTTATACTTTTTTGACACAGTTTGAAGATGATTGTAGAACAGTGATAATGCTTCTACCGTTGATTAATACTTTTCAGACACAGTTTGAAGATGGTCCACATCCACCTCCATTTTTTATTTTTTTATGTTTTTATTCTTTAAAAATATTTAAAGTTATTTCCCTGTCCCCATTTCTTTGTAGGGCACTTGTCCCACTCTTACCCCCATTTTCCTTCCTTTTGCAGACCTCTAGGACTTTCCTGGACTTTTTTACATAAATTTTCAGAATTTTTGGTAAAATTACCAGAACCCCGGACCCAAACCCGGACTTTTTTTGAAAAGTCCGGGTTCGGGTCCGGGTCCCGGACACCCTAAAGTTCGGTATGGACTCGAACTTTACAGTCCGGGTTCGCTCAACACTAGCCAGAACAAGTACAGGCGATAGTAGATTGGGTGGCTGACAATGCCTCCAGTTCCTTCACATTGTCTCCCACCCGGTTCCTTGATGAAATCTCAGAGTTGACACCTGAACCCCATGGCCATCTGTCTTTCATCTCAACCCCTTGTAAATGAGCCAAGCAGTCTGAGCCCCAAGTCATGCAGCAGTCTCTTATGCTTTTTGATGACTCTGCTGGTGTGCTTTTTGTGGGCCATCCACATAGCCCTGCCCCAGAAGTGGAAGACATTGAGTGCACAGATGCCAACCACTTCTGTTTCAGGATGAGGACATATAAACACCACGGCAGCACGTCTCTGATGACGAAACACAGGTGCCAACTGCTGCGGCTTTCCACAGTGTGCAGACTGACAAGGAAGGCAGTGGTGAAGGGTGGGGGGAATATAATGTGGAGGAGGATGAGTTCCTAGACCCCACATGGAATGAAGGTCATGCGAGTGACGTGTGCATTTTGGAGGAAGAGGTGGTGGTCGCATAGAGGCACCAGCCCTAGGCAGTACGCCTGCTATTACCCACCGCACCCAGGGACCTAGCACACCAAAGGCAGCTCAAAGGAGTTCCCCAGCGTGGCAGTTCTTCAGACAATGTGCTGACCACAAGACACAAGTGGTTTGCACGCTGTGCAATCAGAGCCTGAAGCGAGGCATAAATGTTCTAAACCTTAGCACAACCTGCATGACCAAGAATCTACATGCAACGCATGAGCTGCAGTGGAATAAGCACCTCAAAATCCAAGAAAGGTCTCGGCCTCCTCCTGCTTCCTCTTCTGCTTCTGCCTCAGCCTCTTCCTCCACCTCTACAGTGCCAGTGTCACCTGCCTCCCAGCAAACAGATGATGTGACAGCAACGCCACCATGTCCGCCACCGTTCCCAAGTATTTCCACATGGTCCCATGGAAGCTTACAGCTCTCCATCTCCCAAACACTGGAGACAAAGAGGAAGTACCCCCTTACCCACCCTCGATCCCTGGCCCTGATGCCAGCATTTCAAAATTCCGGGCCTTTTAAATGATGTCATTCTGTCTGGTGGACATGGACAGTTTTAAAAACCTGATGGCGGTGTCTGTCCCACAGTACATAATTCCCAGCCGCCACTACTTCTCCAGGTGAGTCATCCCTTCCCTGTACAAACAAGTCAGAGACAAGATCAAGTGTGCACTGTGCAATGCCATCTGTGGCAAGGTCCACATAACCACTGATACATGGACCAGTAAGCACGAGCAGGGACGCTATATCTCGCTAACTGCACACTGGGCAAATATAGTGGCGGGTGGGCCTGAGGCGGATAGCAGTTTGGAGCATGTCCTTCCGCCACCGAGGATTGCAGGGCATTTCTCATTGCCTCCTATTGCCTCCTACTCCTTCTCCGCTTCCTCCTCCTATACCACCTCTTCATCCGGTTAGCGTAACACCTTCACCACCAACTTCAGCACATCCAGGGGGAAACGACAGCAGGTAGTTTTAAAACTGATATGTTTGGGGGATAAACCCCACACTGCGCTGCAACTGTGGATGGGCATTGAACAACAGACAATGAGTGGTTGTTGCCACTGAGCCTCAAGCCCGGCCTGGTGGTGTGCGATAATGGGTGAAATCTCCTAGCAGCTCTGGGGCTAGCCAGTTTGACGCACATCCCTTGCCTGGTGCATGTGCTGAATTTGGTGGTGCAGAAGTTTTTAAAAAACTAACCAGATATGTCAGAGCTGCTGCAGAAAGTGCGGGCAGTCTGTGCACGCTTTCGGCGTTCTCACCCTGCCGCTGCTCGCCTGTCTGCGCTGCAGTGGAACTTCGGCCTTCCCGCTCACAGCCTCTTATGCTACGTGCCCACAAAGTGGAACTCCACCTTGCACATGCTGGAGAGAGCTGGAGAGCAGCAGGCAATAGTGGAGTTTCAGCTGCAGCACGCACGGGTCAGATGCTCTGCGGAACAGCACCCCTTCACCACCAACGAGTGGGCCTCCATGCGAGACCTGTGTACCATACCCGTGTACCCGTTTCGAATACTCCAACAACATGGCCAGTGCCGATGACACTGTTCTCAGCATTACTATCCCACTTCTATGTCTCCTTGAAAAAACACTTCGGGCGATGATGGAAGAGGATGTGACACAGGAGGAGGAGGAAGAGGGGTAATTTCCACTATTATCGGGCCAGTAATTCACAAGTGGCTCTAAGGGTGGGTTCCTGTACCAGCATCGGCCAGGTAAAAACATTTCAAGCTAGGGCACAGTTCTGGAGGATGAGGAGGACAAGGATGATGATGAGGAGGAGGAACTATGTTCACAGCAGGGTGGCACCCAACGCAGCTCATGGGCATCACTGGAGCGTGGCTGGGGGGATACAGAGGACACAGATGATACACCTCCCACAGAGGACAGCTTGTCTTTGCCCCTGGGCAGCCTGTCACACATGAGTGACTACATGCTGCAGTGCCTGCTCAACGACAGTCGAGTTGCCCACATTTTAACTTGTGCTGATTACTGGGTGGCCACCCTGCTGGATCCCCGTTACAAGGACAATGTGCTCTCCCTAATTCCCTCACTGGAGCGTGATCGGAAGATGCGCGACTACCAGCGCATGCTGGTAGATGCGCTGCTGAGGGCATTCCCAAATGACACCGGGGGCTCAGTGGAAGCACAAGGCGAAGGCAGAGGAGGAGGAAGAGGTCACCAACACAGCTGAGGCACCGCCAGCACCTCAGTAGGCAGGGTTAGCATGGCCGAAATGTGGAAAAGCTTTGTCAGCAGCACGCCACAACAAACAGCACCACCAGCTGATAGACAACGTCTTAGCAGGAGGCAGCATTTCAGCAACATGCTGAAACAGTATGTGTGCAAACGCCTACACGTACTGACTGATGGGTCTGCCCCATTCAACTTCTGGGTCTCCAAATTGGACACATGGCCTGAGCTTGCCCTTTATGCCTTGGAGGTGCTGGCCTGCCCTTCAGCCAGTGCATTGTCTGAACGTGTGTTTAACACGGCAGGGGGCGTTATCACAGACAAGTGCAGCCGCCTGTCCACAGCCAATGTGGACAAGCTAACGTTTATTAAAATGAACCAGGCATGGATCCCACAAGACTTGTCTGTACCTTGTGCAGAATAGACATTTAGACCGACCTCACACAGCCATTGGTACACTTTTTTTTTTAATATGTCTCAATATTTTGGGGGCTACCCCAATTAGAAAACAAAACCAAACAAACAGAAAACAGTATTGGCTACCTCCTCCCCCTCCAGCGCCACTTCCACCTACACCACCACGGTCACCGCCTCCTCAACCTCTAGGCTCCTACTCCACATCCACCTCCTCCAATTTTTTTTATGTGATTTTAAGTTATTTCCCTATCCACATTTGTTTGCAGGGCACTTGTTCTATTCTTACCCCCCCCCCCCCCCCCCATTTTGCTTCCTTTTGCAGCCCTCTAGCCCTTTCCAGGACTTTTTTAGAGCCATTTTTGTGCCCAAAAGTTCGGGTCATCATTGACTTCAATGGGGTCCGGGGTCAAGTTCGGTACTGAACTCAAACTTTTCGCGAAGTTTGGCCGAACCCAATGAACCCGAACATCCAGGTGTCCGCTCAACTCTAATCAAAAGTATTTGATCATAGCAATCCTGCTGTGATCAAATACATTTAAGGACAGAGGAGGGAGCTGGGGTCTTATAAACCCAAGATCTCTCCATTGTAAGTACCTGTCACATGCCTATTGCTGTCACAAGGAATGTTTACATGATAGCAATAAAAATGATTTTAAAAAATGAATGCAAAAGTGTCAAAAATTAATAAATATATAAATCATTTAAAAAATGTTTTAAAGTGTTCGCAAATGGAAAAACATGCGTCGGTCTCGTAAGCACACAAACAGTTATCGTCCCATTCATCTGAGGTTTAACCGTGAATGTCAGATCATGAGCTCCAGGCTTCTTAATTGTTGCCTATGGATACTAAAATTTACGTCATTGCTTGGCATTGCAATGTGCAATTTTAAAGTGTGGATTGTTTGGTACCCATTTACTCAGCGAAACATTATATTTTATTTTTTACAAAAAAATTGTTTATCTATTGTGGTCTTTTAAAATTAAAAAAGTGTATTTTTTTCCAAAAAAAATTTCTGCTCAAATACTGTGTGACATAAAAAATTGCAACATACACAAATTGTTCTCTAAGGTCTCTGTTAAAATAATATATAATGTTTGGGGGTTCTAAGTAATTTTCTATAAAAAATACAGATTTTTTTAAATGTAAACAAAAAATTTCAGAAAAGCCTGGAGCTAAAGTGGATAAAATCAGCCCAGACAGTGATAAAGGCTGGCCATATATGTGAAATTTTATGTCCAAATTTCTTTAGATTTACCTTGTAGATTTACTATGTAGCACAAGGGCCTGCCTAATTGGTTAAAATTGAAAGTGTTCTTTAGTTTTGACCCAATAATATATGGTTAATGGTAAATCTAAAGAAAATTGGACAGAAAATTGGACAGAAAATCTAACATGTATGGCCAGCCAAAGTCTCACACATTTGGTATTGCCATACGCATGAGAAGTAGCAGAATGTATTTTAGGGTGTAATTGTTGGCATGTACATGCTGTTTGTTATAAATATCTTATTAATTAGCAACTTTGTTTAAATAAAAAAAAATATATAATAACATTTACTATAATCAATAATAGTAAAAAGCAGCGCTAAAATAAATCAACAATTCTTGTGCAAAATGAATGAACTATAGTGCAAATATGCAAAAATTGTGCGAAAATGTGTGCAAGAATCGCAAAAAAGGTGCCAGTGCATAATACTAGTGCAAAAAACTGGTGCCAATGCGACAATAAATAGTGTCCATAAAATGTCCTCTTCCAAGTGTGCAGCAACAATCCTTCAAACTATAAATAAAGAGGAGATTCCTGCGCTTAGGACTAATGAGAAACACAATGAGACTGCTGCCTTCCTATGAATTTCCCAATAGGGAAAGGAGAGAGAAGTAGCAATGGTGTAGGAATGGCGCTGTCTACCAATAGGTATAGGGTAGTAACCCAAAAATTAATGGAATATCCAATGTCACTAAAGTATGTGTAACAAATAATCGGTAATAAATAGCGTCCGTAAAAATACGTAAAATGTCCCTAAAAGTCCGTAATAATAAATCAATGTTTAAAAGCCAGCTAAAACATTAATAAGATTGTTCCAACTAGAGAAGATGATGAGGTAGTGGCTTAAGAAATATCATAGGATTAAAAGGAGAAGTATAAAACTCATATAAAACATTGTATCAAAGAATGCCCGTAAAAATCAGTAAAATATCCACACCACTCAGTAATGATGGTAATAAGTAAATATATATGCCCTCTAAAATACTGGTAAAAAATTACTTACTAGAAAGAGCTTCAACATTAATATAGGAGAAAAAAAAAAAAAGTATTAGCTGATGGATGACAGACAAAGAAGTTCTGCCTATCAGTAAAAGTCCGTGAACGTATGTGAGTTTTCGTGGGTTAATTTACCAAACAATTATATATCAAACAACGTGAATAAACAAAGGGCTGAGAAAGCTGCGCTGAGGAGGTCTATATAAGTCCCAACCAAATCATAGTATGCTGTTGAGTGTAACTTCAGTCCTTTGTTTTCCCCACGATTATGGGTGTTAATACCGAACTTCAGTAACTTCCAAAATTACAAGGGTGATGATAGATGCAGTAGTTCCCAAATAAAGTGACTTCAGTGCTGATCCAAACATCAGAAAATCAAGGTGACTTCCGTGCTTCCCCGCATGTGTCCCCACTTACCAAAATTTCCTCACCCCTGCAGGGGTACACGCCTCGGTAAATGGGGTCTTGGGGTCCTCCCTCAGGGGGTCCAGATAGATCCTCTCTGTTATCCTCTCCTGGGTCTCCTCTTCCGGTTTCCAGGGGAATCCTCCTTCGGGTTAAAAGCTCAGGTAGGGGATGCAGCAAGAAAGGAAAATGGAACCCACGATGGTGAAGTACGTTTGTGCAAAGAATTTATTTAGATAAAAGTAAAAGCTTGTCCATATAAAAATCTCAACCGCTTTCCAGTAAAAATGGAGTAAACACATAGAGGCAGGGTAGAACCCGCTTTGAGGAAGGTAGGAGCCCCTTCCTTCCTCCTCGTTGTGCGTTCCAGCGATCAGTGCTCCGAAACCGGAACTGACGTAATGACGTTAGGGCCACGCCTTATGCGTTTCGTCAGAGTGACGTCTTCTGAGGCATTCACGGACTTTTACTGATAGGCAGAACTTCTTTGTCTGTCATCCACCAGCTAATACTTTTTTTTTTTTTCTCCTATATTAATGTTGAAGCTCTTTCTAGTAAGTCATTTTTTACCAGTATTTTAGAGGGCATATATATTTACTTATTACCATCATTACTGAGTGGTGTGGATATTTTACTGATTTTTACGGGCATTCTTTGATACAATGTTTTATATGAGTTTTATACTTCTCCTTTTAATCCTATGATATTTCTTACGCCACTACCTCATCATCTTCTCTAGTTGGAACAATCTTATTAATGTTTTAGCTGGCTTTTAAACATTGATTTATTATTACTGACTTTTACGGACATTTTACGTATTTTTACGGACACTATTTATTACTGATTATTTGTTACACATACTTTAGTGACATTGGATATTCCATTAATTTTTGGGTTCCTACCCTATACCTATTGGTAGACAGCGCCATTCCTACACCATTGCTAATCCTTCAAACTGTTTCCATCACCATTACAAACCGCATGCAGGTGATCACACTGGGGGCTTACCAGATGTCTAGATTTAAACCGCCTGTTTATCAGAGAAACCTCAGCCAAATCTCCCTTATTTAAGTCAGCACTTTCAGGAAACAATCGATCTCCAATATATCAGTCATATGAAACAAGAAAGAATCCTCATAGCGTATCACCTAAAAACAGGTCATTTTATTCCAAAAGATAAAGTTGCGCTTACATCAAAACATAGTGACAATCGCTGTATTGGAAAACAAAGACATCTACCAGTCAGCCATTCCTCGCTCCTCTCCTCCTACTAGCGAGTGTCCTAGCCGCTGGTGTGTCTGGTGTGTCTGCTCGCTTCGGGTCACCATGTGGCCACGGCTCTGACGCGTTTCGTCACTTCCGACTTGTTTTCCAATACTGCGATTGTCACTATGTTTTGATGTAAGCGCAACTTTATCTTTTGGAATAAAATGACCTGTTTTTAGGTGATACGCTATGAGGATTCTTTCTTGTTTCATATGACTGATATATTGGAGATCGATTGTTTCCTGAAAGTGCTGACTTAAATAAGGGAGATTTGGCTGAGGTTTCTCTGATAAACAGGCGGTTTAAATCTAGACATCTGGTAAGCCCCCAGTGTGATCACCTGCATGCGGTTTGTAATGGTGATAGAAACAGTTTGAAGGATTGTTGCTGCACACTTGGAAGAGGACATTTTATGGACACTATTTATTGTCACATTGGCACCAGTTTTCTGCACTAGTATTTTGCACTGGCACCTTTTTTGCGATTCTTGCACAAATTTTCGCACATTTTTTGCATATTTGCACTATAGTTCATTCATTTTGCGCAAGAATTGTTGATTTATTTTAGCGCTGCTTTTTACTATTATTGATTATATTAAATGTTATTATGTGATTTGTTTTATTTATAGCAGCTGCTTCATATTCATATTTATTATTATTTATTTATTTATATACACAACAGTATCATTAGTAAGTATTGATACTGGTTTAGCGCGGTGTTTTGAGTATCATAAAAATATATATATATCTTTAATTTTCTTTCCAAATGTTTGGCAAAAAATGACTCACTGTGCCTTTCAGAAAATACCTTGGAGCGTTTGTTTTCCAAACCGGGGTAATTTTTGGGTGTTTCCACTGTCCTGGTGTTCCAGGGTCTTAAAAAATGTGATAGGTAGTCAGGAAATTAGAAGCGTAATTTATGCCCCTGGAGTACCTGAAGGTGCTCCTTGGATTTGGGTCCCTCTATGCATCTAAGCTGAAAAAAACATCTCAAACACGTGATATCTAAATCCCACAACAACAACATCCTCTGAGTACAAGCAAAACTGTGAGTACGCAACCACACACACCAGCCAAGCAAGTGCACAGCCACAATGATAACCTGCCTATCCCTCAATGCCAGGGGCCTCAATCACCCGGCCAAACGCCGTTCCATGTGGGAGGACGCAACCAAACTCAAACCCAACATTTTGGCAGTGCAAGAAACCCACTTGCAGAAAGGTGCCATACTGCATCGTATGCATAGGAATTATCCTAACATCTTCCTGGCCTGCGATGAACACGGGAAAAAAAAGGGGTACTCCTTGCAATCAGAGACTCAGTAGCCTTTTCCCTAAAAAAAGCAACACTAGAGCAAGGGGGCCGCTACATCATAGTCACCTGCGACATTAATGCCCAGCCCTTTACACTTGTGACCCTGTACGCACCAAACTCTCACCAGCTGAGATTTCACAGAGCCTTATTGAAACGCATTGACAAAAGCAGGCATGGCCGTCTCTTAATCTGCGGAGACTTCAATCTAACAGTTGATCCCAGCATAGACAGTACAACTCAATCCCCAGGAAGAGGTCCATCCCTACGGAACCTACTGCACTCAGAAGATCTCTATGACATTTGGAGGTGCCAGCACGCATCAGAGAGAGAATATACGTTTTTCTCCTCAAGACACAAGAGTTATTCCCGCATAGACTTGTTTGTGGCTGACAAGTGGCTCTTGCAACAAGTCTCGGCCTCTAAGATACACAAAATTACGTGGTCGGACCATGCGGCTATATCTATACAAATAGCGGAGAGGGGTGCCTCCCCCCCCATTCTCTATCTGCCGCTGCAACACTGACATCCTGCAAAACCCGAATCAGACAAAAATCCTAAAAGTTAACCTAACAGAGTTTTTCTCTATCAATGCTCCCTCGGTAAACAATCCCTTCACCCTATTGAATTCCCATAAGGCCTTCATAAGAGGCATCCTGATCCAACATAATGCAAGAGCAAAAAAAGCGTATAACTCCAAAATAAATACAATCATAGAGGAAATTCATAGGCTAGAATCACTAAACAAACAACATATCACACCCCAAACCTCAAACTCACTACAACACCTAAGGGAGGAACTGAGAAAGCTTCTATTACACCGCCACATCAACATTATGAAATACACTAGAGCGAACTATTATGCCAACGCTAACAGAGCGGGTAAATTTCTAGCTAACAAACTCAAAGCAGCTAGAGTCAAATCAAGAATTGCCCACCTCTCCCACCCCTCTACAGGGCATAAGATTACCAACCCACAGAAGATTGCGGATCCGCTTGCTGCCTTTTATGGGAACCTGTACAACTTAACAGAGGATCCTCAAACTCCGCAGCCCACGGGCCCAGTAATCGATGCTTTCCTCCAAAAACGAAGCCTTCCCTCCCTCTCTCAACAACAATTGTTGAAACTCAATGCCCCATTTACATACAAAGAAATTCAAGTCACAATAAAATCTCTTGCTTTAGGGAAATCACCTGGACCAGATGGCCTCCCGAGTGAGTATTATAGAACATTCAATGACATACTAGCGCCCCACCTCGTCACAATGTTTACCGAGGCAGCATCCCTCTCTGAATTTCCCCAAGAAATGCTCAAGGCGCATGTGATTGCCTTTCCAAAACCTGGGAAAGACCCCTTCATCGTATCAAATTACAGACCAATATCTCTACTGACCGTAGATATAAAAGTCTATGCCAAAGTGCTATCTAAACGCCTAACTGAAATCTTACCGACCCTAGTAAGCAGTGACCAGATGGGATTTATCAGGGGGAGCAGACGTCTGAAGCAACAAGAAGGACATTAAATGTTATCCATTTTGCAGAACGTACACGAACGCCTTCTCTGCTACTCTCTATAGACGCAGAGAAGGCGTTTGATAGGGTACATTGGAAATACATGTTGAAGGTTCTAGTAAAGCTTGGATTTACTAGTCGTATATTGTCGGCAATACTCGCCTTGTACTCCCGCCCCACGGCTCAGGTGTACACGGCGGGTATGCTATCTGCTCCCTTCCGAATAACCAACGGGACCAGCCAGGGATGCACTCTGTCACCCACCATATTCAACGTACTAATAGAACCATTAGTGGCAGCCCTTAGAGCTCACCCCAAGATACAAGGTTTCCAAATAGGTGCAAGAGACCACAAGATAACTTTATTCGCGGACGATGTGATACTCTCACTGACCAACCCATCATTGTCGCTCCCGGAAGCTTTCCAAGTCTTGACTAATTTCAGTCACGTGTCCTACTACAAAGTTAATTGCACTAAATCCCTCATTCTCAGCTTAGGTATCACACATTCCCTCAAAAAAAAACTTCCCTTTAAATGGAGCACACAGGGCATCCCATACCTAGGCATTACCCTCACCAACAAAACCTCAGACCTGCCGACACTAAACTTCCGCCCACTCATTAATAGCATTAATACACAATTGAAACAACTTACCACACGGGAACTGTCTTGGGCAGGTAGATTAGCATCATATAAGATGATGATTCTGCCCCAAGTCCTGTACCTATTCAGGGCATTACCTATACCTGTACCTTTACATCTAATAAACTCCCTCTACAAATCACTAAACAGTTTTGTTTGGCAAGGAAAAAAGGCAGATGTGCCCAGGGGTTGCTGACAGCCCACAAACTAGCCGGGGAGCAGGTTGGGTGGACATGAGAGATTATTATCTAGCGGTCCGGATGGAACAACTGAAACATTGGTTCCAAAGTGACACCCAATTGCCTTGGATGGAGATGGAGATGGCTCTAACTCCTGCCAAGACCCCGCAGGGCCTCCTTATAGGTGATGCCTGGAAGCCCAGGGACCTCTCTTCTCTCCCTCTGCCTACACAGGCATTCATTTTAGCCTGGAGAAACTTGAACTCTCAGACTATAGGTGGAAAACAGGCCTTACACCCCACCTACCGAATACAAATCCTAGAAGAGATCATTCCGATGCTCAACACATCCCCCTTGCAGGAATTGGGCCTAAAACAGATAAAGGACTTGATAAATAATAACAGCATCAAAACCATGAACACCCTTATATCGGAATATAATATTCCGAGGGGACACTACTTCACCTGCTCTCGGATTGTGTCCTTCCTTACGAAATACCCCCCTCCCAAGATACAACTGCCGGCATGTTGGTGGAAATTCTACCTATCACAACTCCCGGGGAAAAAGGGGATAGCAATCTTCTATAACACTTTACAGGATAAGAGAGTAATCAACATATCGAGTAGCATGAAGATCTGGGAATCAGACCTGAACACGCGCTTTTCTGTAGAGCAGTGGCATTCAGCATTTAACTCTATTTACCAAGCATCTAAATGCACCTCTCACTGGGAAATGACTATAAAAATCACCCATAGATGGTATTATACACCACATAGAATAGCCTCCTTTTCCAAGACTTCCTCCCCCCAGTGTTGGAGAGGCTGCAGTCAAATAGGTAATCTCACCCACATCCTTTGGAACTGCCCATACCTAAGAAGTTTTTGGTCCCAAGTATTTAAACATATCGCGACTATAACAGGCATTCTAAAGCACCCCTACCCTTCCCTCTCGATTCTCAACATATGCATAGATAAGTACCCTACAACCCAGAGGACTGTAGTCACCCATATCCTATTGGCAGCGCGCCAAACAATTCTCCGTAAGTGGAAAATGAACATCGCCCCAAACGTATCAGAAATGGTATCTCTAGTGCAACAAAACTACACCTGTGAACGTGTTATAGCATACAAAAACCTCTCAGGAGCTAACTTCCACAAACACGTGATATCCATATACTCAGGAGATTTTACAGTATGTGTTTTGGGGTGAAATTATTTTTTTGTTACAAAAAAATTATAAGTATACCTACGCTGTGTGTGGGAAATACCTTGTTAAAATGACAACTTTGTGAAAAAAAGAAAATTCATTTCTTAATTTTCCAATAACCTGTGACTAAAGTTGAGCGGACACCTGGATGTTCGGGTTCATCTGGTTAGGCTGAACTTTGCGGAAAAGTCCAGGTTTGGTATTGAACTTGACCCGAACTTGACCCCGAACCCCATTGAAATCAATGGTGACCCGAACTTTTGGCCACTAAAATGGCTGTAAAAAAGTCCTGGAAAGGGCTAGAGGGCTGCAAAAGTAAGCAAAATGGGGGTAAGAGTAGGACAAGTGCCCTGCAAACAAATGTGGATAGGGAAATAACTTAAAATCACATAAAAAAATAAAAATGGGAGGAGTTGGATGTGGAGTAGCAGCCTAGAGGTTGACTAGGCCGTGACCGTGGCAGTGTAGGTGGAAGTGGCAGTGGAGGAGGAGGTAGCCAACAATGTTTTTTGTTTGTTTTTTTTTTTCTAATTGGGGTAGCCCCCAAAATATTGAGACATATTCAAAAAAGACAAGTATACCAATGGCTGCGTGAGGCCGGTCTAAATGTCTATTCTGCACAAGGTACAGACAAGTCTTGTGGCATCCATGCCTGGTTCATTTTAATAAACGTTAGCTTGCCCACGATGGCTGTGCACAGGCAGCTGCGCTTGTCTGTGATAACGCCCCCCCACTGCTGTGCTAAACACACGTTCAGACAATACACTGGCTGAAGGGCAGGCCAGCACCCCCAAGGCATAAAGGGCAAGCTCAGGCCATGTGCCCAATTTGGAGACCCAGAAGTTGAATGGGGCAGACCCATCAGTCAGTACGTGTAGGCGTGTGCAAACATACTGTTCCACCATGTTGCTGAAATGCTGCCTCCTGCTAAGACGTTGCCTATCAGCTGGTGGTGCTGTTTGTTGTGGCGTGCTGCTGACAAAACTTTTCCACATTTCGGTCATGCTAACCCTGCCCTCTGAGGTGCTGGCGGTGCCACAGCTGCGTTGGTAACCTCTTCCTCCGCCTTTGCCTTGTGCTTCCACTGAGCCCCCTGCGTCTACCAGCGTGTGCTTGCAGTTGCGCATCTTCCGATCACGATCCAGTGAGGGAGTTAAGGAGGGTACGTTGTCCTTGTAAGGGGGATCCAGCAGGGTGGCCCCCCAGTAATCAGCACAAGTTACAATGTGGGCAACTCGGCTGTCGTTGAGCAGGCACTGCAGCATGTAGTCGCTCATGTGTGCCAGGCTGCCCAGAGACAAAGACAAGCTGTCCTCTGTGGGAGGTGTATCATCTGTGTTCTCCGTATCCCCCCAGCCACGCTCCAGTGATGCCCTCAAGCTGCGTTGGGTACCACCCTGCTGCGAACATGGTTCCTCCTCATCATCTTCCTTGTCCTCCTCATCCTCCAGAACTGTACCCTGGCTTGAAAATGTTTTACCTGGCCTATGCTGGTGCAGGATCCCCCTCTCCGATCCACTTGTGAATGACTGGCCTGATAACCGTGGAAATTATCCCTCTTCCTCCTGTGCCACATCCTTTTCCATCATCACCTGAAGTGTTTTTTCAAGGAGACATAGAAGTGGGATAGTAACGCTGAGAACAGCGTCATCAGCACTGGCCATGTTGGTGGAGTACTCGAAACACCGCAAATGGAGGCCCACTCGCTGGTGGTGAAGTGGTGCTGTTCCACACAGTGACTGACCTGTGCGTGCTGCAGCTGAAACTCCACTATTGCCTGCTACTGCTCGCACAGTCTCTCCAGCATGTGCAAGGTGGAGTTCCACCTTGTGGGCACGTCGCATAGGTGGCGGTGAGCGGGAAGGCTGAAGTTCTGTGCAGACAGGCGAGCAGCAGCACATGTGCCAGGCAAGGGATGTGCATCAAACCGGCTAGGCCCAGAGCTGCTACGAGCTTTCCACCCTTATCGCACACCACCAGGCCGGGCTTGAGGCTCAGTGACAACAACCACTCATCGGTCTGTTGTTCAATACCCGTCCACAGCTCCTGTGCAGTGTGGGGTTTATCCCCCAAACATATAGGTTTTAAAACAGCATGGTGTCGTTTCCCCCTGGATGTGCTGAAGTTGGTGGTGAAGGTGTTACGCTGAGTGGATGAGGAGGTGGTAGAGGAGGAGGAGGAGGAAGCGGAGTAGGAGTAGGAGGCAACAGGAGGCAAAGAGAAATGCCCTGCAATCCTCGGTGGCGGAAGGACATGAGCCAAACGGCTAGCCGCCTCAGGCCCACCCGCCACTACATTTGCCCATTGTGCAGTTAGCGAGATATAGCATACCTGCCCGTGCTTACTGATCCACGTATCAGTGGTTATGTGGACCTTGCCACAGATGGCGTTGCGCAGTGCACACTTGATCTCGTTCCTGACTTGTTTGTGCAGGGAAGGGATGGCTCGCCTAGAAAAGTAGTGGCAGCTGGGAACCACGTACTGTGGGACAGCCACCGCCATCAGGTTTTTAAAACTGTCCGTGTCCACCAGACGAAATGACAGCATTTCAAAGGCCAGGAATTTTGAAATGCTGGCATTCAGGGCCAGAAATCATGGGTGGGTGGGGGGGTACTTCCTCTTTCTTTCCAGTGTTTGGGAGATGGACAGCTGTAAGCTTCTATGGAACCGTGTGGAAATGCTTGGGGACGGTGACGCACATGGTGGCGTTGCTGTCACATCGTCTGTTTGCTTGGTGGAAGGTGACACTGGCACTGTAGAGGTGGAGGAAGAGACAGAGGCAGAAGCAGAAGAGGATGCAGGAGGAGGCCGAGACCTTTCTAGGATTTTGAGGTGCTTATTCCACTGCAGCTCGTGCTTTGCATGTAGATGCCTGGCCATGCAGGTTGTGCTCAGGTTTAGAACATTTATGCCTCGCTTCAGGCTCTGATTACACAGCGTGCAAACCACTCGTGTCTTGTCGTCAGAACATTGTCTGAAGAACTGCCACGCCGGGGAACGCCTTTGAGCTACCTTTGGTGTGCTAGGTCCCTGGGTGAGGTGGGTATTAGCAGGCATACTGTCTAGGGGATGCTCGCTCTGCTTTTGCAACCTGCTTCCTCTTTTGCTGTGCTGGTGCCTCTGTGCGACCACCACCTCTTCCTCCAAACTGCACATGTCACTCGCATGATCTTCATTCCATGTGGGGTCTAGGACCTCATCATCCTCCTCCACATCATCCTCCTCCCACCCTTCACCACTGCCCTCCTTGTCAGTCTGCACAATGTGGAAAGCCGCAGCAGTTGGCACCTGTGTTTCGTCATCATCAGAGACGTGCTGCAGTGGTGTTTCCATGTCCTCATCCTACAACAGAAGTGGTTGGGCATCTCAATGTCTTCCACTTCTGGGGCAGGGCTATGTAGATGGCCCACGGAAAGCACACCAGGAGAGTCATCAAAAAGCATAAGAGACTGTTGCATGACTTGGGGCTCAGACTGCTTGGCTGATTTACAAGGGCTGAGGTGAAAGACAGATGGCCATGGGGTTCAGGTGCCAACTCTGAGCTTTCATCAAGGGACCAGGTGGGAGACAATGTGAAGGAACTGGAGGCATTATCGGCCACCCAATCTACTATCGCCTGTACTTGTTCTGGCCTCACCATTCGTTGAGCGGCATTCAGGCCTACAATTTAATGTTGAAGGTTCTGTCGGCTACTCGCACCTGAAGAAGGTGTTTCACTTGTGCGTGTAGCTGGCACAAATCAACCACGTCCTCTCCTTGCAACAGGAACTTCACCAACACCACCATCACCATCAGCACCAGCAGCACCACAACTACGACCACGTCCCTTATTTGACGCTCTCCTCATTCTGGCCAAAAATGTACTATGTACCACTATTTATTAATACAAAAAAAAAAGAATAATAAATTATTCTTCTTTTTTTTTTGGAAAACAGCAACGTAGATGCACTTTTTATTTTTGTGCAAGAAATGCAACGCTCACATCAGCAGCAGGAACCTCTCCCTCTAGCAGTATGTGATGATTTTAGAACAATAATCTATCCCTCACAGCACCAGCAGGAACCTCTCCCTATAGCAGTAGGAGATGATTTTAGAACAATAATCTATCCCTCAAAGCACCAGCAGGAACCTCTCCCTATAGCAGTAGGAGATGATTTTAGAACAATAATCTGTCCCTTACAGCACCAGTATGAACCTCTCCCTCTTGTAGTATGTGATGATTTTAAAACAATAATCTGTCCCTCACAGCACCAACAGGAACCTCTCCCTATAGCACTAGGTGATGATTTTAGAACAATAATCTGTCCCTCACAGCACCACCAAGAACCTCTCCCTATAGCACTAGGAGATGATTTTAGAACAATAATCTGTCCCTCACAGCACCAGCAGGAACCTCTCCCTAGAGCACTAGGAGAAGGACGACCACGACACTCCCTGTCTAATAACAAGATTTTAGTAGAGGATCACGATATCCCTCTCCAAGGAACCTCTCCCTATAGCAGTAGGAGATGATTTTAGAACAATAATCTATCCCTCAAAGCACCAGCAGGAACCTCTCCCTATAGCAGTAGGAGATGATTTTAGAACAATAATCTGTCCCTTACAGCACCAGTATGAACCTCTCCCTCTTGTAGTATGTGATGATTTTAAAACAATAATCTGTCCCTCACAGCACCAACAGGAACCTCTCCCTATAGCACTAGGTGATGATTTTAGAACAATAATCTGTCCCTCACAGCACCAGCAGGAACCTCTCCCTATAGCACTAGGAGATGATTTTAGAACAATAATCTGTCCCTCACAGCACCAGCAGGAACCTCTCCCTATAGCAGTAGGAGATGATTTTAGAACGAAAATCTGTCCCTCACAGCACCAGCAGGAACCTCTCCCTATAGCAGTAGAAGATAATTTAGAACAATAATCTGTCCCTCACAGCACCAGCAGGAACCTATTCCTATAGCACTAGGAGATGATTTTAGAACAATAATCTGTCCCTCACAGCACCAACAGGAACCTCTCCCTATAGCAGTAGGAGATGATTTTAGAACAATAATCTGTCCATCACAGGACCAACAGGAACCTCTCCCTATAGCACTAGGACATGATTTTAGAGCAATAATCTGTCCCTCAGAGCAACAGCAGGAACCTCTCCCTATAGCAGCAGGAGATGATTTTAGAACAAGAATCTGTCCCTCACAGCACCAGCATTAACCTCTCCCTATAGCAGTAGGAGATGATTTTAGAACACTAATCCGTCCCTCACAGCACCAGCAGGAATCTCTCCCTATAGCAGTAGGAGATGATTTTAGAACAATAATCTATGGAGGATGAGATGATATTAGATCAGTAATCTATCCCTCACAGCACCAGTAAACTCTACCTAGTGCACTATCAGATGGTTTTAGAATGCTAAGCTTTCCCCTCACAGCACCGCCAGAAACCTGTCTGTAATGGAGGATGAGATGATATTAGATCAGTAATCTATCCCTCACTGCACTAGTAAATTCTACCTAGTCCAGTATCAGATGGTTTTAGAACGCTAAGCTTTCCCCTCACAGCACCGCCAGGGATCTGTCTGTAATGCAGGATGAGATGATATTAGATCGGTAATCTGTCCCTCACAGCGTCGACAGCATGCTCTCCCTACACTAGCCTGAGATGTGTCGCGCGGCATCTGTGACTCCAGCTCATATAGAGGCTGGGTGACATGATGCACTAGCCTATCACAGCCATGCCATTAGTAGGCATGGCTGTGATGGCTTCTAAGGGCAAATGAGTGAAACGATTGTTGATTGGCTGCCCTGCAGCTATTCAACAGGCGCCAAAAATAGTCTGGGTCACATGATGCACTGGCCAATCACAGCCATGTCATTAGTAGGCATGGCTGTAATGGCTTCTAAGGGCAAACGAGTAAAACGCTTGTTGATTGGCGGCCCTGCAGCTATAGAAAAGGTGCACAAAATACCCGAATACCGAACCCGGACTTTTTTTCAAATGTCCGGGTTCGGGGCACCGCCACCCCAAAGTCCGGTATGGACCCCAACTTTACAGTCCGGGTTCGCACAACTCTACTTGTGACAAAAAATTACAAACAAAAAACAAAACTTACCATGCCTCTTACTAACCATATTGGACTGTCCACTTTCCAAACAGGGGTCATTTGGGGGATATTTGTACTGTCCTGACATGTTAGGGCCTCAAGAAATGAGACGAAAACATGTTTTTTTTTTCAAATTGTTCAGTATTTTTCATTTATAGTGCAAAAAATAAAAACCCAGTGGTGATTAAATACCACCAAAAGAAAGCTATATTTGTGTGCAAAAATTATACCAAATGTCATAAGGGGACATTGTTGCATGACTGAGTAATTGTTATTCAAAGTGTGAGAGCACTGAAAGTTGAAAATTGGTCTGGGCAGGAAGGGGGTAAAAGTGCTCAATATTGAGGTGGTTATTTAGCCAAATCACAACATACATTGGATACAGCATCCAATCATAATTCACATTTTGCTAATATAATTAAAGAAGAAATATTCTCCCTAAGCCCAGCTGCAGGATTAGCCCTCACACATCATCGGTGGGAGGGAATGATAGAACCTGTAATTGCACTGTATGTGATAGTGTTCCAATTTACCCAAAATATAGTAATACATTGCTGATCCATAATGACTCATTGCCTTTTTTTTAACATTTAAATAGCTACTCTAACACAAGCTTCCTAAGTAAAACTGTATCACAAGACTGGGTCTACTAGTCACTCCAATCAGCTGTGCTCTTTCTATGTAAAAGTATGTGATTGTTAGTACATACAGAGCAAAGGTAACAATACAGGCAAAATATTAGTAGACAATGGAAGATGTGACCCAAGAGGGTTCGTTTGACTTCATTTAGATTATAGCCTTAAAAAATTCCAGCATGGGGATATTTTTAATGTAGTAATTCAAACTGTTTAAATCACTTAATAGCTATCACTCATAATTACTGTCTCTCATCATTGAATTAAAGGAAATATTTGTAAGAATGTAGAAATACCAGTAAATCCTGAACCTTTGCCTTCATTAAATTAGGTCTTTCAAGATATATATTTTTGCTTTCATGTGTTTAAAACCCTTTACCCAGGAAGCCTTGGGCAAAATCATGTCTTACAGTCCACTTACAATGATTTACAGAGACCTTTTCTTACTCCATAGGTAAAAAGTAGACAGCCCAGGCACCTGTCAGTCAATCTTTTACAAATACCTGTGATATTATTCAGTGAGCTAGGTCAGCAGTAAGAACATGTGTGCTACATAAGACGGCACATCACTTTAAGGCAAAAGGCCTTTTATTCCCCAGTGTAGAGAAAAAAAGTACAATTTTGTTGACCAGTTTGCTGCAGTAGTCATTTTTTTAACTTCCTCTGCATTGCAGTAGAGATACAGAGTGTTTTCTCTTGAGTTAACACATCTGTAATGCTTCTTAATTCTTTACATGTACCTGGCAAATTAAGAAATATCTGTTCAATGCATCTAGGTAACAAATAACACTAAAACTCCTAAAGCTGCCTTATTGGTAGAGTTTGTGTTCTTTACTAGAAGTTTATACGCATCATTCTTTTTACCAAACAGCTACATTGTTCTCTCACAGTATTTCTTACATGTGTACAATGTTCATGATGATGTATACTGTGATGTTCAAGCTCATCTAGCATGCACATCATACATAAAGCTAATTTACCAAAAAAGGTTGCTGACAATCCCAACCACTGTGCTCCAATTCTTTCACCCCCTCTCCACCAACTGATGGATGCTGGCTCCAGGGGGTCCATGACCTGCTCACAATTATAGTATCAAAGACAAAAGTCAGGTCACTCTCTCCTTTTAAAAGCCTAAAATGATTTTCATTATTGTGACCTGATACACCTACACCTCTTCCATTCTTCCACTAGGAGTTTAATTATGAAATGAGGACTGCAGGATAGGAGGAAGCCTTTTTTGCAATTGGATTACATACACGTGTGTCTCCTGAAGAGTTTACAACCAAACTCCAGGAACCAAAGGAGACCAAGGAACCAAACTCCAGCCATTTAATCTGATACAATAAAACCTACTACAAACTCATCTTTTAAAGCAATGTAGCCAGGTGCTTGGCTAAGAAATGAGAGTGAGAGAAACACCTTGCTGCAGCTGCTCCAGCCTGCCTCCAGCCAGTAAGGGGAGCAGACAGACCTAAAGAATTCAAGAGACCTCTATGCTGGCCACAATGAAATGTGGGAATTGAAGTTCAGGAAGGGATCCGTGCTATAAACTCTTATGTACCATTGGACTACAGTTCAGAGAGGGAGACAGCAATAGATGGAGAAAAAAATCTGTATTTCTAAGGCTGCATATTGAACAGCTTATTTTTGCCATGAAGGAGAGCCAGTGTACATCACTGTCTAATGTGCACCACCACTGTTGCATGTTGGCTGCCGAGCAGGATTCAGAGTGCTGAGTTTGGGGGCGCTAACAGACAGAGTCCCCTGGGTACAGAGCAGAGAGTGGACTAATTGCCGTGTGTGAACAGTTGGTGAATTGTTTCTGTTAGCATTTACTATCTGCTGCTAGAGAGACTGAGCCTTTTAGGAACTGACCATAGTACCCTTATTGCTGCCTGCAGGCTTGACTGGGACTATTCTCCTGTGCATTAATGTTACAACTGGGCCCTGACGTTAGCCGGCTGAACAGTTAGGGCTAAAGACTGTACTTTTATAGCTGCTATACAGAGACCTTTACTTATTGTTTATGCTAAGAGGTGCCCCTCAGGGGACATTGGACCATATCCTAGGCATTCTTCTAGAGTGCACCCTAGAATAGTTATAGTATTTTTATTCACACTGCCGTTGTTACTAATATGCACTATTTACTGCTGAATTCACTGATTCATGAGTTAATCCCAGTTGAGTTGCACAGAACTCTATTCTAATTTACCTTGGCATAGGGATCATACTGTTTAGCAGACTGTGTCCGCAAGGTCTCTAACATCCACCAACTCCATGATGTCGTCAAGGAGCAGTAGAAGAGGACTCCAGTGGCAACCTGTGAAGCTCTGGTGAACTCCATGCCCAAGAGGGTTAAGGCAGTGCTGAAAAATGATGGTGGTCACACAATATATTGACACTTTGGGCACAATTTGGACATTTTCACTTAGGGGTGTACTCACTTTTGTTACCAGCGTTTTAGACATTAATGGCTGTGTGTTGAGTTATTTCTTCATTTCTTCAGTGTTGTCACGTGAAAAATGCAATAACATATTTACAAAAATGTTAGGGGTGTACTCACTTTTGTGTGATACTGTATATATATATATATATATATATATATATATATATATATATATATATATATATAGTGGGAGATTAGCTTGTGGGACCATCTTTCCTGAGGAAAACAGTCAGCGTGCACGCAACTCTCTTTCGAATCTTTCGAATCTGACGGCTTGCCAGGTCCCACAAAACATAAGCCAAAATGCACACCTTGTCTTTTAAAGTCCAGACAGACACAGAGCTCCCTCAGATTCCCCTCTGAGTTCCAGGTCACAGCAAAGTGAAATCTCTCAATGATTATTTAAGCCACCTGCTGGTGGACTCCAGTGGACCACAAACTCTGGACTGTAACCAGCCCGGCTATGGGGGCTGGTAAAATCCGAACCGGGCTATTTAATCCAGTCCAATTGAATGCATACGAGGTGACAGGTAGCATCCGTCTACCACTTTGCCTTGCATACCGTCACAATATATATACACAGTGCATATTTAGTGTAGACTATATATACTGTGAATTCAGTGTAGACTATATATACAGGCAGTGCAGGTAGTGTATTTAGTGTATTAATATACAATTAGTAACTCTCTAAAGTGAAACGACACTGGACCTTGAGTCTCCCCTT
>BLSH010288014.1:349388-376364 GCA_018402905.1 Glandirana rugosa
AGAGACTGATGTGAATGTACAATGTATATGTAAAGCACTGCATAAATTGACAGAGCTATATAAGTACCTAAAATAAATAAATGACTTCCAATGCAGGGACCAAGAAGTCCCCAACAGTGGAGTTTCTGTGTTCATTGAAGCTGCCTGTGCTCAGCCTCTGTATCTCAGCATCAAACAACAGAACAAGAGGAATGTATAGTCATGACAATTCCTCTACAATAACTGCTTTCCAATGAATGCCATCTTAAATCGCCTGATTTTATAATTACATTTTGAACTTTTTTGGACAGATAATGCAGATTTATGTTGGTGAAGCTGCTCAGTTCCAAAAACCAGGGACATTTCTATGGCTCACCTTGTGTCAGGGGTTAGTGGAGGATTTCCAGTGTTCCTATTATAAAATAAGTATTAGGATGGAGCTTGATGGGATATGAAACCCCACATAATGCCAGTCTGTGCTGGGTTCCTGTGCAGACCTCACAGCTCATGTAATTCGTTACCTTTGGGATTTAATGGATGAATGAACCAGCAATATTTTATTGAGAATTAAGACTGACAGCTGAGTTATACTGTACATTGTGTACAGAGTGGGTGGAGCCTATAAGGGGTGTGGCTTCTAAGAAGTGGGATGGGGCAAAAAGGAAGGGCAGGGTCTGGCGCCCCACCATCTTAAAACTTCACCAGCCGCCACTGCGGTGTACACAGTATATAATACAGTGTGTACAATATATAATACAGTGCAGTCGGTGTACAGTATATAATACAGTGTAGTGCAGTGTTAAAAAAAAAATCCCCATGTCCGGAAGGCCACCAAGGAGAGGCAGACGCTCACATGCCACTAAAAGATGGAAAACAGCCTCTGTGTCTACAGTGAAAAGTGGTGGTGGCAGACATTGTGCATCCTCTGCAGGCGGGTCACGCTTGTCCTTTTTTTCTGCTGCTGGCTGTGTTATTGAGCCTCAGCATGCAGAAGAGTTGGTGGAGTGGATAACTAAGCCGCCCTCATCTTTCTCGTCCTCTGTCACCCAGGCTTATACCAGTTTGCCTTCCAACTCAGCTGCCAAAGTGGCCTATTCCACCGGATACTTGTCCACAGTTACTCCTTCCATAGCCCTACCAACATGCACGGAGAAGTTACCATCAAGCATGGCAAGAACACCAACCACTTGGGCATCACATGCTTGACAAGACATATGATGACCTGCCAGGTCATTGGCAATAGCACCTGAAAGACCCACATCATAAAACAAGGCAGATTTCTCCTTGCTCCTTTTTTGGAATCTCAAGCCCTACTATACCTCCAGTTCTCTCAAAAGCCTGCTCTGAGAGGAATGAAGGTCTAGCAATGGGTGCCACAAGTACTTGCAGCCAATCTGCTAGCAGTACACCACCAGTTGATTTCAGCAGGCAAATTTCCTTACCCCAGTTGCTGAACCCTAAAAAAAAATACTGTCCCAGGCATCCACATGCTCAGCATCCAAATGCTAGCTTGGCCAAATTGCTAGCACTACAACTGCTGCCTTTTCAGCTGGTAGAATCTGCCACCATTCGTGAATTTGTGGAATGTGCTGTACCACAGTGGCAGGTTTCAAAAATAAATCTCATTTCACTTAAGGCCATTCCAGCTCTCTACCATCATGTGGGAGGCAATTTTTTGGCCTCTTTGGACAGGGCGGTCAGCAGCAAGGTTCATATTACCGCTGACTCATGGTCCAGCAGGCATTGTCAGGGACGTTACCTTTTCTTCATGGTGCACTGAGTAACTCGTCTGGCAGCTATGAAAGATGCAGGACAGGGTTCAGTGTTGGAGCTAGTTCTGCCACCACGCCTCCAAAAAGCTGGTTGCGATTTTGGCACATCTGTCTGCTCCACCCCCTCCTCTTCTTCTTCCACTGGGGTCTCTTCTGCAGAATTGTCCTCTGAACCAGCAGTGCTCCCTAATTGTTCAAGGGGCTACGCAAGCAGTGCTTCAGTTGGTCTGTCTAAGGGACAGGAGCCACAATGGGGCAAAAATTCTGTCAGCTCTGAGGGGGCAGGCTCCGAGGTGGTTAACGCCATGGCAGCTTTAGCTAGGAATGGTTGCATGTGACAATGGCACCAACCTTCTCTCTGCCCTCTGATAGGGACACTTGACACTTGTTCCATGCTTGGCACATGTCCTGAATTTGGTGGTGCAGCATCTCTTGACCAGGTACCCAGGCTTACCAGATATTCCGAGGCAGGCCAGGAAAGTCTGTGCTCATTTCTGGCAGTCATACAATGCCAGTACTCAGCTGGCTGACATACAATGGGAATTCAACCTGTCCACCAACTGCCTCATTTGTGATATGCCCACCAGGTGGATCTCAACATTGGCAAAGCTGCAGCGGCACCAGGACAGGCTCAGGGGAGCTTGGCTTATTTTTCACCACTCCAGTGGCTACTAATCAAGGATGCATGCACTGTCCTGTCACCATTTGAGGAGGTCGCAAGGGTGGTGAGCAGTGACAATGCATGCATCAGTGACACTGTCCCTCTAGTCTTCCTGCTGGAGCACACGCTTTGTGGAATCATGGACAGGGCACTTGAGGCAGAACAGAGGGAGGAAGAGAAGGACTTCCTTTCCTCGTAAGGCCCCCTTTATGCTGATAGCATTTCTTCTGGACCGCCAAACACACAGGAAGAAGAGGAGGAGGATTGTGTCCACATGGATGTAGAGGATGCATGCAGCAATCTCCAAAGGATGGTTTCAGTCCCCAGAAACCCGTGGCTGAGATTAGGTAGTTCCTGACAAAGTCATCCTTAGTGACCCAGAGGACTCAGAATATCATGCCTCTGCAAACTTACGCTGCATGGGCTCTCTGATTCTGCAAAGCTTGCCAAAGGACCCTAGGATTCGTGGTATCAAGGAGAGTGATCATTACTGGCTGGCAACCCTTCTTGATCCACGTTACAAGGGTACATTTGGAGAACTCGTCCTGCCTTCACAGAGGCAGCAGAGGATGAAACATCTTCAGGACACCTTGAAGAAAAGTTTGTGTAACGCCTTTCCAGATCCTGAGAGGTTACCATTTCCTGGTGCTGGACAATGTGTTCCTGAGGCTTCGTTCGGTCAGAGGAAGAGCGGTGGAGAAGGTGGCCAGCTGACCGATACATTTAAACAATTCTTCAGTCCTCAGTGCCAAGAGATGATAGGTTTAAGCAACCATCGGCAGCGTCTGCATTAAATGGTGTAGGAATATCTAGGGGCAAGAGCAGACTTGGAGACCTTTCCAATAGAGCATCCACTGGCTTACTGGATCTTGAGGATGGACCACTGGCCAGAACTTGCACAATATGCAATCGAGCTACTGGCCTGTCCTGCTTCCAGCGTGCTTTCTGAATGGACATTCAGTGCTGCTGGAGGGTTTGTAACTGATCAAAGAATACACCTGTCCACAGACTCCATTGATAGGCTCACATTTATAAAAATGAATCAGTCCTATATCAGCAGCTATCAAGCACCTGATGCTGATGCGACTGATTGAATTTATTATATAAAAGTACAGCGCTAATCAACAAAAATCTATTGCAATCATAAATATAAATATAAATAAAAAGTTCATGGAGATCAGTATATATAATAGCCCAAAGCCCATGAGGAGTTCTTGTGGAGAAATCACATGAAAAAGCATGCAGATGTAGTTAAAAATCAATCTTCAATAGACCCAGAGAAGGAAACCAGTGCAATCACCAAGTGAAGTAAATATACAGGCTTCTTCCCAGATAGGATTGACCACCAAATGGTAGGCTGGTCAATTAAAACATTTTGAGAAGTATGGTCTTTCCGCAACCTCTAATCGCTTTCACCCTGTATGATCAGACCGTCTCCTTGGATTACTTCTCCCATCACCACAGCATATATCGAATATATAAAAGTAAAAGGATCATGGTGTAGTATTTAAGCAATGCAATTTATTAAAAGTATAGGTTGCACTTACAGCAATTAAGTCCAATAAGCGCCCGTAGTAATGTATACAGCATATGAAAAGGTTGCGGCGTTCCTGTCCGAGTTTCCCCTTCCCGGCTCCTATGCTCATAGCCAATCACAATTCAGAATGTGATGACATCTCCGTCTGCAAGCTACACCCTACGCGTTTCCAAACAACATACATCATCTGGGGAGTGCGGCGTTTTACCCAAACAAAATTTGTGTCCTTTTTTCTACACAAATAGAGCTTTATTTTGGTGGTATTTGATCACCTCTGTGTCACTTCTATAAATAAAAAAGAGTGACAATTTTGAAAAAAAAAACAATATTCTTACTTTTTGCTATAATACATATAAAAAAAATGTAAAAAAACAAATGTATTCATTAGTTTTGGCCGACATATATGCTTCCTCATATTTTTGCAATTGGCGTATATAGATTGGTTTGCACAAAAGTTTTTGCGTTTACAAACGATGAAAACTAATTTATGGGGTTTTTATTTTTTTTTTATTTTTTACTAGTAATAGTGGCAAGCTGTGATTTTTAGTGGGACTGCGACATTGCAGCAGACATGTCGGACACTTTTGACAGTTTTTTGGGATCATTGGCATTTATACAGCGATCAGTGCTATGAAAATACACTAACTACTGTGCAAATGTCACTGACAGGAAGGGGTTAACACTAGGGTGTGATCAAAGGGATTACTGTGTTCCCTGGGACGTGTTACTAACTGTGTGGGGGCTTGGAAGCCTGTGCTAGCATTTCTTGTAAATAACTCATGAAAGAATAAAGGTACGTTAAAACCAAGCACACCATTGTTTTTCTCGTGAAATTCCCAATAAGTTTGATGTGTCACATGATCCTCTTCCTTCAAAATGGCCACCATGGTCACCACCCATCTTGAAAAGTTTCCCCCCTCACATATACTAATGTGCCACAAACAGGAAGTTAATATCACCAACCATTCCTATTTTATTATGGTGTATCCATATAAATGGCCCACCCTGTATATATATTATATACATGTGTATGCCAAAGCATATGACTTTCTTTACGTCACTGCTCTGGGCTCTAGCCTCAGATCTTTTGTAGACCTAGCAATGCCCCATGCCAATCATTATTGATTTAACAAGAGACAATGGTTTACATTTGGTTTAGGGCTAATTGTACACATTGAAGGATTAACCCACACTAGGCTTAAATAGTTCACCCCAAAGGGAAACTAGAGAGAGGTCTCAATATGAATCCCACTTTAAACTTCTAACTAGGCATTGCTGAACAGACCTGGGTTTGGATTGAGGGGGGTTAAAGGAATATAACTAAAGCGCGGGTGAAAAACTGTAACAGCTATTTTCTAGGCTAATAATCAGGGGATTATCAAACAATAGCATGGGGACTGGGCACTGTCCTGGAGGGCATGTATCAAAGTAAAAATAAAATCTATTTGATAGTGAGCAGGAATTTTAATAATGCACAATCTGTACAATGTACTGTATATAGCCAACTACAGCAAAGTCTACATTTACAAAAATAAATGTTGCTTCAATTCTTGGCAAATGACAGCTTCAGATGCTTCCCTTCTGTTTGTAAACAAATGATAGCTATGATATTAACCACTTCAATACCAGACACTTAGAACACTTTCCTACCAGACCAATTTTCAGCTTTCAGTGCTGTTGTGCTTTGAATGACAATTGTGCGGTCGAGCGCTGCTGTACCCAAACAAATTTTTTATCTTTTTGTTTCCACAAATAGAGCTTTCTTTTGGTGGTATTTGATCACCTCTGCGTTTTTTATTTTTTGCGCTACAAATAAAAAAAGGCCAAAAATTTTGAAAAAAAAAATTTCCCTCTGTTTCTGTCACAAAACTTTGTAAACAAGTACATTTTCTCCATCACTGATGGGCACTGATGAGGCTGCACTAACGGGCACTGATGAGGCAGTGCGGATTGGCACTGATGAGGCGGCACTGATGGGCACTGATGATGAGGCACTTATATGCAGCAATGATGGGCACTGATAGACAGCACTGATAAGCAGCACTGACGGGCACTGATAGGTGGCACTGATATGCAGCACTGACGGGCACTGATATGCAGCACTGGACACTGATAAGCGGCACTGATGGGCACGTATAGGCGACACTGGGCACTGATAGGTGGCACTGATGGGCACTGGTAGGTGGCACTGGTAGTTAGCACTGGTGGGCACTGATAGGTGGCACTGTCGCACACTGATAGGGGCACTGGTGGGCAGATGCACTGATAGTGGCCATTTCCCTGGTGGTCTAGGGTGGCATCTGAAGGTGGCACTGAGTGCCATCCATATTGGGCACTGTGCCCCTTATCTGGTGGTCTAGGGTGGTTTCCCTGGTGGTCCTGATCTTCTCCCTGGTAGTCCTGGGTGGGCACATCCCTGGTGGTCCCTGGGCATGCTCCCTGGTGGTCTAGGGTGGCGATCCAAGGGGGGGGGTTGCGCTGATAAACTTTGGTTTGGTAATGCGGGGGGTCAGACTGATTCCCCACACCACTGATCGCCGTGATGCATGCCCCCCCGGGGGCGCAGCGGCATGTTATCCTGAGGACGCCATATGACGCCCAGTCAGGATAACTCAACCACTTTCCGGCCGTTATTCTGCATACGGCGGTAGGGAAGTGGTTAAACAAATGGCCAGGGATTCATTTTATCTATGCCAGGCCCTTATACTAGATAAGGGTCTGTTATACATTGAAAGGGGATCTCCCCAAACAAAAAGACAGCATGACATTCCTAAGGTTGTCAATTATGCAGCAGGTACCGACACTGCTTGTTTGACAACCACTAACAGATAGAAAGTTGTCATATATAGAAGCAGTAGAAAGAATGCTGCTATATATGATGTTCAGGTCCTGTCAAACAGGTTAAAATTCCAGTGTTTGAACAATCTCCCGAATAGCCAAAGTTTGGTCCAAATTTGTGTTTGAACTGAATCTTGAGCTCATCCCTGTTTGTAATCAGCATCTAATTCTTGCACCCTATAATCTTAAGGGATTATTGTCCACTTAAGTCCCTGATAATTTGTGTATCATGAAATAATTTCACTTAGCATCAACTACGCAAGGTCTACTGATCTAGTTTTTATTATTTTACTATATTAGTGTCTGGGATGGCCCTTGAATATTTTGATTCACATTTAAAGGAACTCACTGACCATTCTTCAAAATTACCCTTTATGATCCAATGGTAACACAACCTTGGGTTAACCAGTGAACTACAAGGATAGCATAAATTAACATCCCATCTATTAAAAATTAGTTTAGTGGAAACTAATTTTAAAACTCTAACAAGCTGACATAATATATTATATAATATAGTGCTATCCAGCTGTCAAATGTATCCCACATGCAACTTCATTTTACACCTTTCACACCACAACATCATTTAAAGTATGCAAAATTTCAATCCATCCCAGTCCAAAATGTAAAACGTAAATGTACCTAATAGGACAACAGTAAATGTAAATGGTAATTACCGCAATGGGAAACCCGAGCCACTGATGATACACACAACCATATTATTTTGGTAGAATCCTTTGATCACTAAATGGTGGAGTCCTGTGTTTACTGAAAGGTGGAGATGCAATTTTTGTATTCTCTTTTTTTTTTTTTTTTTGCATATGTGTTTGTGTTTTTGCATACAGTACAGGTGATACTCGAAAAATTAGAATATCGTGCAAAAGTTCATTTATTTCAGTAATGCAACTTAAAAGGTGAAACTAATCTATGAGATAGACTCGTTACATGCAAAGCAAGATAGTTCAAGCCGTGATTTGTCATAATTGTGATGATTATGGCTTACAGCTCATGAAAACCCCAAATCCACAATATCAGAAAATTAGAACATTGTGAAAAGATCCAATATTCTAGGCTCAAAGTGTCCCACTCTAATCATCTAATTAAGCCATAACACCATCAAATGGTTCCTGAGCCTTTAAATGGTCTCTCAGTCTGGTTCAGTAGGAATCACCAGCATGGGAAAGACTGCTGACCTGACAGTTGTGCAGAAAACCATAATTGACGCCCTCCATAAGGAAAGAAAGCCTCAAAAGGTAATTGCAAAAGAAGTTGGATGTTCCCAAAGTGCTGCATCAAATCACATTAATAGAAAGTTATGTGGAAGGGAAAAGTGTGGAAGGAAAAGGTGCACAAGCAGCAGGGATGACCGCAGCCTGGAGAGGATTGTCAGGAAAAGCCATTCAAAGGTGTTGGGGACTTTCACAAGGAGTGGACTGAGGATGGAGTCAGTGCTTCAAGAGCCACCACACACAGACAGATCCTGGACATGGGCTTCAAATTTCGTATTCCTCTTGTCAAGCCGCTCCTGAACAACAAACAATGTGAGAAGCGTCTTACCTGGGCTAAAGAAAAACAGACCTGATCTGTAACTCAGTGGTCCAAAGTCCTCGTTTCTGATGAGAGCAAATTTTGCATCTCATTTGGAAACCAAGGACCCAGAGTATGGAGGAAGAATGGAGAGGCACACACTGCAAGATGCTTGAAGTCCAGTGTGAAGTTTCCACAGTCTGTGTTGATTTGGGGAGCCATGTCATCTGCTGGTGTTGGTCCACTGTGCTTCATTAAGTCCAGAGTCAACGCAGCCGTCTACCAGGAGATTTTGGAACACTTCATGCTTCCTTCCGCAGACAAGCTCTATGGGGATGCTGACTTCATTTTCCAGCAGGACTTGGCACCTGCCCACACTGCCAAAAGCACCAAAACCTCGTTCAATGACCGTGGGATTACTGTGCTTGATTGGCCAGCAAACTCGCCTGACCTGAACCCCATGGAGAATCTATGTGGCATTGCCAAGAGAAAGATGAGAGACATGAGACCCAACAATGCAGAAGAGCTGAAGGCCGCTATTGAAGCATCCTGGTCTTCCATAACACCTCAGCAGTGTCAAAGGCTGATAGTTTCCGTGCCACGCCGCATTGAGGCAGTAATTTCTGCAAAAGGGGCCCAAACCAGGTACTGAGTACGTATGCATGCTTATACTTTTCAGAGGTCTGATATTGTTCTATGCACAATCCTTGTTTTATTGATTGCATGTCATTTTCTAATTTTCTGAGATTGTGGATTTAGGGTTTTCATGAGCTGTAAGCCATAATCATCACAATTATGACAAATCACGACTTGAACTATCTTGCTTTGCATGTAATGAGTCTATCTCATATATTCGTTTCACCTTTTAAGTTGCATTACTGAAATAAATTAACTTTTGCATGATATTCTAATTTTTCGAGTATCACCTGTATGTATTTAAAAAATGTCAGGAATGCTGTCATGAAAGGTATATGTTTAGTTATACAGGAGAATGTTTGTAGATAAGACGATATCTGAGTTGCATAAGTAAAAATTTGAAGAAGGGTTAGACTTTCTGTTGAGTTTTTTTTTAATTTTTGCTGTCTGGGTCCCCAGTGGGGAGCTTTATTCTCCCTGTTTGTACTGGTTATCATTGCTGCTGAGACATATTGAAGATAAATTCACATTTTTAGAGTTGTCATCAGAACAAGAAGCAAGTGTAAATATTTAAATAGGAACACCTGTTCCCATGACTACTGGGAGGGGAATTCCTACCGCTTTGGAAGAGAAATCTTCCCAATGGTACCCAGGCATCAAAAAATAATCTGACAGGAATTTTATACTAACTTTTCCCAAAACTAAAACAGATCATTGGCTATACATACAAGTTAGGATTTGATACTGCTTTTTAAACCATGAAGTGTTTTTAGTGCTTTGTGGAAACAAAGAAGTGTGACAGCAAAAATAGGCCAAGTGGTCCATGGAGTCTGCTTCTCTCTTGATTTTTTTTATTATTATTTGTAACCCTTTTGTCTGAGCAAAGATCCATGGTTGATTGACTCATTACCTCTACTGAAAGTCTATTCCAAACATCAAGTACTCTTTGAGAATACTTTCTAAGGTTAGTCTTGAACTTTCCCCTCTCTAGTTTGAGATGATGTCTCCGTGTTTTTGATCTTAGATTCATAGTTAAAATTCTGCCTTTCTGAATTTTATTTACACCCTTGCGTCTGTGAGAGTTCTCATTTATTCAGGTCATGATATACAGCGTCTAGTAGTAGTTTGCCACATTCATCTGCACTTGCACTGTAAGGTTGAAGATGTTTTGTTACTTGTCCAAGCCACTTTTTTAGTTCTAATGAGTTTCAAGCTTTATACCACTGTCTCTAGTCTAGGAAAGCTACATCATGCCTATACATACAGTCTATACAGAAAGAAACATGGAATAACACATTATTCATTTTGGACTGTTTGTTACATGTCAAAGAAGGGGGGTTACTTGGACATTGAGGTCTACAGGATACCCACTCACACAGACCAGTATCTGCTTTTTGACTCCCAGTATTAAATGGAACACAAAATAGGGGTTATTAGAACTCTGCAACTGCCATGGTCTGGGGTCAGGCTCAGAGAGTGGCTGATGCAGTTGAGAGAATCACAGGTAGTCAGCTGGAAATGTACACATACATCCCCCTAATGGACGAGGCAGGCTTTCTTCAGGCATGGGGTCCAAATAATAACTGTTATTCACCAGAGCTCCTGATGGTGGAGATGGATTTTGCTGCATGCTGCTACCAGGTCACAGTCCTCCAGGTTCACCCCACCAGAAGGTGAGCAAGCCCAGGTCCAGTAGCAGAGAAAGCCGGTATGGGTGAAGCAGAAGTGTAATCAGTAAACAAGACAAAGGCCAGTAACAAGTAGTAGCTGGATGGGATCAGACAGAAGTATAGTTGATGAACAAGCCTAGAGTTGGTAACGATTGGTAGTGAAGATAAGGACAGCAGCAGGTATGCAAGAAGCAAAACATGAGAGCGCACAATCATCTGGCAAACAGGAATTGCAGAGGCATGGCTTAAATAAGAAAGTTCATTGGAGGAGCAAAGGGCCCAAGGTTAAAACAAACAAAGTAAGGTTGTCCAAGGAATCAGGGAGGGAGCTGTCTAGCATCACTGGTGGCAAAATGAGAAAAAACAAAGCCAGAAACCACAGAGAAACCTGACTGCATTATCTGGCTGAGATGGTAACAGCAGACATAGAATCTAAAGTCATCTCAGATCTTGAAAGAAGACATCCCAGTTTTGAAAGTATGTAGCTATCCAGACATAGCTTTTTAAAAAGGTCAAGCAAAAACACAGGAACATCGAACAAAGAAGGGAAGCAGAACACATGGAGTAATATAGTCATCCAAATTTGTAGCTGGAATGGCAACATCTTAAAAGGATCTTTAAAAGTGTGGGTTTTAAAAAAAAAACATACTCACATAGGTGGGTGCTGCATCCATCAGTTCCTCTATGGTTTCCTGGGTCGATAGGGCTGCTATCCAGTTGGATGCTGAAAGCCCATGGCACTCTGTCGGCCATCTTGGGTAAGGCATAGTCTATTTTAGATCCTGGCTCCTGGGTTTGGCATGTATTTAGCTTGTGTGTAGGGGCGGTCACCTGCCTGCAAGGACAGTATTAGTGGTAGGGAAAGGCTCCAGATGAGTAGGGAAAGCATATGAACCCACCATTCTTCTTGGAAATCTCCCCACTTGGGCTCAGACCAGCCAGGCTGAATTCTACCCCTCAAGACTGATGCTGTCAACTCAGCTGTGACCTGCTCCGCTGCACATTGCTGTCATCCATAACTGTTTCCAGTCGGGCTTCCTACTGTTGGGATTGTTGTGAACTTTTTTACTTTGACTTCATTACAAGTTTTTTCAACTGCATCTGGACTGTGTGTTTACTTTATTGCCTCCGCAACACGCTGCACCCACCCACAGACAAATCTTTCAGCAATGCCAAATCCTGTTGCACATTGCAAACAATTCCAGGAATATCAACCCTATTGCACGCTCATAGTAAAAAAGTATGTACCTTGCCCTCCAAACCTTTAGTTGTATCACTTACAAAGAGATAAATTAAAACAGAACCTAGTGCAGAGCCATGCGATACAACACTAGTGACTGGTCTCCAATCCAAATGAAACCCCAAACAGCCACACAATTTATATCCTTAAGGTTAAGAGGTTAAGACTTGCATTGCCAAATAGAAGGGCTAGATGTGTGTGTTTTAATCATAATGATTTTTACTTAACCAGTTGTTTTGTTTTAGTCTCCTCTAGCTCCCACACCTGGCTTAAAAGTGTAATGGCTTAATGAATCTTGCTATTACATGCCAGGTCTCACAGCAAGGACAATAAAGGAGCCCTGAGATTAATTGGCACAGACTTCATTAGCTTAGAGTGCAGAGCAGACATTAAGGGTTCCATTTCTGGACCCATCCATTCTGGAAACGTATTCTGGTTATACTATCCATCTCAAGTAACCTGGAAATACCTTCTCCTATTGTTCTCCAGGTGTAGGTATTTTCCAGGTCACTAGGATTAGCGTATACTCGGACTATCCCATCTCTCATAGTTACATAGTTACATAGTTAGTCAGGTTGAAAAAAGTCCATCTAGTTCAACCAAAAAAAAAATATACATAACCAAATAATCCCATATACAATCCTTCACCTACAGTTGATCCAGAGGAAGGCAAAAAAACCCCAGCAAAGCGTGATCCAATTTTCTATAACGGGGGAAAAAATTCCTTCCTGATTGCCCGAGAGGCAATCGGATTCACCCTGGATCAACTTTACCTAAAAATGTTAGTACCCAGTTATATTATTTACATTAAGGAAAGAATCTAGGCCTTTTTTAAAGCAATCAACCGTGCTGGCCAAAACCACCTCTGGAGGGAGTCTATTCCACATTTTCACAGCTGTTACTGTGAAAAAACCTTTCCGTATTTGTAGATGAAATCTTTTTTGCCTCTAGACGTAAAGAGTGCCCCTTGTCCTTTGTGATTACCTTAAAGCAAATAACTCAACACCAAGTTCACTATATGGACCACTTATATATTTGTACATGTTGATCATATCCCCCCTTAATCTCCTCTTCTCAAGAGAGAATAAATTCAGATCCTCTAATCTTTCCTCATAGCTGAGCTCCTCCATGCCTCTTATTAGTTTGGTTGGCCTTCTCTGCACTTTCTCCAGTTCTCCGATATCCTTTTTGAGAACTGGTGCCCAAAACTGAACTGCATATTCCAGATGAGGTCTTACTAATGATTTGTACAGGGGCAAAATAATGTCTCTATCTCTGGAGTCCATACCTCTCTTAATACAAGAAAGGATTTTGCTTGCTTTGGAAACCACAGCTTGGCATTGCATGCCATTATTAAGCTTATGATCTACCAAAACCCCCAGATCCTTCTCCACTATGGTTTCTCCCAGTTGTACTCCCCCTAGTATGTACAATGCATGCATATTTGTAGCTCCCAAGGGCATAACTTTACATTTATCAATATTAAACCTCATTTGCCACACAGTTGCCCAATTAGACAGTGCATTGAGGTCTGCTTGTAAGTTGGAGACATCCTGCAAGGACGTTATTCCACTGCATAGCTTGGTGTCATCTGAAAACACCGAAATGGTACTTTTAATCCCAGACCCTATTTCATTTATAAATATATTGAAAAGTAAGGGTCCCAACACTGAACCTTGGGGTACACCACTGATAACCTTAGACCATTCAGAATAAGAATCATTAACCACTACTCTCTGAATTCGGTCTTTTGGCCAGTTTTCTATCCATTTACAAATTGATCTTTCCAAGCCTGTAGACTTTACCTTACAAATTGATCTTTCCAAGCCTGTAGACTTTCCCCCGTGTGTGGGGAATGGTGTCAAACGCTTTCGCAAAATCCAAGTATACCACGTCCACAGCCCCCCCGTGTGTGGGGAATGGTGTCAAACGCTTTCGCAAAATCCAAGTATACCACGTCCACAGCCACCCCTCTGTCCAAGGTTTTACTTACCTCCTCATAAAAAGAAATCAGGTTTGAATCCATGCTGTCTGTTGCTTAAAATATTTTTATCCTACAAGAACTCATCTATGTGGTCTTTTATTAAACTCTCCAGTAACTTCCCAGCTATAGAAGTTAAACTAACAGTTCTATAGTTACTTGGTAAAGACTTTGATCCCTTTTTAAATATGGGCACCACATTGGCCCTACGCCAATCCAGTGGTACTATTCCAGTCATTAAGGAGTCCCTAAAAATGAGATGCAATGGCTTTGAAATGACAGAGCTCAATTCCTTTAGGATCCATGGATGGATGCCATCTGGCCCAGGTGTTTTATCTACCTTTATTCTGTCTAATTACTTCTGGACCATTTCCCTTCTGAGCCATTGTGGATCATTTGGGGCTGTGTCACTACCACCCCCGACGTGGACATGAGCTCCCCCATGCTCCTTTTTATACACAGAGCTGAAGAAAGTATTTAATACGTTTGCCTTCTCTTTGTCCCCAGTCACACACTCTAGATTATTTTGTAAAGGGCCTACATGCTCAGACCTGTCCTTTTTACTATTAATATATTTGACCTCATGAGGTCTAACAGTGAAAAATTCAACACTGTCTGCCCCTTCATCCCACAAACGTAGGAGCCAACTCAATAGGGGTTCCCTGGACCTCTGTTTGTATTGTTTTGCCAGCTCATGGCGTTCAGTTTGCGCAAACTTCCTTACTTCTTCAAATTCCACTTCTTAGGGGTTGCAGTAATTCACCTCCCCATCTGCCATATCCTCTTTACCATGCTGCCTTTTCCTATGCTTAGTAATGAGAGACCTGGCACACTTTTTCTTTCACACAAGATCATCATCAGAAATGTCAAACTCTCCTCACCTCACTATCAGTTAAGGAGAGCATATACTCACAATCCCAGTTTTGGGATGTGACAATGGCACATACCCTGGCTTTAATAACAGGTTTACAGCCCTTTATTTTCCTTAAGGCATTCATTGATTTGGTCATGAGGGCTGCACGGCACTCTTTCTAATCATCAGCCCGACTAGCAGTTGAACATGCACACTATAAAGTAACTTGCTAGCTGATCTTTTAATGCCTTAATTTCTGCCTCTGCCTTCTCCCTCTTTTGTGATTCAATATGGGGAGCATGAAGAGAGTTAGACCAACTGTGGTCCCTGTCCTCTTCTCTGCTTTACTGAAATCCAACCCCTCAAAGCTAAAATCTACAAAACGATTTAAAACTTTATCACCCAAATCATATTCAAGGGAGAAGTGCAAATTCTTTAACAAGAGGCTCTGGCTCATTGTCTCTGGCCTGGGTAGGCAGGGTGCATGCTACCTTCTGGACACCAGAAACCTCTGCAACCTTGCTTTTCCTAAACATCTTATGCAGCATTTTTCCTTGGCACAAGCTACACAGCACATCACAGAAAACAGGCCTGCTTCAGTTGAACTAGCACAACTCCCAGACGAATCCTCAATTGTTTTGCTTTCGTCTATTAAGGTCACATTGCAATAAAGCAAGGAAGCGTAGACCTCTGCAGCATATTAATATGCATTTACTAAATGAAAAAATGCTGTACATACAAAACTATTACAATTATAGGAATACAATACAAGACTAACAGATATATCTATAACAAGCAAAATGTTACCTACTTCCTAGAGAAACTATGGTCTATATATAATAGAAATACACTGAAAAGTTACTTAACTCTGGTTAGAGTGGGTACAGTGGTGCTGTTGCAGAGCTTTTTTGGCACAGAATTGTAATTGGGAGATGTTGTGGTAGCATGGTGTGAGAGGGAGTGAGGCAGTGTGAGTGGAGTGTACAGGACGGGACCACCCCCCCCGACCAAGAGCGGCAGCCCAGGGAAACAAAAGCGGTGGCAGGTGTGAGGGAGCAGAGTGGGCATATCAGACCCCCTGTGATCAAGAGCGGCAGCAGGAGCAGGTCAGAAGAGGTGGGAGTGGATCCAGTGGGACCGGAAGGTAGTAGACTGACAGGGAGAGGTGGCAGGTGAGTGTATCTGCAGACCGGAGTGAGAGGGGGAGTGAGACTGACTGGAGCGGCAGCGGGACTGAAGGTGACTGACTGATTCCGGAAAGTATCAGATTGCAAGGGGAGGCTGTGCAAAGTGACACAGTATTGTGTGAGTACCTGAGTGTTGTGTGAGTAAGTTTATTAAAGAATAACCCCCCACTGGGACTTTTGAGGGAAACCAACTCACTGAGTGCAAAAAACAGACTGAAGTAAAACAATAAATGTTTATTAGTACATTTAAAAAAAAAAAAAACATCAGAGGACCCTAGAATATACCAGGTCCATCAATCGAAAGTACAAAAAAGGGGTTACAAATTGAACCAGGACAACAGAGAGATGGTGCATACAATATGTGAAATAGGTGGATATGGAACAACAGACAAGAAAATAACCAATTGATAAAAGACACATATGGCCACTTACACCGCCACCAAGTGGCGGGAGAGACCCAGTGCATTTCGAGTGAGATCTTCTTCAGGGGTAGGTGGTCACCTATTAAAATCCTTGTGTTGTACAAGGAGTTATCTAGTAGGGCGGTAACAAATCCACACAGATTCAAGTACAACATTTGAGGTCCTGCCTCAGTCCAAAAGGAGCAGTGACACAAGGAAGGAGAATATTTCCAGTATCTATGGTCTGGGATGTGATGTGATGTTTTAATGAAAACTAGTTGGCACCTTCACAGTCTAATCAAGGGGACTGCAAAGGCAGTGTGATCCAAAGTCAGTTTGGTCAGCAGTAAATTTATGATTGTCCCAAGCACATCACATACATGGAGACGTGGTTTAAAATAAACCACAGAGGGACTGGGGCACCAGGGTGAGAACAGCCCAGGTGGTATATTCAATGGTCAATCCATATGTCAAAGGATAAGAAGTCTGGGTCATATGGAGGCCAGTGACTGCAAGATAGTCTCCTGATGTTCCCCAAGGTGGGGGAATTAGTCAAAGAGTAGCACCCAATATGAAGGAAATCTCTGAAAGTCTGAATGACCACCTTGTTTCTACGTCCCAGTCCCTCAGCAAAAGCTGTATGAATACCTGAGTATTGTGTGAGTATCTGGGTGTTGTGTGAGTACCTGAGTATTGTGTGAGTACATGAGTGTTGTGTGAGTACCTGAGCATTGTGTAAGTACCTGAGTGTTGTGTGAGTACCTGAGTGTTGTGTGAGTGCCTTGGTGTTGCGTGAGTACCTGAGTATTGTGTGAGTACCTGAGTGTTGTGTCAGTACCTGAGTGTTGTGTGAGTACCTGAGAGTTATGTGAGGACCTGAGTGTTGTGTGAGTACTTGAGTATAGTGTGAGTACCTGAGTGTTGTGTAAGTACCTGAGTATTGTGTGAGGACCTGAGTGTTGTGTGAGGACCTGAGTGTTGTGTGAGTACTTGAGTGTGGTGTGAAGACCTAAGTGTGGTGTGAGTACCTGAGTGTTGTGTGAGGACCTGAGTGTTGTGTGAGGACCTGAGTGTTGTGGGAGTACCTGAATGTGGTGTGAGTACCTGGGTGTTGTGTGAGTACCTGAGTGTTGTGTGAGTACATGAGTGTTATGTGAGTACTTGAGTATAGTGTGAGTACCTGAGTATTGTGTGAGTACCTGAGTGTGGTGTGAGGACCTGAATGTGGTGTGAATACCTCAGTGTTGTGTGAGGACCTGAGTGTTGTGTGAGGACCTGAGTGTTGTGTGAGTATCTGAATGTGGTGTGAGTACCTGGTTGTTGTGTGAGTACCTGAGTGTTGTGTGAGTACCTGAATGTGGTGTGAGTACCTGAGTGCTGTGAGGATCGGTGAATTGTGAGTGCTGTGCATTGTAAGGACACACATACTGTGAGCATTAGATGCAGGCAGCCAGAGGACCTGAGTGTTGTGTGAGGACCTGAGTGTTATGTGAGTACTTTAATGTGGTGTGAGTACCTGGGTATTGTGTGAGTACCTGAGTGTTGTGTAAGTACTTGAGTGTTATGTGAGTACTTGAGTATAGTGTGAGTACCTGAGTGTTGTGTAAGTACCTGAGTATTGTGTGAGGACCTGAGTGTGGTATAAGAACCTGAGTGTGGTATGAGTACCTGAGTGTTGTGTGAGGACCTGAGTGTTGTGCGAGGACCTGAGTGTTGTGTGAGTACCTGAATGTGGTGTGAGCACCTTGGTGTTGTGTGAGTACCTGAGTGCTGTGAGGACCGGTGTACTGGCAGTGCTGTGCGTTGTAAGGACACACGTACTGTGAGCATTAGAGGCAGGCAGGCAGCGGTTAGTTAATTGGACAGAGCTTAATTTCCAGTCCCCACTAAAGGGGCCAGCACAGAGGAAGGTGGAGACATAGAGGTGCAGGCACCAGAACAGAGTAGTTGGGTGACAGTTAGGAAGGGTAGAAGGGAAAGAGTCTGGGAGGCTGAGCCTGGGCTGGAACATCCCAATAGATACCCCGCTATGTGATATTGCAGAAACCAGTCAGGAATCAGCATCGCTGGAGCAAAGTGGCGCCCCTAGCTGCCAGGGGAGTAACACCTCAAGTGAGGGTGAGGATGAAGCCAGGGGAAAGGAAAGACAGATTGTGGTGGCAGGGGCTCAATTCTTAGAAACACAGAGAAGGCAATCTGTCACAAAGACCTGAAGCGCCAAACTATATGCTGTTTACCGGGCGCTCGGGTTCGGAAACATCACGGATCGGGTGGATAGATTACTGGGGGGGGGGCTGGGGAAGACCTGGCTATCATGGTGCATGTTGGCACCGATGACAATGTTAGAGGTAGGTGGAGTGTCTTAAAAAAAGATTTTAGGGACCTACGAGCAAAATTGAGGATTAGGACTTCCAAGGTAGTATTCTCAGAAATGCTACCGGTACCTCGAGCCACACCAGAAAGGCAGCAGGAGATTGGGGAAGTTAACAAGTGGCTAAGGAGCTATTGTAGAAAGGCGGGTTTCGGGTTCCTGGAGGACTGGGCTGATTTCTCAGTCGGTTACAAGCTCTTTAAAAAGGATGGACTGCACCTAAATGGGGTAGGTGCAGACCGGCTGGGAATGAGGGTGGCCGAAAAGGTAGAGGGGCTTTTAAACTAGACAACGGGGGGGAGGGTCCAGACTTAGAAATAGCCAGAGTGGAACATAGTTCAGGGGGGTAGTATTGGGGGTAATAGTGGTAGGCCGAATAAAGAACCTAAACCCAACCTAAGTAGCATAACAAGCCCATATATAAACGAGGAATACCCAGCAAGGAAACAGTAGGCATCATGACAAAACTACGTGACTTGTTCACTAATGTCAGGAGTCTGGCGGACAAGATGGGAGAACTAGAGCTGCTACTGTACGAAGAGGAATTTGATTTTGTGGGAATTTCAGAGACTCGATTCAACAGCTCTCATGATGGGCTGGCTACCATTTAGGGTCATTCCCTATATTACAGGGATAGGGAGGGCAAAAAGGGGGAGTGGTATGCCTGTATATAAAAAATGTCGTACAAGTAAATGTGAGGGATGACATTACTAGTGGATCTAGGGAGGAAGTTGAAGCCTTATGGGTAGAGCTACAAAGGGAAGATACCAGATGGAAATTAATACCAGGAATATGCTATAGGCCCCCTAACCAGAGGGAGGAGGGGGAGGCGGACCTCCTATCACAATTTGGAATGGCGGCAAGGATGGCAAGTGTCGTTATAATGGGGGTGTTAGAAAAAGACTGTGCTAAGGGTTAATGGCAGTTGATTGTTGTTTCATCTAGTTCCTGGAAGGAGCAGCTCTATTTGAACTTCCTGCTTCCTGTAGCCAGTGCTGTTCGTTCTACAGCGTTCCCTGCACCTGTGACCCCCCGGTGACTACTTCTGAGTGACTCCCTGTTTCTGTGACCCCGGCTAGCCCTCTGGACCTGTTGATATCTGCCCGTATCTGACCCCAGCTTGTTTACGACCATCCACTTGTCTGCTCCCTCTGTACTTCTGTTGGCAGCACGTTACCGACCCTGCCTGTACCCGACCATCCGTTTGCCTGATCCCGTTGTACCGCACCGCCTGCCAGTTGTCAACCCGGACTGAACCACTACTCTCCTGCCTTGCACGAGCTTCTGTGGACTTCTGATTACCACCTGAAGATTGTCCAGCACTCGTGCCCCCCTGTGCTCCAGAGCTCCCTGTCTACACTACCAGGGGTTCTTGAACCAGGGCCGCAAGAAAGGTTGCCCCCGCATAAGCCAGACTCTACCACCAGGTACGTGACAGAAACGAACAGCCATGTCAGAGTCTGCGCCGGGGCCCTCTCCCATGAAGGAGCTATGCACACACCTTGCTGGAAAAACCCAAGCAGTGCAAAACCTGCAGGAAGGATATGCACGCCTGGGAGATCAAGTGCAGGATTTGGCCGCTCCTAATCCCTCCAGCAGGGGGCACACACCTCCCCGTACCATAGTGACTCTGCCCACAGAGCCTAAGGTACCTATGCCTGATCGGTTTACGGGGGACCGCAGGAAGTTTAGGGCCTTCCGCAGTGCCTGCTATCTGTATTTCACTCTCCAGCCCCACACGTTCTCCCTGGAGACCACCAAAGTAGGCCTTGTAATCTCCCTCCTCCAGAATGACCCACAGGCCTGGGCTCATCGGCTACTGGAGCAAAAGGCTCCCGAGGTCTCCACTTTGGATGGATTCTTCCAGGCTATGGCCCGGCTATACGAGGATCCACATCTGGCCACCATCGTAGAAGCCACGCTCCATGCCCTCCAGCAGGGTAGCCGCCCTGTGGAGGATTATGTATCCGAATTCAGGCATTGGAGCACTGATACTGCTTGGAATGATGCGGCCCTGTGCCACCAGTTCCAGCTGGGACTCTCCGAAGGGCTCAAGGATGAGCTGGCACGTGTCGGGGTTCCCCATACCCTGGAAGCGCTAATTGATCTGGCCATCCAGATAGACCGTCGCCTGCGAGAGCGCAGCACAGAGAGGGCCACAGTGTCCCCGCGCCCTGCCTGGATGACTTCCCAAGCACATACCTCTCAAGGTCTCAGCTCAGCAGCAACCTCCTCCTCCTCTCAACGAGACCACCCTGAGTCTAGTCGGGCTAGATCCTTCTACCCATCCTTATCCCGAGAGGAACGCAGCTCGGGGCATCTCATCAATAGCTGCTCCGCCAAGGCTGGCAATAAACCCACTCCAGTCCTAGGGGAGGTGCTATCATTGCCGAGTTCCCAGCCTCACCTGACCCTCCGCATCTTGCTGCAGCTCCCCGACAAGGACATTCAAGTGTCGGCCATCCTGGATTCGGGAGCATGCAGCTGCTTTATAGACCTGTCATTTGCTGCCCAGCACCGGGTCCCTCTTAAACCCAAGGAACGCCCATTGTCGATCCGCTTGGCCGATGGGTCGGCCATCAAATTGGGTGCAGTGATTCAGGAAACCTTTCCCTTGCTGGCCCGGACGGCCGAAGGCCACACCGAGTTATTTGTGCTAAATGCCATCGCCTCCCCATTGAGTTCTGTGATCCTGGGCCTCCCATGGCTTCGAGCACACGATTTGGTCACTTTGAGTATTTGGTCATGCCCTTTGGGCTTTGCAATGCCCCGGCCACGTTCCAGCACCTGGTCAATGATATCTTCAGGGACTTTCTGGACCAATTCGTGGTAGTATATCTGGATGATATCTTGATCTTCTCCTCCTCCCTAGAGGAGCACCGGAAGCATGTCAGGCATGTACTCAGCTGCCTACGACAGCACGTCCTGTATGCCAAGGCCAAAAAATGTGCCTTTGAACACACTGAGATCGCCTTCTTGGGGTTCCATATTTCTACTTCTGGCACAATAATGGACTCCCAAAAAGTCGCAGCTATCGTGGACTGGCCCCCACCGGCGGACAAGAAGACGGTACAATGCTTCGTTGGCTTTGCCAATTTTTACAGAAAATTCATCCGGGGCTTCTCTGCTGTGATCTCCCCGATAACACAGTTAACCAAACAGGGCACCCGCTTCACCTGGACCCCGGAGGCACAAGGTGCCTTCCAAACCTTGAAGAGACTATTCACCTCGGCACCTGTTCTCAAGCCCCCCGATTCCACAGGGCCCTATATCTTGGAGGTGGATGATTCGGAGACCGCCGTCGGGGCAGTCTTGTCCCAAAGACAGGGGCCTAAGGCGTCCCTGCACCCTATCGCCTTCTTCTCATGGAAGCTCTCTCCCCCCGAGAGAAACTACGATGTGGGCGACAGGGAGCTTCTTGCCATTAAATCCGCCCTAGAGGAATGGCGGTACCTTTTGGAAGGGGCTACTCATCCAGTCTTGGTCTTCACATACCACAAGAACTTGGAGTATCTTAGAACTGCCAAGAGGCTCAGGCCCCACCAAGCACGATGGGCCCTGTTCTTTTCAAGATTTAACCTACACATTACATACCGGCCCGGATCCAAGAATGTCAAGCCAGATGCGCTGTCAAGGATGTTTTCTGAAACCGGACAAGCTCCCCCCTCCTGACACCATCCTACCAGCGCACCACTTCCTGTTAATCCGAGAAGATCTGTTGACCCGGATCAGGCAAACGTTGGCCAGCCCCACCATGCCCACAGTACCTGGACTTACCCACAAGGATGGAGTATGGTGGTCGGGTACACAAGTCTTCGTGCCAGAAGAGCTTCGCCTGTCCACCCTTGAACTCTGCCATGACCATCATTTAGCCGGGCACTTCGGCCATTGAAAGACTACAGAGTTACTTGCTCGCACCTTTTGGTGGCCACAGTTGAAAGAGGACTGTAAGAACTATGTCAATGCCTGTCCGTGATAGGAACAAGGTGGAAAGAACCAGAGCCTGGGGTCTATTAAACCCATTGCCTATCCCCGAACGCCCGTGGGCACGGATCTCAATGGATTTCATTGTGGAATTGCTCCCATCTGCAGGCTACACAACCATCTTCGTGGTGGCCGACCGCCTCACGAAGATGGCATATTTTATCCCGATGAGGGGCACTCCCTCGGCCACAGAAACGGCCAAAGTCTTCATTCGGGAGATTATCCGTCTACATGGCATCCCGAAAAATGTGGTATCTGACAGAGGGGTGCAGTTCACATCCCAGGTCTGGAGATCCTTGTGCTCTATTCTAGGAATCAAGTTGGCCTTTTCTTCAACATATCACCCGCAGTCTAATGGCCAAACAGAAAGGACCAACCAGACCCTGGAGCAATACCTCCGATGTTACTCTTCCTACTCTCAAGACGACTGGGTCTCCTTGTTACCACTAGCCGAGTTCGCCTACAACAATTTCATCCATTCTGCCACCAAGCAGTCTCCGTTTTGGGTGAATCTCGGTTACCATCCCACATTCCTGATTGTTTCCGTCCCGGAAAGTGCCATCCCGGCCACACAGGAGATCACCAAGTTCCTGGAAAACAACAACAAGATGCTGCAGGAGACCCTTGCACAGATCCAGGAGCACAATAAGGAACGCTATGATAGGAAGAGACGAGGAGAGCTTGACCTACAGCCCGGCAATCGGGTCTGGTTGGCGACCACTAACTTACGACTCTATTGTCCGTCCAAAAAGCTGGGACCGAAATTCATAGGACCTTTCCCAGTAAAAAGGAGAATTAACAAGGTGGCCTACGAACTCGATCTGCCGTCCTCGCTCAAGATCCACCCGGTCTTCCATGTTCACCTTCTAAAGCCAGTAACCAAGGACCTGTTTCCAGGACGAAGGTCGGCTCCGCCCGAACCGGTGGTAATTGATGGAGAGGAGGAGTTTGAGGTGGAATCCATCCTCGATTGCAGAAGAAGAGCTGGAGGAGTGCAGTTCCTGGTGAAATGGAAAGGTTATGGCCTTGAGGAAAATTAATGGGAGCCAGAGAGCAATCTACATGCCAAGGAGATGGTCAGGACTTTTTGGAGAAACAACCCGGACAAGAGCGCCCGGATGGGCATCCGGAGGCTGCCCCCTTGGGGGGGGCAATGTTAGAAAAAGACTGTGCTAAGGGTTAATGGCAGTTGATTGTTGTTTCATCTAGCTCCTGGAAGGAGCAGCTCTATTTGAACTTCCTGCTTCCTGTAGCCAGTGCTGTTTGTTCTACAGCATTTCCTGCACCTATGACCCCCCGGTGACTACTTCTGAGTGACTCCCTGTTCCTGTGACCCCGGCTAGCCCTCTGGACCTGTTGATATCTGCCCGCATCTGACCCCAGCTTGTTTACGACCATCCACTTGTCTGCTCCCTCTGTACTTCTGTTGGCAGCACGTTACCGACCCTGCCTGTACCCGACCATCCGTTTGCCTGATCCCGTTGTACCGCACCGCCTGCCAGTTGTCAACCCGGACTGAACCACTACTCTCCTGCCTTGCACGAGCTTCTGTGGACTTCTGATTACCACCTGAAGATTGTCCAGCCCTCATGCCCCCCTGTGCTCCAGAGCTCCCTGTCTACACTACCAGGGGTTCTTGAACCAGGGCCGCAAGAGAGGTTGCCCCCACATAAGCCAGACTCTACCACCAGGTATGTGACAGGGGGATTTTAATTATCTAGATAAGACTGGGGAAGGTACTGCGCACTCAGCTAAGGCTCACCATTTCCTAAATGTCCTGCAGGACAATTTCATGGGTCAGATGATAAATGTTCCAACAAGAAAAAGAGCATAATTAGACCTTCTAATTACTGACAACACAGACCTGATCACAGATGTGGAATTAAGGTGTATTCTTGGAAATAGCGATCATAGGTCAATTTGTTTCGCTATAAATTACACAAATAGGAAACATAAGGGGAATACAAAGACACTGAATTTTAAGAGAGCAAACTTCCATAAACTACGCTCCTTGCTGGAAGATATTAGTTGGGATAAAATTATAGGAACAATGAACCCGGAGGAAAAATGGGAGTGCTTCAAGAACACACTAAACAAAGGTATTAGCCAGTGTATCCCAATGGGAAATACATTTAAAAGAGCTAATAAAAGACCAGGGTGGCTTAACTCTGACGTAAAAGCACACATGAAAGCAAAGGAGAAGGCCTTCAAAAAATACAAGGCTGAGGGGTCTCTGTCAGCATTCCATTTTTAGAAGATATACAATAAGGAATGCAAGGGTGCAATCAGGGCGGCTAAGGTATGAAAGACACATAGCTGAGGAAAGTAAAAAGAATCCCAAGAAATGATTTGTGTATAAATAGTAAGAGAGGGAGGTCAGATCATATTGGCCCCATAAAGAATGATAAAGGTCATCTGGTTACAAAGGATGGAGAAATAAATGAAAACTGTATCATTAGCGGTAATCAACACGGTTTTATGAAGAATCGTTCTTGCCAAACCAATCTATTAACCTTCTATGATGAGGTGAGCTGCCATCTAGATAAAGGAAGGCCTGTAGACGTGGTGTATTTAGATTTTGCAAAAGCATTTGATACAGTTCCCCACAAACGTTTACTGTGCAAACTAAAGTCTGTCAACATAAATCAAAGGGTGAGTACCTGGATTGAAAACTGGTTACAGGGGCGAGTCCAGAGGGTGGTGATAAATGGGGAATCCTCGGAATGGTCCAGTGTGAAAAGTGGGGTTCCCCAAGGTTCTGTCCTGGGACCAATCCTATTCAATGTATTCATAAATGCTCTGGAGGGCAGGATAAAGAGCTCAATCTCAATATTTGCAATTGATACCAAGCTAAGCAGGGCAATCATTTCTCCACAGGATGTGGAAACCTTGCAAGAAGATCTGAACAAATGAATGGGGTAGGCAGATAAGTGGAAAATGAGGTTTAACATAGAAAAATGTAAAATAATGCATTTGGGTACCAAGAACATGAACACAAACTACTCACTAGGGGAGAGCCTCTGAGGGAATCTAGGATGGAAAAGGACCTAGGGGTCCTAGAAAATGACCGGCTCAGCAGTGGTATGCAATGCCAAGCTTCTGCAAGCAAAACTAACAAAATGTTGGCATGCATCAAGAAAGGGATCAACTCCAGGGATAAATCAATATTTCTCCCACTCTACAAGTCTACGAGTATGCCATCCAGTTCTGGGCACCAGTCCTCAGAAAGGATGTCCTGCAACTGGAAAGGGGTCAGAGAAGGGCAACAAAGCTAATTAAGGAGGACCTTAGTTATGATGAAAGATTACAAACACTGAATTTATTCTCTCAGGAGAAGAGACGCTTGAGAGGGTATATGATTTCAATGTACAAATACTGTACTGGTGACCCCACTATAGGGACAAAACTATTCAGCGCAAAGGAGTACACAAAGACACGTGGTCATTCATTAAAACTAGAAGAAAGGCGGTTTAACCTTTAACTGCGTAGAGGGTTGTTTACGGTAAGAGCAGTGAGGATGTGGAATTCTCTTCCACAAGCAGTGGTTTCTGCTGGGATTGTAGATAATTTCAAAAAACTATTAGATGCGCACCTAAGGGACCACAACATTGAGGGATATGCAATGTAATACTGACATAAAAGCACACACATTGGTTGGACTTGATGGACTTGTGTCTTTTTTCAACCTCACTAACTATGTAACTATGTAAGGATCTCCACAGGCAACAAGGTTCCCAGGCTTAATCTATAAGCAGTTGCTGGAGATCAGGCGAAAGCGTCTTCAGTAGTGTTGAGCGAACCCGGACTGTAACGTTCGGGTCCGTACCGAACTTTAGGGTGTCCGTGGCACGGACCCGGACCCGGACATTTCAAAAATCGTTCGGGTTCCCTCATTTTATCGTCTTGGGGCCTGGCTTGGGCTTGCTAAAAACTTTACAGGCCCAGGCCCAGGCACGGTGCCTGTGGGATTTCAAGCCATGCCTGGGCTTGCAATGTCAGGCCCAAGCGAGTTGTGATGACTTCTGCGAAAGCGGACTAGAGGTCGTTGACGAATATCTAATTCGGACCCTTGGAACAACGGACACCTCTAGGAATGTATCAATGTATCAATCACTCCAACTTTTTTCTGTGTTCAGGTAGTTCAGGTTGGTTACACACACGAAAATACAGTCATAATGTAACGTATAGGGAGTTACAACACCAGGGAATCCACGCGTAGATTATCAAAAAACTTTAATAGATGTTAGGGTCGTCTTTGGTGACGAACACCTTCTCTTAAGGTGTAGGAGTGACGAGAATGGCATTTGTTGGGAGATGCGTCAATTTCCAATTTGGCGGAAAG
>BLSH010288051.1:34818-46451 GCA_018402905.1 Glandirana rugosa
GTCCGTTCTCAGTGCAGTTCAGCTGACAGGGGAGGGTGCAGTGAAGAGGGAGAGAGAATCCCCGTTCAATGCGGAACACATCTGCGTGTTAGATGTGTTCCCATTGAACATAATGGGCTGGGAATTCGCACAGCACTGCACAGAAAACGCACACATTTTCTGTGCAATGCGGACTGCAAATGCACCGCACCTATGTGAACTGGACACATTGAAATCAATGTGTTTTCCAGAGTCCTGCAAATTGGATGTGATGTAAGCCGCATCCAATTGGCATAGGTGTGCCAGCCTTAAATTGCATTGTGTGTAATGAATAGAGATCATGGATACACCCAAAATACTTTAACTCCCCCCAAAGCAATCCCACAATCACTGATGGTGGGTGGCATTGTAATCCCAGTCAAATCAATCTCTCATCATTCCCACAATCATTAGTGCTCAGTGATATTTTCACCCCCCCCATCATTGCCGATCAACAATGGAACTTTAAACTCCAATCCCCCCAAAAGTTGGCATGGCATTGGTGGTCAGTGAATTTAACCCCCCCTCCCCAATCACTGGTGGTGGCTGACACTTTAAACCCCCCCCCCACACACACACACACACACACACACCTTTGACTGCATTCTGATAAGGGCGCTATCCGTCTGTTAAAGCGGAGTTCCACCCTTTCCTTAGGTTTATTAAAAGTCAGCAGCTACAAAAAGTGTAGCTGCTGACTTTTAATAAACCGACACTCACCTGTCTCCTGGTCCAGCGATGGAGCCGCACGGAGCCTCGCTCCTCTCCCCCTCCCCTCCGCGGCACCGGCATTGCTACTGTGGGCACCCGGCCGCGGCTTCACGGCCGGGCGCACACTGCACATGCGGCGCTGCGCTTTGTGATTGGTCCCGAAGTCTTCTAGGACCTGTCCTGTGTCCCAGAAGACTTTGGGAGGGAGGGGAAGGAGTCCTTCCACTTCCAATCGCCTAAGGCGACCGGAGCGGAAGTACCCCTAAAAATAGGGTATCCCTACCCCCCCCTCCTCCCTAAAAGCTCCGTTTCAGCATCTGGAGCTGGGGAGGAGGACTTAAAGCAGAAGTTCCACTTTTGGGTGGAACTCCGCTTTAAGCTGCAATGTCCATATGTAAGATAGATAGATAGATGATTGAGCGATAGATATATAAACAAATAGATGGAAGGATTGATTAAGAGATAGATAGATAATAGATTTATTGAGCGATAGATGGATTGATAGAATTTTTTTGATCGATAATTGAAGATAGATAATGGATTTATTGAGAGATATATAGATAATGGACTGATGGATTTAAAGATAGACCCCTCCATGGGTGATCTATCACTATTAGTATAGGAGGATTTAGTGACACTGGAATGCGGTGCTGCCGATGTGAATCTTATCAATCACTGGCTCTATGTAACAGTTACATCTCAATGAAGAGTGGAGTGAGGCACTAGATGCATGTAGAATTGATTCACCCAAACTTTCTGACAGATTGGCACAAACTTATTCTGCATTGTACATATCTAACACCTTTGAGGGTGGTTACATTTAACAGGGGGCAGTCTACTGCTTGCCCACTGTATACCCAGGGAATAGGCACATTTTATCATTCAATTTGGGCTTGCCTGCGAATATAGGAATATTGGAAGCAAATAGTGGATTTCCTCCATGACACCATAGGCTCTCCCTTAACTCTTGACCCAAAAGCATTCCTATTGGGGATATTCCCTGATACGGACCTTGACAAGTTCACCCAACACCTTTCTACACAAAACGTTTTTTTCTGCCTGAAAAACCACAGCTAGGTTCTGGATGAGACAATCACCTCCGCGAATCAATGACTGGATACTAGAAATTAAAGTGGTTGTCAACTCATGACAACCACTTTAACCTACAGGTAAGCCTTTAATATGCCTTACCTGTGGGTGCCCTGCATGGTTTAGGAGATATATAGTATAAGACGCATGTGCTGACATCACCGACACGTGCAGTGAAGAAACAGTCCGGTTGGGCCATTTCTTCATAAAGTGTGTCGTAAATGACGGCTCCTATGCGCATGCGCAGGAGTGGCGGCAGCGCCGCTCCGGTCAATCACAGCGCTAGAATCCACGCTGTGATTGGCCGGAGCCCACAATCCCGGAAGAAGACACAGTCAACATGTCGCCGGTCACAGTGGTGCTCGGGGACCGCTGCAACAGCGTCGATCTAAGGTAAGCATTTCATAATGAGCTAGTATGCAATGCATACTAGCTCATTATGCCTTTGTCTTGCAGGTGTTTTTTTTTTTTTACCTTGACAACCACTTTAATACCACATTACCATATAAAAAATGTATTTATATTAACAGAGGGTGCCCAACAAAATACAACAAAATTTGGGACCGCTGGCTAGAAGCTGCAGAGACGTGTACATAGCCTGTTACATTAGAACTATGTAGGATAATACTCAGACGCAATTTACCTTTCCTCCTACTGTACTTAGTGAGAGTGCCTTGGCATCACATGTTTGATACTCAACAGAAATTGTAGTATGATATGGATTGATGAGTATGGGTTTTATTACGTAATTCTGTATGTATGAGACACTTATATTGTACATTTTACATTTTATTGTGCATTGAGAATTGTACATTGATATTTGGAAATAAAAACATTTGACAATAAAAAAAAAAAAAAAAAAAAAAAAAACGGTTGCATCTCATTGGTGATAAAAATAACGGCCAATCTTCTGGAAACAAGGATCCTTGTCCTGATGTGGAAACTTTAAGCGCAAGCCGTTTTATAAATTAAATTACAGTCACATGACTAAATGAAAGATTTTTTTATCCTTCTGCTAAAGCTTTATGAATTGAACCTTCTGGGTTTTTTAAGGTTAAACTCATAGATGGGCGATTTATCTCTATTGCTGGGATTTGGGTTCTCAATGCACTGAAAATGCAGCACTGCCAATAGAAATACTGTCAACCAATCAGTGATCAGGGATTCAAGCTTTGAAAAAAATGGTGCACCGAACCAGATCCAACCAGTTTGGTCTGCGGTCAGTTAGCTTGACCTGAGGTGATGACATCATAGTGAGGCTGTTGTTCATCCAGCTGAACCCAGCTCAGTGTCAGTTCAGCTTTTGCCTGAAGTGAGACAGTAGTCGTGTGATTAGCTCTGCGATTACAGTTCTTTGGAATATTACTTTTGCCACATTTTGCATATTTGTGAGCAAAGACATTTCATTTATCATTATTTAACATCTTCTTTATCACATTTTATTAATATATTTGTGATAAAATTGGAAAATGAGCCTTTACATAGGAGTGCTCATCTCTCTGTGCTTTCTGCACCTGGCAGCAGGTAAATTTATATAATGATTTCTAATCTCAGATCTTGTTTAGGGAAATGTATAAATTGTTGGCTTAGTTCTGCTTTGATGTCTGGGGGTGGGGGGGCTATTTTTAGAAATACAACTGAATTTTTTAATTTAAATCTCACTGGACTCAGCTGCAATTAACTGTCATAACGGCGGCTGGTCTGAAAACAGCCATCCATGCCCTGGGGTGTTCATTCTGTGAATTCAGATTACAGCACACAGTGACACAAAAACACAAATTTCCTTTTTTTTTTTTTCTTCACTTTCTGTTGGGTAGGAAGGGAAGTTTCTATAACGGTTGGCAATGGCTGTGCGGTGTGTTGGTAGTGGGGAGCCCAGGGTGGAGATTCTATTCCTGCAATGTTATCAGGACTTTTTTTGACACTTTTGTTAACATGTAAAAATCTGTATTTTTGCTATAAAGTTAGAACCCCCAAACATTATATATATATATTTTTTAAAGCAGAGGTCCTAAAGAATAAATTGGTGGGTGTTGCAATTTTTTATGTCACACTGTATTTGTGCAGTAGTTTTTCAAATGCAATTTTTTGGGAAAAAATTCACTTTTTTGAATTTTAATGCAAAAAAACACAATACATAACCAAATTTTTGTACAATATAAAATATGTTGCGCCAAGCAAATAGATAACAAACATGTCATGCTTTTTAAAATTGTGCACGCCCGTGCAATGGTGACAAATGATGTAAATGTTATTATCCATTGATGACTTGTTAACCCTTTTATTGCCATCCATGTATGTGTGACCCCCTCCCCCCAATGCTTCCTGGGCTTCGCTGTCCAACTTGAGACCCCAGGACCTGTAGGGATAGTCGCTGGGTGGAGGGAAGGAAGACCAGCAAATGTTCATTCGCTGATCCCTCCTCTCACTGCAAAGAACCCGGAAGCAACATGTAGAACATAACTTCTGGTTTTCGGGTGTCACTTTCAGCACCATCTGTGCTCTATTAGCTTCAATGGAGGGCAGATGAGACATCAGGGGTCTATTAGAATTACCACCATGTTATACTACAGGGAGTCTGCTGTCTGAAAATATATATTTGGGGGTTTTAAGTAATCGTCAGACATAAAATAATTTTTAAATGTGTGCAAAAAACATAAAAAGGGTTAAATGATATCTAAACCCAAGAAGAATGTTATGTTCCCCTGAATTCTCCAAAAAAATTTTATCTCGTATTTTGGTGTAATAAATTACAGGTTTTAAAAGATTTTCTTACTAAACGTGTTTTTCCTTCTTTCTGCAGCATTTCCTCGTGCCAACTCTCCATATCCAAATGTGGAGGTTAGAGCCGGCTCCAAACTGGTCATTCCATGTGACCTTTCCACCTACGGAGTGACTGGCAATGACAACATTGAATATGAATGGGGATTCACACCAGATGGATCCGACAGATACAGGACCCTCCAGCGACACAATGATATAAAGCTGCATCTAGAGGCGCCCCCCGACCGAAGAGCGCACCAACCTCTCCCCCATACCACTCAAGGGGACTGCTCTCTGGTTATCAGTCCTCTCCTCATGGAGCACAGTGGGACATATGAGATCAATGTCCTTGTGAATGGTGCACAGAACAAACCCATTCAAAAAATCAATGTCCTCGTAACAGGTAAGTGTTAGATCCAGTAGGTCCATTGATTATCTATATGGTTATCTTGTATAGCCCAGGACTGGAGTGATATTATGGGAAGGTAACCACTGCTTACATTTATTTTCTAATCCCATCTAGCGTCCTCTAGAATCGTCAAATTAATTACAAAGATGTATGGATTTCATGCTTCTCAGTTGTATCTAGAGGCCATAATGCAGTATTTTACTACTACCCATCATAAAAGAACGTTTGTTCAGCCAGAGGAAATAAGCTTTTTTGCACAGAACGAATGTACATTCATATTGCTGGACAAATGGCTATGCAATTTCTTTTGTAAATAGAGCCCCTATTACTGAATTCCATATTAATTTGTCCACCCCGATCTAAACTTAGGAACCCAAATTTTATATATTCAACCTTACTGGTCCTGATTAGTGGTGGCTACATTGAAATCCCTGTTGCTTTCACCCTTGCCAGCTATCTTCTGAAAACTAGAGTACCTCTTCCCTAGGGGGAGGTGTTCTGTAGTCCTGACATACTCACTATCCCAGTGTAACAACACTGCTCCTCCATTGGTAGAGTGTAGTGAGTGAGCGTTGTCACTCTAGGACAAGAAGTATGTTACTGGCAGAATTATTAAAGAGCAACTACAGATTTTTTACTTTAGTTTCTTTTAATAGAATGAGTAAGAATTACAACCTCTGTCACATATTTATTGCTGTGTCTCCTTTGGGAAAGTAAGCTCACTTCCTGTGTGGTCACCGAGACAGGAAGTGAAGGGAAGTCACCTTAAGGCCTCACACACGGGCAAATGAAGTTTGGAGATATTTTTGAGGTAGAAATTGGCAGGAAAAATACCTCTAAAAAATGCCTCTAACCTCGAGTTTTTTAACTTGGGTTTAGGCATGTGTAGAAACATTTACGCACAAATTCATTTTATTGGCTAGAATATTCATATATTAAACCATTATAATAAATGAACGCACATAAGTGCACATTTTTGTGTGTATAAGAAGGTTTATGTGCAGAAAAACTGCAAAAACCGCTTCTCCAGGAAGGCACGACTGGGCCACTTTTCTTTCCACTCCTTGGATAAAAACGTGATAAAATGCCTGCATGTGCATGGGCACATTCGCTAACATGCAGATGTGTTCAGAAGTGTAAATGCAAAATGCCCCTAAAAGAGGCTTTTTCTTCATGTGCACGAGGCCTTAAAAAGATACAGAGAGCAATAAAATCTGAGATAGATGGTGATCCTCCCACACTGAATGCACACCTAAGCAAGAAAATGTTTGATCCGCTGCTTCCCTGTACATTTGTATGACCTCTCTTTTCATTCGTTTCATGCAGATTCTCCACTCATGACCGCGGAGAGGAAATTCAGGACAAGGCGTCTGGCCATGGTTCAGCTTCCAGAACCAATGGCAGATGGGGAGGAAGAACAGAAAGAGCCCGAGGAGGAAGAACAGAAAGAGCCCGAGGAGGAAGAACAGAAAGAGTCCAAGGAGGAAGAACAGACAGAACCCGAGGAGGAAGTAGAAACGGGGCTCGTGGATAAAGAACGGACCACTGTCCAGAAACACAAGGCAAGGCGTAAGGCCACTGTTGACCATCAGGTCAATAAATTCGAAGCTTGGGGAAGGAACATGGTCCACCTTCTAAAACAAGCGCTGACTCTTGGCCAAGAGGAAAAACTGACTGGTGGACAGACCACCAGCAAGAAATCGGACTCAAGGCGCAAGGCACAGCGCAAGCCCAAGGTTCACCGTCCAGTCACTACCACCATACAGACGATGACTGCGGCTGGAGAAGAACCAACAACTGTGGACAAAAAGTGGATGTCTCTGCAAAAATATCTCCCCCTACTCGCTGTGTTCATCCCTTTCACGGTTGTCTCCTGCATAGTCACATTCTGCTGCTGGGCAAGAATAGTGCGCAGACGGTAAGCTGATTTTACACTTTCTATATAGCATTTTATCAACATACAAACCAAAGGTCCATTTTCTACTTTACAGGCAGTTTTAGTAGCAAAAGCTCATCTTTGAACATAGTTATCTTTCACACACCAACAATAGATCTGTTTTGCTAGTAATAAGGGCATTTTATAGCTTTAGCATGTCTGTGGACAGAGGTGGTTATGAGGCTGCAGGTAATAATAGCAAATGGGTTCCTGATGTATAATTACATTTTTTTTCCTAATGGTTTAATTTACTGCACAATGTCTGCATATAAAATGTAAGAAGTTCTATGCCAGAACAAATTCACAATGGCAGCAGTATACAGTTAAAGAACTCCTCTCCCAAAATTCATATCTCAGGCTTATATAGTTGGGTGGAAACTGAAACCTGGCTTTCAATATGATGAAGTACACCAGTGGGGAGACATCCAATTCAGTATTCCCAGTTCTTGCAGACCTCATAGTCAGTAGAACACCAAATGAAGGTGAAATGTCGAGTGCTTCTCTAATACTGAGGTATCGATTTTAGGTGGAGTCGGTCTTTTTTGCTGCTAATTCCTGTTAGTTTATAAAAGCTGTTTATGTCATTATTACATTATTTTTTTTTGCCTTTACAGTGAAAAGAATCCAGAGGCGAGAATGGAAGAAGGAGGATTGGACAGGGAAGAGGATGAGGACTATTAACCCCAGGATGACCGAGGGCAGGATGAAGAAACGGGGCCATCAGAAAATAGTGAAATTGAAGATGAATTTTAGGGTGTAGAGGTGGCATGAGAAATGGGTACGCCCTATAACCCCACCCCTAACCACCATTCCTCTTCAATTTCTATCTTCAATCACAGACTCTAATTAGCTGCTGGAGCTGGGCCTCTATACAGCAGCTATCAGGACTGGCTAATCTTCAGCATAGCCTAAAGCCGGCCATACATGGATCAAAATATCAATCCATCCAGGGGCAGGCTGGTGGTAAAGCTTACCAGTCGACTTCAGTACAACCGACCTGCCAGGCTATTTTATGTACAATCACTGCTGCCAGTTATAGTTCCGCAGAGCGATCTGAATGCTCTGCCAGGACAGGAGGAAGATGGGACTACCTGAATATGGGACTACTGTACCTCAACCGTTGGGGGCCGGTTGCAGTGCAGCCCCATTCACTTGGATGGGTTCCACTCGGTGGAGGGCACCTGCATTAATGCCATATCGGCTCTTCACTGCCTGTCAAACAGAGAGTCAGATCACTTTTCAGAGGAGCACCACTCTTGAGGGCAATAGGGGGTATAAAACGTAGATTGTACAGTTTAATTAAGCTTTAATCTGGTCGTTCAGCAGGGACCATCCAAATTTTGACCAATGTTTTGCTGTCCCTTTTTGACAAAATCCATTTATTATTCAACATAGCCTAAAGCCAACCATACATGGATCAAAATATCAATCCATCTACAGGCAGGCTGGTTTACAGTCTATCGAGGCTTTTTTGTGTACAATCACTGCCGCCAGCTATAGCTTTGCTCTCTGAAGAGCGATCTGAATGCTCTGCCTTGACAGAATGAAGATGAGCCTCCGCCTGTGGGAGTCATACTTGTAACTGTCAGCCCTGCAACGCCTCATGAGACCCGCAGCCCCGCAACAGCCGGAGGGCCACCAGCCCGACACCTGCGTCCCAGAGTGCTGCAGCACTGGAGCTGATATCCAAGCAGGAGATAATCTGTACCTGCAGGCTATGCATCTGTCCCTTAGGCGGTTCCCCTTTTGCTCCTTTCCTTTGTCCTACAAGGAGAGGACAGAAGGTGGTATGAGCCTTTTACAAGGAGAGGCGAGGGTGCAGACGATCATACCATGACCAGCACTCAGCTGCCTAGGGAGACCCAAATGAAGCCCCACCACTGGTAGGAAAAAGAGGGATACTCAAACAGCCAGACTCCACAGACCCACCCTGCTGGTCTGTGGATTGTACAGAGAGTGAACCCAAAACCTCTGGTGTACCCTACACCAGGGAGTAAGAAAGGAGAAACCCAGTTCTAGTTTCTTTCTTACCTTGGGGTCAGAGTCTGCAGGTGTCTCAGACCTGCTTCCTGCTTACAGTCTCCACTGGAGACTTTACCAGCACAGAACAAAATGGCTATGTTCGTATGGCATGTTTTTAGAAATTGCATGAAGATACCCTTGCTGTGTATGAACCTTAATGCATTAGGACAATGTAAAGGTCCGGTAAACGCCTTTCAATTCATACAGCCATCTATACCAATGAAGGCTAAACTTCCAGCTCAGTTACTACTAGTGCGACCCCGAACATAAAGTCGCATGACAAGTCACAGCCCATAGATTTCAAATGGCAATTGTTTCAACCTATGCGATTCAAGGCTACAGCGACCCAAGAAAGGGTCCTTTAACCATAGAGATGTCCTTTAACCATAGAGAACCCAAATCCAGAGACTGAAGATAGATCAAAAGCTGCACTCCAAGTCACGCAACCTTTGGGTCGCAACATTGGAAATGTAGCCTCAGAGATAATATATTAGATCGCATATGAGGCATGAACCACAATGTTATCAAAAGAATAAAACACAAGCATAAGCTCCAATGTTAAGTATTAAAATGCATAGAGTTATAACATACTTGGAGAAGTATAAAGGACAGAGACAAAGTATTTATCTAATACCCCACACACAGCCATTTATACGTAACTAATGACAATGCCACAAAGCCAACAATTGTTAGAATCATAAGTCATAGTTATAGCCCAGTCTCTGGCTCCAATCCATTACATATTTATATGGTGGAACTCAGGGAGCTCCGGGTGACAGAAGTCTAGGCACACACACTGGAGTGCACAGCAGATACTGTAACCCTATTGTAGGTACAGCTTCAGCTTGCAGACATAACCAAATATCTTATTTGGAACAGAGCAAAACTGAGTCTTAACTGTATATTTAAACAATGTAAATTAACAGATTGCTGCATCCTTAAACTTACTTTATATAGTGCACACTAAGGTGGGAGACAGATAAAACCACCCAGCTCATAATATATCCAAATCTAGGATAAATGAAAGCTGGCACCTTTGAATAAGCCTTGAAGTGCGCAACTAAAAGCTATCAGAAGGCCAACACCTGCAGGCATTAAACGAGCAATCATTAAACTTGGATGTGTCCATGCAAGCCTTGCATGGAGGTTACACCCAGGAGTCTGCCAATTGAATCATGCAGGAGTCCACATCTAAATTTTTAGTTCAGCCTAGGAATGGGTTATTGCCTAAGGGCCAAGTCACGCCACATGCAGTATGCGTTTTTTTTTTTTTTTTTAAACTGCATGGAAAATAGGTAATGGTTCTCAATGGCCTAGTTCACACCACTGCAGTCAGTTCCAGCTCCAGAAAAAGACACTGTCCTGATTTTTAGTAGGGGGAAAAAGCTGCACTCGACTGCATCAAAAACACACATGCAGAAAAGCATCCGGAACACATCTGGACTGCCTTTCTGAACTGGCCCAAAATCCAAAAAGTCCTACTTACCCCATAGCAGACCCTGAAAACAGCGTGTAATTGATGGAGTAAGTAGACCCCCAGAGCCCTGCTCAAGTGTGACCCAAGTGTAGGAAGGGTTAATAGGTTGCAGCTTCTGCTGATCTCTGGGTTAGCCAGCCCCAGCTCTGCAGTTTACAGGTGTTTAGCCCTCTGCCTCCAAATGACCACACAATGGTGGATAAGAACACAAAGCACATTCACTCTGTTTGTGGGAGGCATGCAAACACCCACAGCAACCAATACCCAAAGGGAGGACTCCTCCTACGGGTAACCACCTTGTGGCCATTTGCCGCAATTTATAGCAAGTGTCATGGCGGGACCAGAGTACATGGTGTAGCTTTGCAGACCAGATAAAGTCTGCTGTAATACTCCTGGGATGGCACCAGGAATACTTACACAACCACCTTATAGCTGTCCCTTCAGGGGTATCTGCAGCTTGCATTCTGTTTTGGTTTACCAACATAGTTTACCAGCATCAATCAACATGCGCCCCTCCCCCCAACTGGGAGTAGTCAGGGATTCTGGATGCCTCTGCTCCAGCCATATAGTATTCCCTCCAAAAAGATTTGGGGAAGCCAGTGGCCTTGATCCATCCGTATTAATCAGGAGCTCAGCCAGCAAATGAAAACCAAGACACTTTGTCATTTACTCTGCAATGCTCCCTAGCCACTTCAGCCCCGAAAGGATTTCCAGCTTTAGGACCGGAGCCCTTTTTGCGATTCGGCGCTGCGTCGTTTTAACTGACAATTGCGCGGTACCCAAACTAAATTTGCGTCCTTTTTTTCCCACAAATAGAGCTTTCTTTTGGTGGTATTTGATCACGCTGCATCATTTCTGATCGCCGCTATAAACAAAAGAGAAGCGACAATTTTGCAAAAAAACCCAAATTTCTTACTTTTTGCTAAAATACAAATCCAAAAAAAAATATATATATATATATATAAAAAAACATTTTTTTCCTCGGTTTTGGCCGATTTATATTCTTCCTCATATTTGTGATAAAAAAAAAAATCGCAATCGGCGTTTATTGATTGGTTTGCGCAAAAGTGGTCGCGTTTACGGATGATGAGAATTAATTTCTGGGGTTTTAATTTTTTTTTATTTTTTACTAGTAATGGCGGCGCTCTGCGATTTTTAGTGGCACTGCGATATTTCAGCGGACATGTCGAAACATTTTGACACTTTTT
>BLSH010288075.1:0-20191 GCA_018402905.1 Glandirana rugosa
TTCTACAGCTTAGCAGTTTTGCGTTACAGAGGAGGTCTAGTGCTAGAATTGTTGCTCTCGCTCTAACGATCGCGGCGATACCTCACATGTGTGGTTTGAACACCGTTTTCACATGTGGGCGGGACTTACGTATGCGTTCGCTTCTGCGCGCAAGCTCGGCGGGACGAATCGCTTTAAATTTTTTTTTTTTTTAATTATTTATTTTGCTTTTTAATTTTTATTTTTACACTGTTCTTTTTTTTTAAAAAAAATTGATCACTTTTATTCCTATTACAAGAAATGTAAACATTCCTTGTAATAGAAAAACGCATGACAGGTCCTCTTAAATATGAGATCTGGGGTCAAAAAGACCTCACATCTTATATTTACACTAAAATGCAAGAAAAAAAAAAATCTGAAAAAAATGACAGGACAAAAAAAAATACGGGTCCTTTAAGACCGTTGGGCGGACGTCACTTCAGACGTAATTTCCGCCCGGCTGTACTATGGAGCCGAGTGAGCGGCTTCAGCCGCTCAGTCGGATCCCAGACACTGGGGAGAGAGGATCGGATCATCTCCGCCGGTGCCGGCGGGTCCGGTAAGCGGTGGAGATGACCGGAAAGCGGCGGGAGGGGGGGGCACCTCTCCCGCCGCTGATAAAAGTGATCTTGCGGCGAATCCGCCACTAACACCACTTTTATCTTGCAGGGAATCGTCTGCAGGCACCATTCAGATATCACCACTCAAACCCAAGGATGTCATATGACGTCCGGCGGTAGAGAAGTGGTTAAGGAAGGAGATAAAACATTTTTCAGGTACATTAGTGATAGAAGGAAAAAATACAATGGGATCACTAAAATGAAAACTGGGCACAACACATATGTTGAGGGAAACCAGGATGTAGCAAACCATTTAAACAATTACTTTTGTTCAGTCTTCTCAGAAACAGACTGCACTAATGATAACAAGTTAGGGAATCATATTGGTTCTAGTAATGATGGTTCATTTCTAGGATTTCTGGAGACAGAGGTAGCTGAGGAACTGGCTCGGTTAAAGCTTAATAAACCAATGGGCCCTGATGGTATTCATCCCAGAGTTCTAAGAGAACGTCGCAATATAGTTGTTGGACCATTAACAAATCTTTTAAATAAATCTCTTCAAACAGGAGAAGTTCCCCATGACTGGCTAATACTGTACCTATCCACAAGAAGGGCAGCAAGGTAGAAGCTGGCAATGACAGGCAAGTGAGTTTAACATCAATCGTAATCAAGGTAATGGAATCACTCCTGAAAAGAAGGATCATTAATCACCTAAAAATACACAGCTTGCTGGACCCAAAGCAGCATGGCTTTACTGAGGGCAGATCATGCCAGACAAATCTGATTGAATTCTTTGACTATATTACCAGTGTTTTGGACCAGGGTGGTGCTGTGGACATAGCTTATTTTGATTTCAGCAAGGCATTTCATACAGTTCCACATAATGATCTAATACAAAAGTTGTACAAGCTGGGACTTAACCCTTGGGTGGTTCAGTGGATATGCAGTTGGCTAAAGGGTAAATGGGGTTCACTCAGAACAGAGACCAGTCACTAGTGGGGTACCACAAGGCTCTGTATTGGGTCCTGTTCTATTCAACCTATATGTAAGTGATATAACTAAAGGCTTGTTGGGCAATGTATGTCTCTTTGCTGATGATACAAAGGTGTGTAATAGGGTTGATATCCCTGGAGGTGTCTGTAAAATGGAACATGATTTGGCATTTCTGGAAGATTGGTCAAAGCAGTGGAGACTGCAGTTCAATATTTCTAAATGTAAAATAATGCATCTAGGGAAAAAGAATCCCCTTAGAGAGTACAGCATTGGGTGTACAGTGTTAGCCAGCACTAAAGAAGAAAAAGATTTGGGGGTGCTTATTTCAGATGATTGTAAAATGAGCAAACAGTGTGACCAGGCAGTGGGAAAAGCAAATAGAATTCTGGGATTTTTCAGTAGAGGGATAACCAGCAGGAGGAAGGAGGTTCTGATTCCTCTATATAGATCTTTAGTGAGACCTCACTTAGAATACTGTGTCCAGTTCTGGAGACCACACTTACAAAAAGATATTTATAAGATAGAACGAGTTCAGAGACGGGTAACAAAAATGGTGAAAGGTCTGGAGGATAAAACGTATCAAGAGCGACTTCAGGAACTTAATCTGTACAGTCTGGAGGAAAGAAGGGAGAGGGGAGACATGATTGAAAACTTTAAATACATCAAGGGGGTGAATAAGGTTCAGGAGGGCAGTCTTTTCAATATGAAACCAAAATCAAGAACATGGGGACATGACCTCAAACTAACTGGAGGGAAGTTCAAAACTAATCTTAGAAAGTATTATTTTACTGAAAGGTTGGTTGATGATTGGAATAAACTACCAACAGAGGTTGTGAGACAGTCAACAGTAAATGGCTTCAAACATGCTTGGGATAAACATAAATCTATAGTCAAACAACAAGGTTAATGTAAAAAAATAAATAAGGGGCCGACTCGATGGACTACTCAGTCTTTTTCTGCCGTCACTTTTCTATGTTTCTAAGAGTGGAGCATTTTTTACTTTAATGCAGAAAATGCAATAGGCCTTGTTCACAGAGGGCTTATGCATCCATGTTCTGTTTGAAGGCAGTTTTTACCCACACAGCCAGCTGTCAGTTGGGACACATCGGCTGCACAGACACAGTTGCTGTACCTAATCTAACATGGGTGTGAGTGCATGGCTCCGAATGCACTCAGGGTTTGTTGGGCACCTGCACAGATGTCGCATTGGGAGCAACGGCTGTGTCCTTGCAGCCACTGCGTCCCAATTGACAGCTATGGGAATGCATCCCTGTGTGTGTGTAGACATGGCCTTTATTTATTTATATATATCACAAATGCATATGCTCCATGTGGGCTGTAAGCTAAAATAAAATGATACTTTATGAACTACTCTAGGAACCTTGCTATTTGGTTTGTGTAGCAGTTAAGAACCTGGCAATTTTCAGCAGTATTAGTGTGAGAAGAATGCAAGGCCTTAAAACATAAAGCATGTAATCTAACATGGTGACTTGGTGTTCACAACTGCATGGTAATGCTTGGCATTAATGCAGTTGTGTGAACTTGGTTTGCCATGCTTTTTACAGGCATCTGGTTCAGTGTTCTGTTTTTATTTTATTTCTGTTATTAGTTTTTATTTTCTTCACACCATTATCTCTGTCAGTTCCTGTGTCATTGTTGCATATCATGGTTAACAGGTCTATTTTGTGTGCATTGCTATAGACTCAAATGGTGTAATCACAAAAATATTAGCACAATCTAGTGAAATCAAGCATACATTAAAGTGATATATCACATCCCCTACACATATAAGTGTATTGTGATACCTGAATCAATATAGCATTCAATGTAATACTCAAATTAATATAATATATAACACTCAGAAATCTCAATAGGGAAGTCTGTGATCAATAAAGTGTCCTTTTATATACACTACATTATTCCCAAGAAATATTCCACCACTGCACTCTGTGTGCTTTTGGAAAAAATGTAAGGCTCACCAGAATGTATTGACCCCTTAAAATTAAGTGAGTTAAATAATGCTTTTTCCCTGTAGGGTTTGATAAATCAGGGCCTCGTCTTCCAGATGTTTTCTCCTATCGTTCACTGACAGACGCAGCTCTCCATTACGTGTGGGTTTATGCTGGTCTCACTAGGAGTTAACTAGGCAGGGAAAAGAAACAGCTGGCCCCTCCCATGGGGCCGTCCTCTCTTCCCACATAAACCTCCTCCATAGAATAGCTCACCAGTTCGTACACAAGCCGTACAAGAACAGAGCACAGAGGGGTGGGTGCTGCGTCTGTCAGTGAACTCGGAGAAAAGGCTTTTACGGTAAGTTTTAATAAAATCCCTTTTTCTCCTATCATTCACTGACAGACGCAGCTCTCCATTACGTGTGGGGATGTCCCCAAGCTGTGTCAAAAAGAGGGGTGGGTAAACGCTAACAACAGTACCCAACAGAACCTCTAAGGAGGCGCCAGACACGCCTACACTTAGTGAAAGTGTGAACCAAGGCTCAGGTGGCCACCTTGCACACCTCTGACACCGAGGCCTGGTGTCTAAAAGCCCAGGAAGTGCTAACAGCCCTGGTAGAATGAGCTGTGACCGGAAAAGGGGAAACCTTGCCCGGAACAGAATATGCATGGGTCACGGTCTGTCTGATCCAACGAGAAATCGTAGCCGATGAGGCCGCCAAACCTTTGTGCGGACCCTCAGGCAGCACAAACAGAGCATCAGCTTTTCGAAAAGAAGCTGTAGCAGACAAATACACCCTTAAGGCCCTCACTACGTCCAAGGCATGTAACTCAATTTCTTTTGGGTGCGATGGATGATGCACAATGAAGGAAGAACAATATCTTCATTATTGTGTAAGGAAGAAACCACTTTCGGAAGAAAGGAAGGCGAGACCAGCATAAACCCACACGTAATGGAGAGCTGCGTCTGTCAGTGAACTCGGAGAAAAGGATTTTACGGTAAGTTTTAATAAAATCCCTTTTTTTAGATAGGCTTTAGGTAAGATTTGTCACATCACATCACTACTTCTCAATTCAACTAATCCACTCTCTTTAAGCTTTGGCTCAAAACTGACATTTAGAAGCTAAACTCTATAGTGCAGTATATATCAGAAGCATAAAACCATATTCTTATAACATCATATTCCCATAGAACAGCTAAACCCATTCTCTATACTATAGTGCCCCTCTATGATGTAAAGATAAAAGGTTCACCAGATGTAGGAAAGACTTTATTATTTGCGTCACATAAGTCTTCCCCACAGGTAAGTAAACACGGTCCAGGACATCCCACCAGAATTTCTCCATATAGAATATACAGTATCTTACAAAAGTGAGTACACTACTCACAATTTTGTAAATATTTTATTCTATCTTTTCATGTGACAACGCTGAAGAAATGACACTTTGTAATGTAGCGAGTGTACATCTTGTATAACAGAGTAAATTTGCTGTCCCCTCAAAATAAATCAACACACTGTCATTAATTTCTAATCTGCTGGCAACAAAAGTGAGTACAAAGTAAAAATCTCCAAATTGGGTCCAATTAGCCATTTCCCTCCCCAGTGTCATGTGGCTCGTTAGTGTTACAAGGTCTCAGGTGTGAATGGGGAGCAGGTGTGTTAAATGTGGTTTTGCACTCCTCTATGCACAGCTTTTGTACAGAACTTTCCCAGAAATGTAATTTCTTGCTTGTGTCATTGGCTCACTGATTTTACCAGAAGTCCACACTACGATCACAAGTCAAATTTTAGGCATACCTTTCAATAGGAATTATATTTTAGTTAGATACTCCCTAAGGGTCCTTTCACACCTGCATGTCCGTTTTCATGGACTCCGCTTGCTCAGCAGGGATCGATCCACTGATCCCCACTGACCCGAAGGATGACATGTCCATCTATGCTCCGACCTGTCAGAGCCCCGCTCTCTTCTATGGGGGATCGGATGAAAACGGATCCACCTGTCTGTTTTCATTCGATCCGATCCAGCAGACGGATGGAAAATAGGGTTTGCATCCATCTGGATTTGGTGGAGTGGATCGAATGTCAGCGGAGGTCAGAGGTGCATGGAGCATCCGTTAAGGTCCGCCTGAAAAATGGACAGGCGGACCTAAATGATCCGCATGTGTGAAAGGACCCTATGGGTTCATTCCTTCTAAAGGGATTCAGAAACTGCAGCTTTCTTCATTTGAACTCTGCAAGTGCATTAGCTGATTATATTGAGCACAGACACTGCCATTCAGAAAGCAGCCTTCCGAGAACGTGTACTAGCTGCGGAGGCACTGTTGTGTGCTTGCTCCTGAGCCAGCTCTCTGCATCCATAAGACACAGAGAGCATGGCTCAGACCCCCCACTTTACTGGCCATGATTGACAGCAGCGGGAGCCAATGGCTTCACTGCTGCATCTCAGCCAATCAGGAGGGAGGAACCCGGGAGAGCCTCGTGCACATCGCTGGATGGAGATCAGGCCTATCTACTCCTTTTTGACAGACAAGCTTGGCGTATTGTGTTTTGTGCGATAATCGCAGCAAAATCACACCGCATTTTAGGTGACATTGAAAATGAATGGCATCTGAACATGCGTTTTACCATTGTAGTGCAATCGCAGCAATTCTGCCCGAGATCCCAAATGCGAATGAAGCCTTAATATTTGCCAAACATACAATTGTTTTTAGATTATGACAGGTTGTGATTTTTGCTTTCAGTCTAAATGATGCATCTATGGCTGGGTTCATACCTAGCGTCTCACTAACACACTTTTTTTTTTTTGCACACCAAAGAAGCTCTTGTACCTTTTTTGGAATTGAGCTGCATACATTTTTGACCATGTCCATGTTCACAACGTTGCGTTGTGAATGCAATCTTAGACCCCTTTCACACTGAGGTGCTTTACAATCATTTTTGAGCTAAAAATAGAGCCTGTAAAGCGCCTCTAAACTGCTTTCTAATACACCCCAGCGTGAAAGCCTGAGTGCTTTCATATTGGGGCGGTGCGCTTGCAGGACATGAAAAAAAGTTGTGTAAGCAGCATTTTTGGGGTGGTGGGGGAGCGGTGTATACACCGCTCCCCCACCACCCCTGCCATTGAAATGAATGGCCGGCACCTGCACACTTCTTAGGGGTTAAAAGCTCCCCGCTGCCGCCCGAATGGCAGCACCGCTAAACTAGCGGTGCTTTACTGCTACCGCCCTGCCCGCCCCAGTGTGAAAGGGTTCTTATGGTTGCAAATGTTATATACCAACCATAGAGACTTTACAGATTGCTGAACGATATTGGTGGCTAGTGCTACCAGTCATTGTTTCTTCCTGGTACTTGTTTCATAACCCCAGTATTGCAAGCAATATTTAGGATTTTTTTTTTATTCTGTACTTGAGCATGTTTACTGTGTGTAAAAGTTGAATTACCAGTTTTATGTTTTGGAGAAAAGGAGAGGTCAAAAGAGTACCTAGAAGAATTCCAGCTGATAACTGTAGCATTTGGAAGTGGAATTTTTCTGTTGGTTCATGAAAGTAATGGTTATGTGGAACGTTGACTAAGGACAGTGTTATGAATTCATAAGAAACTTAAGATGTTGGAGTTCAACTACCAGCAAACCAGGCCTCAGACTGTGACCATAGATACACAGGTGTCTCAGAAATCAATGGTAGGTTAGAGACCTGCACATTTTATACAGTATCTCACAAAAGTGAGTACACTTCTCACATTTTTGTAAATATTTTATTTTATCTTTTCACGTGACAACACTGAAGAAATGACACTTTGCTACAATGTAAAGTAGTGAGTGTACAGTTTGTATAACAGTGTAAATCTGCTGTCCCCTCAAAATAACAACACACAACCATTAATGTCTAAACCGCTGGCAACAAAAGTGAGTACACCTCTAGGTGAAAATGTCCAAATTGGGCCCAATTAGCCATTTTCCCTCCCCAGTGTCATGTGACTCGTTAGTGTTACAAGGTCTCAGGTGTGAATGGGGAGCAGGTGCGTTAAATTTGGTGTTATCACTCTCACTCTCTTATACTGGTCACGAAAGTTCAATATGGCACCTCATGGCAAAGAATTCTCTGAGGATCTGAAAAAGAGAATTGTTGCTTTACATAAAGATGGCCTAGGCTATAAGAAGATTACCAAGACCCTGAAACTGAGCTGCAGCATGGTGGCCAAGACCATACAGCAGTCTAACAGGACAGGTTCCACTCAGAACAGGCCTTGCCATGGTTGACCAAAGAAGTTGAGTGCACGTACTCAGCGTCATATCCAGAGGTTGTCTTTGTTAAATTGCTGCAGAGGTTGAAGAAGTGGGGGGTCAGCCTGTCAGTGCTCGGACCATACGCCGCACACTGCATCAAATTAGTATGCATGGCTGTCATCACAGAAGGAAGCTTCTTCTAAAAATGATGCACAAGAAAGCCCGCAAACAGTTTGCTGAAGACAAGCAGACTAAGGAAATGGGTTACGGGAACCATGTCCTGTGGTCTGATAAGACCATGATAAACTTTTTTGGTTCAGATGGTGTCAAGTGTGTGTGGTGGCAACCAGGTGAGGAGTACAAAGACAAGTGTGTCTTGCCTACAGTCAAGCATGGTGCTAGGAGTGTCATGGTCTGGGGCTGCATGAGTGCTGCCGGCACTGGGGAGCTACAGTTCATTGAGGGAACCATGAATGCCAACATGTACTGTGATATACTGAAACAGAGCATGATCCCCTCCCTTCGGAGACTGGGTCGCAGGGTGGTATTCCAACATGATAAAGACCCCAAACACCTCCAAGATGACCACTGCCTTTGAGGGTAAAGGTGATGGACTGGCCAAGCATGTCTCCAGACCTAAACCCTATTGAGCATCTGTGGGGCATCCTCGCGCAAGGTCTCTAACATCTACCAGCTCCGTGATGTCGTCATGAAGGAGTGGAAGAGGACTCCAGTGGCAACCTGTAAAGCTCTTGTGAACCCCATGCCCAGGAGGGTTAAGGCAGTGCTGGAAAATAATGGTGGCCACACGAAATATTGACACTTTTGGGCCCAATTTGGACATTTTCACTTAGGGGATGTACTCACTTTTGTTGCCAGCAATCTAGACATTAATGGCTGTGTGTTGAGTCATTTTGAGGGGACAGCAAATTTGCACTGTTATACAAGCTGTACACTCACTACTTTACATTGTAGCAAAGTGTCATTTCTTCATTCTTGTCACATGAAAAGATAGAATAAAATATTTACAAAAATGTGAGGGGTGTACTCACTTTTGTGAGATACTGTATATATATTATAAAATCACAATGGCCTGCACCATACACCCTATAACTGGAGAATCAATGATCGCTCCTTTCAGATCCCTTAATTCTAAAGCAGATCCAGAAACATATACAGGAATATTTTTGGATTAATAATACCCCAGACACCCTCCCGTCCACTTTATGGATGGCCCACAAGGCTGTTATTAGAGGTCCTAAAACCCATATGCAGCACCTATAATATGAGGGTAAAATTGATTCAGATGATAGTCTTTCAAAGTATGATGATAATGAAAACAGTTCAATCAAATGGCAGAATATCTCTGGAGCATCTGCGATATGAAAAAATGGATGTAGGCTTACCAGATGGTAGTAGTATAAGCGCGGGTGTTTTAAATCCCAACCGGGCGGATGCGCATCAGATCGACTGGAACCAGTATGACAGATCTTGGGGGGACCTCTGGTGTCGATGAAGGACGATCCTGGGTCCTAGTGGTCTGCTCCTCCTGGCGAGGGGGGAGGGGGGGTGGGATGCCTTTGAACCTGGGTGGGTACTGGTGAGGAGGGGTATGTCTCCGACTTCTCTCGACTCACATCCAGGGAATAATCCAATCCGCAATGTATATACCAGGGAAAGAGAAAAACATCCACAATCGTGTGATACCGTTTGGACAAGGTTTATTACGAATGAAGGATTAAAAATACTCACATATTCAAAGTAAAACAAGAGCTCATAGAAAAGGCAGGAGATGGAGGAAACCGACGCGTTTCGGCTCAACAGGCCATCATCTGGGGTTTTCCCCCTCCTGCCAGACATGCCATTTATAATGTATGATCATAATACCAATTAGCCCCCAATAGGGGGCCGCAAAACGCAAATCACATTTCGGGCGTCAAAATGGCGCCGGCGGCGTGCGTTCCACGCCTCTATATGAAAAAATAGCTTGAGCTTCAAATAAATATAGAATTATAGATAAATAAGGTCAATGCGTGGGGGTTCAAATATAAAGTGCAAATAGTAGTGCGAATGTGCAAGAACTCCGATCATATGCAATATGCATCTATATTTATTTGAAGCTCAAGCTATTTTTTCATATAGAGGCGTGGAACGCATGCCGCCAGCGCCATTTTGATGCCCGAAATGTGATTTCCGTTTTGCGGCCCCCTATTGGGGGCTAATTGGTATTATGATCATACATTATAAATGGCATGTCTGGCAGGAGGGGGAAAACCCCAGATGACGGCCTGTTGAGCCGAAACGCGTCGGTTTCCTCCATCTCCTGCCTTTTCTATGAGCTCTTGTTTTACTTTGAATATGTGAGTATTTTTAATCCTTCATTCGTAATAAACCTTGTCCAAACGGTATCACACGATTGTGGATGTTTTTCTCTTTCCCTGGTATATACATTGCGGATTGGATTATTCCCTGGATGTGAGTCGAGAGAAGTCGGAGACATACCCCTCCTCACCAGCACCCACCCAGGTTCAAAGGCATCCCACCCCCCCTCGCCAGGAGGAGCAGACCACTAGGACCCAGGATTGTCCTTCATCGGCACCAGAGGTCCCCCCAAGATCTGTCACACTGGTTCCAGTCGATCTGATGCGCATCCGCCCGGTTGGGATTTAAAACACCCGCGCTTATACTACTACCATCTGGTAAGCCTACATCCATTTTTTCATATCGCAGATACTCCAGAGATATTCTGCCATTTGATTGAACTGTTTTCATTATCATCATACTTTGAAAGACTATCATCTGAATCAATTTTACCCTCATATTATAGGTGCTGCATATGGGTTTTAGTGCATTTTTGAACAATATAGATCTGTTGTTTATGCGTGCTACCATTTGATTTTTATACTGATTTTTATACTAATTTTTGGACATTCATTTTAATTATTTGATTTTATTTTAAAACATATATTACTCTTTTATATTAGTGAGCGCGGGATTTTGTTGTTTTATAGTGTTATTAGAGGTCACCTCATTGATATAGCATCTAGGAAAAACAAAGCTAAAATTGCAGATATAAAAACCTTAACAAAAGAACTAAGTCAACTATATCATAACTCACAGCACTCTCAATCACCTGAACTGACCAACAAAATTAGAAATAAAAGATTAGCGTTCAATGCTCTCCTTTCACATGAATCAGAGAAACAACTTAGATTCTCCAAAGCCAAATTCCTCCTTCACAGTAATGCTACTTCTAATATCTTTGCCAGAAAACTTAATCAAACCATCAAGCCTCCACATGTTTACAAACTAAGAGAGAGTGACGGCAACACGGTCTCTCACCCCAATAAAGTACAACAGATCTTTTTAAAATTCTATAGAAAACTTCTCTCCAATCCCCACACAACAGCCCCCAACAACATCTCTAATTGGCTAGACACCTTAGATATTCCCACATTGACATCACAACAAACCGAAACCCTTAATACTCCCTGCACAGAAGCAGAGATACAGAATATTATCAACTCCTTAAAATCCTCTACTGCCCCAAGCCCAGATGGTTACTCCACCATCTATTACAAAAAATGTTCTTCCCTCTTATCTCCACACCTTTGTAATCTCTTCAACTACATCCTCAAAGGCAACCACTTCCCCAAGGAAATGCTTCTGGCTAACATGTCCCTTCTTCCTAAACCCCTAAAAGATCACTCCCTGCCCCAAAATTACTGTCCAATCTCAGTCCTGAACAATGACTTAAAGATATTCGGCCGCCTTCTTGCAGACAGACTAGCAAAGGTTATAAATTCATTAATACATGAAGATCAAACAGGCTTTATGCCAAATAGATATATCACAGACAATATTAGACTAGTCACCAACATTGTTCAGGACTCCAACCGCACCTCCCACCCTGTCTGTCTTCTAAGCCTAGATATAAACAAGGCCTTTGACATTGTGGGGTGGTCATTCTTAGATCTCACCCTCAAAAAGTTTGGCATCAACAACAAATTTTTTCATGGCTACAAAGCTTTATATCTTCACCCCCAAACGCGAATTAAAATTCCAGGTGCGAACTCAGAATTCTTCCCACTAAATAGAGGTACCAGACAGGGCTGCCCACTGTCACCCTTGTTGTTCGCTTTGGCATTAGAGCCCCTAGCGTGGTCCATAAGAAATAATAATGACATTAAAGGCTACACCAAGGGACAAAAGGAATATAAAATGAGTCTTTACGCTGATGACTCCATTCTCTTTCTATCGGACCTAATCAACTCTCTCCCAGTTTTATTACAAACATTAGCTCATTTCCACCAAATTTCAGGTCTTAACGTCAACCTCTCAAAATGCTCAATTCTACCAATAAACCTACCTACCAATACCTCTCAGCTCATCAAAGCTAACTTCCCATTCACTTGGTGCCCCCAATCCTTCAGATATCTAGGCATTCAAATCACCTCTCATTTTAAAACGATGTATCAATTTAATTACCCCCCCCCCCCTTATTTTCACAAATTAGAAAACTTTTAAAATCCTGGTCTTCCTATCATATCTCCTTCTTAGGACATACATTATTTAGTGCCATCCAATGGATGATAGCATGTAACTGGCTTTCTAAAAACCTCCCATGGCCGCAAGTCTTACACAGGATGGACCAAGTGAAAATAACGGAATACATTCTCCATACGTTGCGAGATTCAATGCACCACTTCAAAGAAAAGTGGTCATATTGGGAGAAAGTTTGATATATTCTTACATTCGTATTCACCGAAGACAGCTCTTTCAATTTTTTTCTATATATCTCTTAACTACTATCCATGTTTTTTCCCATTTTTCATACACTCTAAACCCAGTCATTCGATCTCACCTCTTTAATGGAGACAGAAGTATCACATTTAAATCACCTATTACAGTCATGATTTATGATGTTTTATTTTTTATTGTCTCTTCACATTATCCTGTTTTACAACATTATGGTACATGTGAATGTATGTATCCTCTTGTTTTTCCTTCCAATAAAAGTTTGTAAACAAAAAAAAATAATAAAATCACAATATTGTTAGTTTACTGCTTTAGTCGGTCAACATGCAGCATGCACACAGTGAAGTAAAGAGTGCTACTAGAGCTGTTTTTTTAGTTAACCCCTTCCAAAAAACAAAAATGCAGTATAATGCCGCTTACTAGTCCTCACTCACTAAAATGTACAGCGTGAAGTTTTGAATGCATCTAAATGCATCGCTATAAGAATCAGTGGTGCAACACACAGCTGCAACTACAAACAAAAATGTGTACCGTATTTAGCAGCATACAAAAAAGTAGGACACAGCTGTGTCCAAGGCTGTATCTATCTGTAGAAGTTACACATGTACATATATAAACGTATGCATGCGTAAAGTCACTAGAAGGATTAAATAATACACGCAACCTGCATTTTATTTCCAACCCAATCTATCCCCTAAAGCAGCTGGAAAGATTTTTATCTTCCTGGATAAAAAGTAAATAAGCCAATAAACCAGCACTATACCCTTAATAGTGCTAAATTAAATAATTGCATTTCAATGGGGTAATAATTCTCCACCAATCTGGACATAACATTGCACATGTGTTTCAATAATATTACATCCCTACAGTGCTACAATAATAAAATATATCAGTGAGGTAACAAATCCCTACAATTCCACATATAGCGATTCACATTTATTTCTGTGATAATCAAAGAGTCAAAAACATGATCAAAACCCACACACCAACAATAATGTGTTATCAACACAAAAACAATAAAATATCCGACAACTTAGTATAATTGTTTAATCGCTGTGTCCACCACATGCTGACACCCCTTCTTCCCATAAGGCTGGTTTCACATGGGCGTTCTCCATAGTCCGCATCGCCCTGCCAAGCAGGGGATCTCCCCGCTGAGCAGGCGGATGACAGGTCCATGTCCAGGTTGGAAACAGACACAGCCCCACTGTTCTCAATGGGGCTGTCATCTGATCCGCCGTTTTTGGCGGACAGGATCCGATGCCGGCATGTGTCAACGGATTCATGTCTGCTGACATCCGCAGCTCCATAGAGAGCTATGGATGGTCCACCTGAAAAACTGACAGGTGGACCTGATCGGACAGCCCGTGTGAAACCAGCCTTAGTCCCCATTCACATTGGCGCGATTTGACAAGTCAAATCACATGCCAAATCGCAGCCTATTGCCGGCAACGGCACTGCCCCAATCGGTGCAACGCCACACTGATTTCCAAAAGTAGTTCCTGCACTACTTTTGCCGATTTCAATAGACATCTGTGCATGAACCCGCACAGATGTCTTTCAAATCGCCCCTGCACTTGCACTGAAATGCCGGTTTGAAATCGTGCGAGTTCAGCAAGATTTTAAACCCGAAGGGAAAAAGAGGTTGACAGCACTCCAGGTGTGCGATAAAACATCTGGTCTTTATTTGAATAGATGTACAAACAATCCATGAATAATCTTACATGTCCAAAGATGAGCAGAGTGCAGGCAAAAGATTGACGCGTTACGCAAAATTAAATTCGCTTAATCATAATCTAGATTTCAAACCCGCGTTCAGTGTGTACGTACCCTTAAACAGAACTAAACCCTCTTCTCATTTTACAGCCAAGGCAGCTGCTATCTTAGCCCAGGGACGTGTGGTGAGGTCAGTGGCTGGGGAAGCACTGGCTAGTATCAGAGACAGATACACACAGGTTACATACGCCGTGAACGTTAGAGCAAGAGCAATAATTCTAGCACTAGACCTCCTCTGTAACTCTAAACATGTAACCTCTAAAAAAATTTAAACATAGAAACATAGAAAAGTGACGCAGAAAAAGACTGAGTAGTCCATCGAGTCTGGCCTTTTTTTTTTGTTTTCACATTAACCTCGTTGTCTGGCCATAGATTTATGTTTATCCCAAGCATGTTTGAAGCCATTTACTGTTGACTGTCTCACAACCTCTGTTGGCAGTTTATTCCAATCATTAACCACCCTTTCAGTAAAATAATACTTTCTAAGATTAGTTTTGAACTTCCCTCCAGTTAGCTTGAGGTCATGTCCCCATGTTCTTGATTTTGGTTTCATATTGAAAAGACTGCCCTCCTGAACCTTATTTACCCCCTTGATGTATTTAAAGGTTTCAATCATGTCTCCCCTCTCCCTTCTTTCCTCCAGACTGTACATATTAAGTTCCTGAAGTCGCTCTTGATATGTTTTATCCCCCAGACCTTTCACCATTTTTGTTACCCATCTCTGAACTCGTTCTATCTTATCAATATCTTTTTGTAAGTGTGGTCTTCACACTTCATACATCCCAGAATTCTATTTGCTTTTCCCACTGCCTGGTCACACTGTTTATTCATTTTGCAATCATCTGAAATAAGCACCCCTAAATCTTTTTCTTCTGTCGTGCTGGCTAACACTGTGCCCCCAATGCTGTACTCTCTAAGAGGATTCTTATTCCCTGTGTGCATTATTTTACATTTAGAAATATTGAACTGCAGTCTCCACTGCTTTGACCAATCTTCCAGCAACGCCAAATCATGTTCCATGTTACACCTCCAGGGATATCAACCCTATTACACACCTTTGTATCATCAGCAAAGAGACATACCTTGCCCAACAAACCTTTAGTTAGATCACACATAGGTTAAATAGAAGAGAACCCAGTACAGAGCCTTGTGGTACCCCACTAGTGACTGGTCTCTGTTCTGAGTGAACCCCATACTTGCCAACAGTACCGAATTTCCCGGGACATTCCCGGGATTTAGACCGTTTTCCCGGCCTTAACGTTTCCCGGGAAATGTCCCGAGAAATTGACTTTTTCCAGATTTTTAATTTTTATTTATTTTTTGCCGCTGGTCACTAGAGGTCGGCGGCCGGCACTAAATTGACTCCGCCGCCATTTTCAAGAAGACCAGCTAAGGAAGAAACAAGAGGCATAGCCCAAGCTCCGCCTCTTGGCTCTTCCCTGCTTGCTCCATGAGCTGGTCTTCTGGCGGGCAGATGAGATTAGCTAGCGCGTCCCAGTGCACCTCGGCAGGGCACTGGGACACAGTGATTCAAAGACAGGGATGTAAACTGGGACCACATCCCCATGGGACACAGAAGGACCACCTTCCCCCCAGGGACACAAAGGTACCCCATCTACCACCAGGGACACAAAGGGACCCCCATCACCCCCAGGGACACAGAGGGACCCCCATCCACCACCAGGGACTCAGAGGGACCCACCATGTCCCCTGAGGACTCAGAGGGACCCACAATGTCCCCTGGGGACTCAGAGGGACCCCCCATGTCCCCTGGGGACTCAGAGGGACCCCCATGTCCCCTGGGGACATAGAGGGAACACCATGTACACTAGGGAAACTGAGGGACTACCATGTCCCCCTGGGGACACAGAGGGACCACCATGTGCCCCCGGGAACACAGACGGACCACCATTCCCCCCCGGGGACACAGAGGGTCCATCATGTCCCCTGGGGAAACAGCGGGACCACCATGTCCCATGGGGACACAGAGGGATTCCCATCCCCCCAGGGACACAGAGGGACACCCCCCGGGGAGACAGAGGGACCACCATGTCCCCCTGGGGAGACAGAGGGACCACCATGTCCCCCTGGGGAGACAGAGGGACCACCATGTCCCCCTGGGGAAACAGAGGGATCACCATCTCCCTGGGAAGACAGAGGGACCACCACCCCTCCCCCTGAGGAGACAGAGGGACCACCATCTCCCTTGGGGAGACAGAGGGACCACCACCCCCCTCTGGGGAGACAGAGGGACCACCACCCCACCCGGGGAGACAGAGGGACCACCACCCCCCTGGGGAGACAGAGGGACGCTAACACCAGGTATATGGAGAATCTTTATCTGTTGATTGTTAAACGTTCTGGAATACACATATTGCTATTGTGGTGTAGGATCTGGGCCTACTGTCCCTCCATCCTGACTTCTTTCCTTCTCTCTCCTTCCCTCCCTATTTTTTTCTTTCTTTCTTTCTTCATCCCTCATTCATCTCAGACTCGGACCACACCCCCTTCGAGCCACGCCCACCATTCAGTTAAGCCACACCCATTTTCCGCAGCGGTGCCACATTTTTAATTCCCCAATATGTCACGCCCCCAAAAGAATGCCCCACCCCCTAATTATGACAAGTCTCCGCCCCCAGACAAAAACGTTTCCCTATAAATTTTTTGGCAATGTTGGCAACTATGGAACCCCATTTACAACTACACTCTGGGATTTATCCTTTAGCCAACTGCATGTCCACTGAACCACCCAAGGGTTAAGTCCTAGCTTGTACAACTTTTGTATCAGATCATTATGTGGCACTGTGTGTGGAAAAGCGTTGTCTATGGAGATTTTAAGCGTGACATGTTAGGTATCTATTTACTTGGCGTAACATCATCTTTCACATTATACAAACAAATCGGGCTAACTTCACTGTTTTTTTTTTTACTTTTGAAAAAGATTCTTTCCAAAAAAAACACGTTTGAAAAATTGCTGCGCAAATAATGTGTAACATAAAAAGTTGCAACGGCCGCCATTTTATTCCCTAGGGTGTCTGCTAAAACAATATATATAATGTTTGGGGGTTCTGAGTAATTTTCTAGCAAAAAAGTGATGATTTTTACATGTAGGAGAGAAGTGTCAGGATTGGCCTGGGTAGCAAGGGGTTAATTTCCATAAGTAAGTAATATACAAATAATTATTATATATTATTTTTAAGGTAATTTACTATATTTTCAAAAACTGTACTCAAGCAGGTGACTTAATTGACATATTACTGAAGTTTGAAGTTATAACTTCAAACCAGTAATTTCACAGTAAATGGATAAATAATACATTATTATCTTATAACATATAGCATATTAATATATGATTTAGCTTGTACCTTTTCTGCAGCAGCAGATTCTCATTCTCATTCTTAACTGTGTGACAAAAACATGGGATTTTGGGTAAATATACACATAAACCAGTTTTTTCCTTGTAGTTAAGAGGGCTGGGCTGGAAAGGAGCATTTGTCTTTTAGACACATGCCCCCTTCTATGACACTGCAGTAAGGCGTGCCTCCACTACAGCATTTTTGTTGGACAGCTTGAGCCAATGGTGCTTTACCATTGGTCCAGGGCTCCAAGCTGTCCATTGAGCTAAGTGCCTCTAACAAGAAGTGAGAGGCACTGTGAGCTCTTCCTCTCAGTCTGCTGCAAACACATTGTCCCAGCTTAAATTTAAACTGGCTCTGTATTACGTAGCTTCTGACAGGCTGCGCAAGGAACCCCGTATTTCCGGAACCATAGATGATAGGAGTCCCACATTTTTACCAGTGGTGGGGTAGGACTTCAGCTACCTACCTCTGTGACCCTAGGTCACCTAGCTACGACACTTCAAGTCAATCTTTTTTTTTTTTTTTAATGTTCATGGAAGGTGCCTCCCCTGACTGCACGTCCCTGTGACTTAGCCCCTTTTGGATTTGCGGTGCTGCACATGTGATCAACTATGACAGAAACCATTTGATTACTTACAGTTCAGTTGAAGATTAAACTAAGTAAATAGTAATTGTAACAGTTATCATCAAAGGCATGCCTTGAATTTAAAGTGGTTCTAAGCCTAAGCATTTTTACTTTAATGCATTCCCTGCATTAAGGTAAAATAATGTTAAGGTAACGGTATCATCTCCTCACCCTCCTTTATACTTACCTAAGTACTCACTCAGCGCATTAGAGTTGCTGGGGGGGGGGGGGGGTGCGGTCTGCACCAGGGAGACCCCCGCCAGAGGGGTGATACCATCCCGAGGGCGGCAAAAGCCCTGACTAACAAATATGTAAGGTCTTCTGCGCCACTCCCAACAAAGTAATCAGCGAGCTGAAATAACAAAGTGACGTCCCTCTATCTGTGAATCAATCCCTTAAATGGTGAATATTAATGGTGAATATTAATGGCCCGACTGCTGCATTACCTATTATTTTACACAATTAATAAGTAGATGGTGGGTTAATGGGGTACTGTGCAGTCAGCACGAAAATAATAAAGTGCTTGTGTGATACTAATAAATCATAACGCTGAAAATGAAGAATACAAAAACACTTAAATATAAAAATGGTATAGAGTGATAAATCACACTACTAAACTAGAATACATAAATAAAGTACCACAGTGCAACAGATAAAAATTGTGCAATATAACCTATGCCCTCACTCTCAGTGAGGGATAGAGATATGCATGAAATCCAATGATATAAAAAAATATATATGAAAAAAGTTCAACTTCTTTCCACCTGGTGGCGTAGTGATTCAATAAGTGCTCCAGTGCATTCACAAAGTGCTAAAACAATACTATTGTGAAAGAATAGTTCCAATTACTTCCAACAGGTGATATTATGTGTCAAACATTCATGTTGAGAATAAGTCCACAAACGTGCCTTAAATTGTGCTGTAGGAGTCGATCTGGTGAGCAACTCTGTGCACCCCCAGACAGGCTCCTGTACCAGTGTTCTCGAACTCTCACCTTAATTAGGTATACAATACACCTTATACTGGAAATCCCAGAACAGCAACAGGTGTTCCCCTTTTACTCGCGTCCTCCAATCTCCTCCTCCTACTCTTGTCAGGTCACTGTTATGTGCGATCAGTATGTGATGGTGGCACTTCCCCCTCATGTGTATAAGCAGAGAAACATACTCCCATAGTGTAGCAGCATTCAATAAACAATTTATTAACTACAAAGTAGCTGCTTACAGTTAAAATGACAACACCGAGCATAAAACAGCGGCGTTTCCGCCTCTCACTCTTCTTCCGGTATCGGGTCAATAAAAAAGGTAAAAAAATATTTAGGTAACGGTATCATCTCCTCACCCTCCTTTATACTTACCTAAGTCCTCACTCAGCGCAGTAGCGTTGCACCAGGGAGACCCCCGCCAGAGGGGTGATACCATCCCGAGGGCGGCAAAAGCCCTGACTAGCTTTGGCATTTTTATTCAGCCGGAACTCCTCCGGCGACTCGGTCACGCTGGCCTGTGTGTGTGTTTTTTCTCCTCCTCTCTCTCACTGCGGTGCTCAAGGCTGATTGGGAGCCTGGCCCTGTCCCTATCCTCCGCCTGGACAGTGTGGACACCGCTCGCTCACTACACACCGACACACACGCACTGTGCCCTCCCTGGACCCCAGCTTCTGCCCACCTGTAGCTGCCTCTGAGCCACCCAGCGCCTGCCCTAAACTGCTGCAGTAGCTGGCAGGAGGGGTGGCGGATTGCGATGGTGGTGTCCTCCACCACCGAGGAGGTGAGCTGTTCTAATCGGAGGGGATGGAATGGTGTCTTCGGCCCAGCCCTGGGGGGGGTTGCTGCTGTGTCCACTACCCAGGTATGGTATAGTGGGGGGGGTCTGTACATAGTGGGGGGTCTTTACTTTGTGGGGGATCTGTACTTAGTCTGTCTCT
>BLSH010288079.1:43477-58803 GCA_018402905.1 Glandirana rugosa
GTTGTTCATTGATCTGACCATACGGTGGTAGGTCCAGAGGGAGCACCTCGGTGAACAAGGATCACGCCCTTCGTTCCGAAAGGTACAATATCTGGGACGATCAAGATATAGGAGGTCACTCTGAGGCTTAGGAGACCTAATGATATGTGAAGGAGAGACCGGAGGACTCTGGTTCCCTACAACTTTCAATTCACGCACACTCCACACGTTTGTACAGGTGGTATACGTGTGACAAGTACACTACGAAAAAGAAAAAAAAATTACAGAGAACTATACGACATGTCATAGAACGTTATTTCCTACGACCTAGGACCCAACCATACGATATAGAACTAGCAGGGTCTATAACATGGAAAGCCTTGCTTCCCGCACTAGGAACAAGTGGCTCCACGAGGGAGACCTGGATGGTGGCATACCAGTCTAGTTACTTGTTGAGTAGCCATGCCAAGGAAGAACAAGATCAGAGTGGCAATGGTTTGTAAGTGGAAGTCGCTCTAAAAGCGCAACAAAGGGAGCTTCAGCTATGCGTGAAACAATAGCAGAATAGCAAGAGCCTATCTTCACTGTCAAGAAGGGAGGCAAATGAGTCAACTGTTGTCAGGCATCTCCCTTTTGGGGTTTGATTTCCTAGAAACGTCCGGTCAAACACCGTAAGATACAAGCCGTTGGAGGTTGAAACCAAAAGGCAGTCCAAGTCGTTCTCTACAACAAAGAAGGCTATCAGGATATCAACCTGAAATTAACCGCGATGGCTTCCCTGAGGGGGAAGTAGTAGAACTACCAACACCCAACGGGGGCTGCCGATCAGCAAATGGGTATATCCATCTCGGTCTCCAGGCTCCTTATCAGGGTCCACATTCATCCAGTAGCGAGAAGGATAATAGTGGCCTGCAGGCCAGGATATCCTCAGGTACAGTGCGGAGTCAGGGTCCTTTTATTCACCTTCCTGAAGTCTAAAACCTCACACAGCGTGGTCAACGATATCATCCAAACTTACACGAGGTATTCCTAGATGCTGAAGATCAAGAAGTAGAAGACTCATCTGGAGACCTCACTGTTAGGGTTAAACCCTGTTCAGGACACAGACATACTCCAAACTTCAGGTATACTAGATCATAGAAGACCTTGCAGAATTAAGGATGGAATCTTCTGTTCCCCGTTGGAACGATCAAATCAGATGCAAGTAATCCTAGACGGGGAATTAAGCAGTAGGTAGGCTCAAACGTGTCCTCACTCTTTTGCATATCTTGGTAACCAATCCGAGACCTGGGCAGACCCTTCCCTTGGGTCTTCCAAATAATGGGGGACATGTTGTCTTACTCTCCATTTCATCTGGAAAGGATTTCCTCAGGGTGGCCAGTAACTCAGAAGCAGTAGTTCGTATGGCTAGAGGAAAGGTCTCAGATATCCAAGAGTCAAGCGTAATCGAACTTGTTGCTACCCTTTTCAGGCAGAAGGGGCACTTGTCTCCTCACCAGCACTACACGGTGGTCGGCGTCTTTTCAGAGGGATTAGACATCATCTGTCTAGCCTATCCAAACAAGTGTCCGAATTACCACAAAAAAGTGGCCCTTCTATAAATGATCAAACAAGGGGCTCTTCAGGCCTAACAGCAACAGTGGAGGACAGTAGCTGTCCAGTAAAACATTTGTCCTGTGCGGATCAAGTTGTTCAAGAGGGATAGATGGCTAGGACAAATCCATCAATTTGAGTACAGAAACTGCTTACAAGGCAGATGGTTCATCCATGGACAGAACTCAAGGGAGTACCTCCAGAATTAAAAGATAACCGCGACATAGTCTGCATCTAACACATTTTGGATCATTTTAAAGTGGTCCCAACAGCTTTACCTACAAGTCACGTTAGGCATTCAGTTGGATAAAGATAATCCTCAATTTAAACACTTCAGCATTTCCCACCCTTGTCTTTTTGGTGATTGCTAAGTCCCATGCGTATATGCTGTCGTGCTTGTGTCAGGAAAACGGAAAATTGTATACTTACCTGACTGTAATTTTCCTTTCCTGATGCAAAGCACGACAGCATATAGGTCCCTCCCTAAAGGCTTCGCAGTGATAATAAGTAACGAGAATGCTGCCTGGTGGGAGGTGTTTGATTTTATAGTGTAACCGGATCCTGGAACTGGGCATGGGGGCGGAGCCAGCCCCATGCGTATATGCTGTCGTGCTTTGCATCAGGAAAGGAAAATTACCCTCAGGTAAGTATACAATTTTCCGTTTTTGCGTATGTTCGATTTTCAACATTTTGCAAAAAGGTGCAATGTAAACAATTACATTTTTTGTTATTTATTAAATCCATATAGGTTAAGCTTTTATATTTAGGAGGAATTTAGCAGGGATTTTGTAAAATTAGCTGTGTTTTATCTGGAAATAATGGTTTTAGTGTATTTTTTGCGAATATATAGGTTTGATAAACATTTGCACAAATATTGCGAGGTCTAAAAATTCAGTAGCACCTTATTTTTATTCTAGAGGTCATATCATATATCATATATCATATCAGAAAATATATGGTTTGGGGGGTCTTTCACAAATTCTGAAAGCTATAAGGGAAAAATGAAAACCTTCAGATTTTTAGAGGAATTTGAATATTTACACTTTTGCGTCTGTTACATTTTCACCATTTTGCAAAAAGGCGCAATTTAAAAGTTACAAATATTTGTTATTTATTAACTCAATACAGCTTAAGCTTTTATATTTTGTAGGATTTTTGTAAAATGTGCTGTGTATTTATCTGCTAATCATGATTTAGTGGATTATTAGCAAAAATATTGTTTTGATAAACATTTGCGCAAATATCGTGGGACCTTAAAAATCAATGGTACCTTCTTTTTATTCTACTGGTCATGTGCTTTCAGAAAATATATGGTTTGGGGGGTATTTTACAAACTTTGGAAGCTAGAAGTGAAAAATAAAATGGCAAAATTGCAAAAATATTCTGGCCACCGGGGTGTATAAAATGGAGCACATGGCCTGGCAGCGAAAGAGTTAAAGGAGGTTAGGAGCTCAACCCATTTTTCTGTGCTTTTACATTAAAAAAAAGACAACATATGGGGAAATATTCATGTATTGCAGATATGTACTATATGTGTTTTTTTTTCTTGCCCATACACCTGTAAGCATGTGCAGCGTACTTTTTTTTACTGGAAGTGGAGCTCGACTGTAGTGGCATTGCAGTTGGAGGGGAAGTCAAGAGGAACATGGTTCCTCTATGGTTTCCTGGGTCACTGGGCAAGCTATCCGATTAGATGCTGCTGCCTCATGTGATTCTGACAGACATCTTTGGTTAGGCAGAGCCTATTTAATGCCCTGGCTCCCAGGCTTGGCATGCATTTCGTGTGTGCCCGGTAGGGTGCCTTCCCATCAGGCTTGTTTGAATTGCCGAACTTTAAAGTGTTATTAAACCCAGAAACCTGCATTCACTAAATCTAGTCCTCCACAGTACAGGAACACGGAAATGCAATTATTTTAGTAAATATAAACTGCTAAACACCTTTTCTCATGAGCAGTTAGAGCAGTATTGTGACTTCTATAAGTGTCTGGTTAAAGCTTGTAGAATAAGTTTTCATTCTCCCCTGATTATCCTATGAGGCTGCAGGACCCCTGAACCTCTGTCTGGACAGTGACGATTGGCCCTGTGCTGATCACATGCACCGTCCCAAGAAAAACTCTCTAACACCAAACTGAGCATGTGCAGCTTGCCCCCAAGGCACAGCAGATCGATTGGGGACTGTTGAAGAAGGGAAGGTTAAGAGAAGACAGGATCAAACAGCCTTTTTACTCAATGCAGAGGATTAGCCCCTAGGTTCCACAGTGAGTATAATAAGTATGTTTTACTGCATTATACAGACTGATTTTACTGTTGTGGGTTCAGTAACACTTTAACTTTAATACAAGTTCTGGCTTCAGGCATTATGGTGTATATTTATTATAATAGAAATAGATAGATAGATAGATAGATAGATAGATAGATAGATAGATAGATAGATAGATAGATAGATAGATTTTTTTTTTGTTAAGTGAGGAAAGATACTGACTTTAAAATAAAGAAAACAAGCAAAAAAGTGAAATTATACTCATATGAACGCTTTATTGATAATAACCAATTAAATGCAATTATGAAAAAAATATATATATATAAAATATGTAAAACCTATATAGACCACCACTATTAAAAAATGACAGATGTGTCATTAAAATATTAGCTGGCTCAGGGTACCCCCACATGCGCGTATACACACTTATTCATACATAAATTACTACTGAGCTAAATTTAACACTTCTAGATTGATAATAACCCTCACATTCATGAAGGGTACCGGCCTCCCAATACCGGACGATAATTGCCCCATGTTTTCCAGTAGGACCGATACCACTTTTTTGGCACCGAGTACGAGTTCCGATACTTTACCTGAGGTAGTCGCCGATACCTATTTTTTGGTCCATTTTTTAAAGGGAATGAAGATTTCTGTTAGTTTTCTTTAGAAAATGAAGGACTGAAACTCCAAAAGACTTATGAAACAAATAAAATGTTTTTATTTGCTTGTCAAAAAGTCCTGAAAGCTCAAATTGCACAGAACATGTTAAATAATGTCTATGACATGTAAACATCACAACAAGTTCACAATCAACCAAGTGCAATACAGTTCTGTAGTTTAGGCATTAATTAACAGCAAGAACAGAACAGGGACTAGAACAGTATCATTCTGACTCAGTCAAAAACTCAAAAAGACAAAGCCTTTTGTAAAAAATAAAATAAAACAACAACATGTCATTGTCATGTGTGCTTGTTTCTAGTGCAACTTCTTACACATTTGTGAAAGAAACACATTTCACAGACAGTCACAGAACAAATGAATTATTTGTTCCAGGATGGATGGGAGGATGTGTTATCATCACTTAGCAGCAGTAGCACTGCCAGTAGCCTCATGCACAATGCAGCTCAAAACAGCTGATGGTGTTTGAGCTGTTTGAGCCATTTCTCTGCCTGTTAACTCCCTCCATGTTGTTAGCCAATGCTATGTGTCCATTGGCCAGGCATTGCACACACTATAGGTGTTTCAGGAGTTTAGTGGCAGGCAGGCAGGAGAAAAAATCTAAATGAAACCTTAGGAATTTGTTCTGCCTGTAAATTTCCCTGCCACTAAACTCCTTGAAGACCTATAGTGTGCAATGCATGTTTGGCCATAGACAGTTGGACACACAGGCAGTTAAGGGGAGTTAACACAGAGAAATAGCTCAAACAGCTGAAACACCAGGAGCAGCTGCATTGTTCAACTGTGCATGATGCCTTGCCTTGAAAAAAGAAATGTCATCATCATGACATCATGTTTAAACTTAGTTACTTACATCACAATTCACAACAAGTTCACAACCCAAGTGCTGCAGCCTGCAATACAATACAGTTGGTTAAATAATGCTAGGCATGAGGAGCAAGAACAGTACCTCAAGCATAGCATAGCAGCTCAAAGCATCTGCTTGCTCCTCCAGGCATTTGAGCTTTACTCTGCCTGTTGTCTCCTCCCTCCAAGTTAGGCTATGTGACTGAATGCTGTCCATTGCACACTATATGCGGTTTCAGTTAGGAGTCGAGTGACAGGGCAGTTTACAGGCAGCAATGATAAACCTTGGATTTTTTCTGCCAGTAAAATTTCCTGACACTAAACTCCGGCGGAACACGCATATAGTGTGACTTAGACTGACTGCGAAATGGACAGATAGGCTAACTATGGAAGGAAAGTATCAGGGAGAGAAACAGCTCACAGAAACCTGGAGGAGTAGCTGCTTTGAGATGCATTGTCCAACTGTGCATGAATTTTTATGCCTTGAAAAAACATGAAATCTCAGATTTCACAGAAAAAAATGTCATCATTGATGACGTGAGAACAGTTCAACTTCACAACCCAAGTGACAGAGTGCAATCCAGTAGTAGTTTAGTTAAATAATGTAAGGCATGAGGAGGATGAACTAGAAGTTCTAGAACAGTACCTCAAAACATACATTATTTTATAAAAAAAAGCGTAAACTTTTTTTTCAGACATAAAGCCTTTTTTAGGCGTTTGCTTCTACTTTTTAAGAAACTCGTAAAAGACACAGATTTGTTCATTCAAGGATGGGAAAGACCAAGGACTGCAGTAAGGCCTCACGCACAATACCAGCTGTAAGTATCTGCTTCTTCTACAGCTCACAAAAAGTTGGAACAGTTGCTGTGAGGATGAGCTGAAGCGTGCAACTGTGCATGATGCCTCATGCAGTACAGGACAGGTGTTACTTTTCCAATTCAACTGCAAGTGTCAAGTTTTTTTTAAGAAACAGAAGAACCTCTGCATGTTCAGTTAGAAGGCAGTTTCTGGTGTCAGTCAGAATGTGTGATGCTACACTGAACAATCTCTCACTTTTCACACTACTGCAAGGAGCTGAAAGATATTTTTGTATCATTTGGCCCAGAGTGGGAAATCGCAGTTTATTGACTGCCCAATGCCCAAGAGGTTTGTCCGAATGAAGCACAGTGACCTCTCCAAGATATGCTTCAAGTTGTATGGTAGTAGCTGTGGGAGCACCGTTCTCAAATGTAGATGAACAAGCAATTTCTTGAAAAACACTGTCCACACTGCTGGTAGTAGTAGTAATCAGTGTGAGGCTTTTTGGCAGATGGTGGTTTGTCGGGTGTAGCTGCCTGTACCTGTACAGATATTTTTTGCATGTTCAGCAGGAACATTTCTTTGGCCTGTCTGCCAGCATCTGCATTTGAGAAGAACCGATCTTTATATCTAGAAGAAAAAGAAAAGCAAGATAACAATGTCAATCATGCAAGGCCAGCAGCAACATCAACAACTGTGGAAGATTGCTGTGGGCCCACTGCTATGAATGGAAGGAGCCAGGAGTAGCCCACTGCTATAAGGGAAGGAGCCAGGAGTGGCCCATTGTCACTGCTATAAGAGAAGGAGCCAGGAGTGGCCCACTGCTATAGGGGAAGGAGCCAGGAGTGGCCCACTGGCACTGCTATAAGGGAAGGAGCCAGGAGTGGCCCACTGCTATAAGGGAAGGAGCCAGGAGTAGCCCACTGCTATAAGGGAAGGAGCCAGGAGTGGCCCACTGGCACTGCTATAAGGGAAGGAGCCAGGAGTGGCCCATTTCTATAAGGGAAGGAGCCAGGAGTGCCGACGGGGGACCCAGCAAAAAGAGTTTGATCGGTTGGAAATGAAGTAACCAAAAACAGAGCAATGCATGATATATTAGTAGACAGTAGCAATTACCTACCTTGGTTCGAGTAAGGCAGCAATGCAGTAGAGTGGTTTTTGCTCCATGTCAGAGAAGTGTTTCTGCAAAGCAGCAAGCAACGTGTTCTTCGTCGTTTTAACACCGTGGTCCTCAGAATCTGAACAACTCACATGCCGAGTCAATTCTTCAAAGGGAGCCAAGATGTTGATCATCTTTTGCATGAGATTCCACTGATTTGCAGTGATAGTTGCAGGCAGCTCATGTTCTGACACATATACTCCAATGGCCCGCTTCTGCTCAATCAGAGAATGCAGCATGTAAAATGTACTGTTCCAGCGAGTCTGAACATCTTGTTGAAATCTTTTCATGGGTTGACCAAGTTGGAGCTGAATATCTTGCAGCCGAAAATATGCCAGGTTTGAATGTTTAAAGTGGCCAACTATTTTGTGCCCAACTCCCACACCATCCGTAATGCTGCGCTGTGATAAAAGCCCCTCTGAGACAGCCAGCTGCAGTGTATGTGCCCACACATGAAAAACTCTGAAGACCAGCATCTTCCACACCTTTTATCATATTCCTGGCATTATCCCGGACTACCACATGGACAGAACTTTTGGGAATGGCCGAAGTGTCAAGCATTTCTTCAAGTATGCTCGTTATAGCTTGGCCTGTGTGAGAGCCATGAAATTTCTTTGTGTGGAGCATGACTTGCTGAAGAGAAAAATTGCAGTCAATCCATTGTGCAGTTAAGCTAATTACACACACAGGACTTACACTACTGCTCCAAATGTCCATGGTGTTTCTTTACTGTGTTGTGTAATTGAGGCAAGATGACATCTCTGATGTAACAGCAACTGGGAATTTCATACTTGGGCTCCAAAAGATTCAGAAGTCGATGAAAACCCACATTCTCAACTATTGATAGTGGCTGATCGTCAAGAACCATGAATTGGGTAACCTCCTCCGATATTTTCATAGCCCTTGGGTTATCCATAGAATATTGCATGAGTTGGTTTCACTAATTTTAAAATACTTCCAAACTGCTGACATTTTGCTGGCATCCCTTTCACTGAAAGCCTGAAATAAATACGTATCTGGGCAGGAGGAAAAGAATGGGAAAAAAAGGCTTTAGAAATGCAATGTTTTTCAAACATTCATAAGTGACACTTCTAAACATCTGACAGATTTTCAAAGATAATGGACATTTGGAAATAAAGCTTTGCTGCACTCACCGATTTTCAACGCTTTTTCATCCTGGAGCCATGCAAGCAGCATGCATCTTGGTGTAGCCAAGTAACCCAGTCGGGAACAGGAAATCCATCTGGTGTGCACTTGGGGTGTGGTAACAGAACTTGAAGCAGAACGCTACAAAAAAAAAAAAAGACAGAATATTCTTGAGAACCCAGCTGAGCCAGCAAAATAAAAACTGCACAATACCATGTGACTAGATGGACAAATGCTTGGCCTAGTTGCAAATAAAATAAAAAAAAGGCACACAAAAATAAAATGCATTTGTAAAAAAAAAAAAAAAAAAAAAAACACTTCCAGGCTGCAGCATGAAATTAATAGTCGAATTGTAAAAGAAAGGGTGCACATTGTATACACAGTTGGACAGGGGACAATGGGACACATGATGTAAGTAAGAGACATGTGGGTTTGGGACATGTTAACAGCCTGGTAACACTCACTGGCCTCCATGTATTGTAGTAATAAGCAGAGAGAGACATGGTGTGCTGTGGGTGAGGTGTGGGACATGTAACACAGGTAAGTTACACCCTGACCTCCATGTAAGCAGAGAGAGACATGCTGTGTGGGTGTGGGACATGTAACAGGTGACTCACTGTCTGACACTGGCCGCCATTTTAAGCTGAGAGAGACATGCTTGCTGACTGTGGTGTGGGACATGTAACAGGTTACACTCCCTGACATTGGCCGCCATGTAAGCTAGCTGAGAGAGACATGCTGTGTGGGTGTGGCACTTGTACATGTACAGGACATAGTGTAACATCGCCATTGACAGGCAGCCTGGAGGAGGCAGACAGCAGCACAGCCAGAGACATGCGTCATGTATCAGCACTCACCACAAAATGCAGGCCCGGAAATCTTTATCTGCTCCCGACATCCACACTGCCGACGTCATTTCCGCCCACTTCTGGTATCGGTTTCCAGTATCGTCCAATTTTCGCGAGTACCGATACTCTGGAATATCCCGAGTATCGGCCCCGATACCGGTATCAATATCGGTGCATCCCTGTTTTCCAATGTTAATTTTGATGTCAAATTTTGATTACGTTTTAGTCATAGTCTTTTTACTAAAATGCCATTTTAGTTTTTGTACTATTTTAATCATCTGAATTGTTTTAGTTTTAGTCGTATTTATTCAACTTAAATAGAATGGGTTTAGTTAAATTGTAATGCATTATTTAAGAATTCCTCTAGAATTTATAAACTCATTACTGTATATACTCTTGGACTATAAATTTAATAACATGTTATTATTTATGGTATTAAGGTTTGAACATTACAACTACAGACACAGATTTAGCCATTGTGATATATAACTAGTTCATTTTGATATCAAATTTCAATTTAGTTTTAGCCATAGTCTTTTGATTAAAATGCCATTTTAGTTTTAGTCCTATTTTTTGATTTTGGAATTGTTTTTAGTTTTAGTCATATTTTAGTCGACTAAAATAGTGTTAATTTAATTTGAAAAAAACAAGTATTGACATAAAAACTATATACAGTATCTCACAAAAGTGAGTACACCCCTCGCATTTTTGTAAATATTTTATTATATCTTTTTATGTGACAACACGGATGAAATTACACTTTGTTACAATATAATATAGTGAGTGTACAGCTTGTATAACAGTGTAAATTTGCTGTCCCCTCAAAATAACTCAACACACAGTTATTAATGTCTAAACCGCTGGCAACAAAAGTGAGTACACCCCTAAGTGAAAATATCCAAATTGGTCCCAAAAAGCCATTTTCACTCCCAGGTGTCATGTGACTCGTTAGTGTAACAAGGTCTCAGGGGTAAATGGGGAGCAGGTATGTTAAATTTGGTGTTGTTATTATTATACAGGATTTATATAGCGCCGACAGTTTGCGCAGCGCTTTACAATATTAGGGCAGACAGTACAATTACAATACTTTTCAATACAGGAGGAATCAGAGGGCCCTGCTCATTAGAGCTTACAATCCAGGAGGGAGGGTCAAGTTATACGAAAGGGCAATAACTGTGGGGGATGAGCTGATGAAGAAAATAAAAGGGCAGTTGTGGATAGATTGGGGGACAATCTGACAGATTGGGGTAGGGAATTCCAGAGGATGGGAGAGGCTCAGGAGAAGTCTTGGAGGCAAATATGAGAGCAGTTGATGAGGGAGCTGCAGAGCAGGAGGGTGCAGGAGCAGGAGGAACAAAGAGGACGATTAGTTTGGTATTTTGAGACTAGGCTAGTGATGTAGCTGGGAGTAGAGTTGTGGATGGCTTTGTAACTTATTGTTAGTATTTTGAATTTATTTTTGTTGGGTGAGTGGCAGCCAGTGGAGGGATATGCAGGGAGGGGTGACAGACGCTGAGCGGTTTGTAAGGTGGATGAGTCTGGCAGCGGCATTCATGAGCAAGTGGTATTGCTAAAATCCAGATCTTCTGACCAGCATCCAGAAGTGGTGGCACTGAAATGGTTAATTGCTTGAATTAGCCCAGTAACAATCGCTCTCAGGCGGCTGGCACCTAGATGGTGATACCGCAAGCTGGAGAATCTTTGTGCTGAAAGCAGCTGAGAGTAGTATTGTTACGTTAGTGACAAGTGCAGTGTGAGATCAAGGGGGTCCTTGGTCGCCCATCAGTGAGGAGGGCAGTGATATGATACCCGCGTTCATCACATATTGTTATCATTCTCACTATCTCATACTGGTCACTGGAACTCTCTGAGGATCTGAAAAAAAGAATTGTTGCTCTACATAAAGATGGCCTAGGCTATAATAAGATTGCCAAGACCCTAAAACTGAGCTGCAGCATGGTGGCCAAGACCATACAGAGGTTTAACAGGACCAGTTCCACTCAGAATAGGCCTCGCTATGGTCGACCAAAATAGTTGAGTGCACGGGCTCAGCGTCATATCCAGCGGTTGCCTTTGGGAAATAGACGTATGAGTGCTGCTAGCATTGCTGCAGAGGTTGAAGGGGTCAGCATGTCAGTGCTCAGACCATACGCCACATACTGGATCAAACTGGTCTGCATGGCTGTCATCCCAGAAGGAAGCCTCTTCTAAAGATGATGCACAAGAAAGCCCGCAAAAAGTTTCCTGATGACAAGCAGACTAAGGACATGGATTTCTGGAATCATGTCCCGTGGTCTGATGAGACCAAGATAATCTTATTTGGTTCAAATGGTGTCAAGCGTGCGCAGCGGCAACCAGGTGAGGAGTACAAAGACAAGTGTATTGTATTGTGACATACTGAAGCAGAGCATGAGCCCCTCCCCTCAGAGGCGGGGCCGCAGGGCAGTATTCCAACATGATAAGGACCCCAAACACACCTCCAAGACAACCACTGCCTTGATAAAGAAGCCGAGGGTAAAGGTGATGGACTGGCCAAGCATGCCTTCAGACCTAAACCCTATTGAGCATCTGTGGGCATCCTCAAATGAAAGGTGGAGAAGCGCAAGGTATCTAACATCCACCAGCTCTGTGATGTCATCATGGAGGAGTGGAAGAGGACTCCAGTGGCAACCTGTGAAGTTCTGGTGAACTCCATGCCCAAGAGCGTTAAGGCAGTGCTGGAAAATAATGGTGGTCACACAAAATATTGACACTTTGGGCCCAATTTGGACATTTTCACTTAGGGGTTTACTCACTTTTGTTGCCAGCAGTTTAGACATTAATGGCTATGTGTTAAGTTATTTTGAGGGGACAGCAAATTTACACTGTTATACAAGCTGTACACTCACTACTGTTTAGTAAAGTGTAATTTCTTCAGTGTTGCCACATTAAAAATATATAATAAAATATTTACAAAAATGTGAGGGGTGTACTCACTTTTGTGAGGTACTGTGTAATCTAGAAGAACTTTTGAAGACTGAATTCCACCACCGATCAGATATAGCTTTATTGAAAGCCTATATAGAAGAAAACGTCATCAAAGGGCCTACGTATATATATATATATGTGGAATGGAGAGGATAACTGCGCTAGGTGAGATCAACAAAAGTGAGGAAAAAGCTGCCACACTACAACCAAACTAAATTGTAAAAAGTAAATATAAAGATAAAAAGTGGTGCTAGGTGAAGGTAGGTGGTGTATGAGTGATTCAAACCACCTGCCAAAGCTGCATGAGTTGAGAACTCAGCAGTTATGATGTACGTGATAGGTACACAGAGTTGAAGTGATAACAAATGCAGATAAAGTGCAAGTACAAATATAACTGCAAAAGTATAATAAAATGCAAATAAATAAGCACACAAAAAATAAAAGTGATAATAAATATAAATGCAATGCTAGTACAAATATAGATGCAGAGGTATGGTAAAGTCCAAATGCATAAAGGGTGCAGTCCGTGTGTAGAAAGGTTATCCTTAGTATGGTGAAAAGTCCCACAGGGAACCGTATAGGTAATCAAGGTGCTTGCAAGGTGATAATCCCTGAGGCCCAGGATGACCTGTGAGACGTATTTGGACTGGAAGCTGGTGAATCCGTAGATGGTAAGAATCAAGGCTTACCAGATGTCGGATATATTCAAGCCTGAACATATACGGTGGAGATGGAAGAATTCCTGCTCTGGTCCCGTCACACACTCCTATGGGGTCCTTGGATCCTTCCGAAAGGAAAAATGGCACCCGAAGTCCACTGGTGTGTCAGCCCGGTCACAGGTCCATCATCGCACACGCTCTCAAAGGAATTGGCTCCAGGGTACCATAAAAATAAATAGAACGGACTCTCCATGGTATAAGTACCCTCGGTCACAGGGTTGAACTTTTATTGAAATCACCAATGTAAAAAATCCACATAAAAATGAGATAAAATCCACAAGCTTGTGAGATAATATAATATAAAAGGTAACGCAGCAGTTTGGGGTCAGCAGTGCCCGACGCTTTTCGTCTTATTGGCCCCTGGACGACGTCTAAGACGAAAAGCGTCGGGCACTGCTGACCCCAAACTGCTGCGTTACCTTTTATATTATATTATCTCACAAGCTTGTGGATTTTACCTCATTTTTATGTGGATTTCAGGCGACTTACAGCACGACTTCATGCCAGGTGACTTTGCCTGTGGTCAATCAGAGAAGTGAGGGGTTGCCTTCAAAAATTATTTTATTTAAAGCTGTAAAGTCGCTTCAATATAGATGGGGGATCCGACTTGGAGGCGACTTCCATTGAATTCTATGGGCACAAGTTGGATAGAAATCGCCTTGAAGTAATGCAGGAACCTTTTCTGAAGTCGGAGCGGCTTCAGTAGTTTACATTAAGACAGCTTCCATTCACTTCAATGGAATTTCAGATGTCAAGCGACTCGGGGCGACTTGAGGAGACTCAAGTCGGAGCGCAAGTCGCCCTTGTGTGAATGGGCTCTTCATCTTTTATCAAATAGTGGATACAATGTCAATCCTCTGTAATAAACCAGCCCAGTTACACATCTCCCAGTAGCACATTCAAAATTAGAGCTATTTCAGGCATGTGTTCCGTCAGATTAGGCGACCCGCCATATCTTGTAACGGAAGTGCCATTACGTCGCCGCCATCTTGCTACACTTCACACTTGTCCTCAGTAAGGATACAGTGAGAAGGTGGCAAGCAGACATCTTATTACACCCATCGGAGTTTTTCATTTCACCCTTATTTGTAATAAAATAAGCTTATATACTCAAATACAGTATTTGGAAGTCTGTGACACTGTTTTGATGTTCAATTTTAAAAGCAGCGGCAAGCCTGCTGATCTCACAGGTTTGCTGATCTGACAGAACACTGCTGCTTTTACAATTCAACATCAAAACAGTCTGACGGACTTCAAAATACTCTATTTCAGTATATAAGCTCAGTTTACTGTTTAAAAATAAGTGTAAAATGCAAAACTCCAATGGGTGTAATAAGATGTCCACTTGCCACCTTCTCACTGTATCCTTACTGTGCATACAGAGCTCAGTTTATATTTTTTTGAAAAAATAATAAAGGTACCTACATCCCATACCTTTTCTTTACAAACAATCTGTGTCTCTCCCCCGCCACCAGCAGCTCTAATGGCTGCATACATGGCTTTTATATCCTCCAGCTGGGGGACGTTCAGCGTGGTCCGGCCGCCGGCTGATGACGTCACCCCAACCTGACTGCCCGACACTTTCACACGTGCAAAGCAAGTGTGATGCGTTGCCATGGAAGCAGTCATAGGGACATAGTGCGGTGCTGTAAAACAGCGCCACTACTCCCAGTGGATGCAGTTGGTAACATCAGGTTACCTGCAATGAACCAACACTGCAGGTCCTTATCAGTATATCCTCCCATGCTCGCCCCGGGGAACATCAGACTGTAGGCCTTGGTGACCATGGTTAGATTCACAGGTAGGCTGTAGGATGCTAGCTATACGCATGTTGCTGAGAATAATGTATATGATATAGAATCCAGTATGTGACAATTATACTAGAAATGAAATTAATACTTGTTATTCATTTTAGTATACAGTTAATATCATGCACTCTCCTGAGGAAGCGGTCATACCGCGAAACATGTCGGGAAGCACTGATCAAATGACTGTGAGAATATGATTTAACTGTTGTCCATCATATGGGATGGAGATGTACAAATGTGATTTTAAAGATTATTGTTGTATGTTTTGTACTCAATAAGATTCTATTTTTTATATATATGTGAAGTTTGTGAGCCTATTACGGTACCATTAAAGTCCCACAGCCCCTCTCTCCCCTTTTTTTTGGTTGGTCCCATCCTCACTGATGGGACAACACGGTTCTATTGTATCCTTACTGTGGACGAGTGTGGGGTGTAGCAAGATGGCGGCGACGTAACGTCACTTCTGTTACAAGATTTTATGGGTTGCCTAATCTGACAGAACATATGCCCTGTTAGCTGGAC
>BLSH010288079.1:77397-95250 GCA_018402905.1 Glandirana rugosa
ATACCCCATGATCTAAAATTGTATGTAAGACTTTATGTACTGAGGTTTTGTGTATATTTTGAGTCTATCCGCTAAGTCTAGTTTTCGTTTATACTTCGAGTTATATTCTCAATTTGTTTCACTTCCCTGTAACCTCTCCTCTGTTGTTCTTTTTCTTCTAGAGTATTTTGCTTTGTTTTACCTATAAGGAAGAACTGAGGGAGTTCGACCTTCTCAATTTGTACCTATAACTTGACGAAGGAGTGTTTGATGATCAGGTGTTTTTTGTTAGGTGTTGGTAGGTGAGACGATAAATATGGGTAAGGATGTGTTGTCTATAGTTTGGTTACCTCTTATATTGAGCTTCATATTTGCTTTTGATCTGAATCGCCTATCTGAGTTTTATATGTGTTTTGGAGTCATGTATTTCAGAATGTATGTTAAAATCTAGTACCCCATAGGACCAGCACTTTAACACATGTGGTACTCACATACCATCCTAAGTCTCTAAACCAGGCCAGGAATCAACATTTGCAAAAAAACTGGCACTGAAGAGCGACTTATGTGGTTCACTCTTTATATGGAAAAATATTTTAACATCAGTCTTTTAACATTGGTTTCTTATCTTGATTTCCATAACTATGAGAATTGATTTATGGCGTTTTTATTATTTTTTCTTTTATTTTTACTGGTAATGGCGGCGATCTGCGATTTTTATCGGGACTGTGATATTGCGGCGGACAGATCGGACACTTTAGACACTTTTTTGGGACTATTGATATTTATACAGCGATCAGATCAGAGCTAAAAATATCCACTGATTACTGTATAAATGTCACTGACAGGGAAGGGGTAAACACTAGGGGGCGATCAAGGGGTTAAATGTGTTCCCTCACTGTGTTCTAACTGTGTGGGGGCTGGGCTGGCTGGGGCATGACAGATCTAACTGTTCCTGATTACAGAGATTAGTAGATCACTGTCATGAACCCTGACCAGGGCCGGCTCGACCACTAGGCGGAGTAGGAGGTTGCCTAGGGCGCACTGCCGCCCAGGGCGCCCAGCTCCTGTCTATATACTACCCCAGCCTGTCCATATACTACCCCACCTGTCCATATACTACCCCACCTGTCCATATACTACCCCAGCCTGTCTATATACTACCCCAGCATGTCTATATACTACCCTAGCCTGTCTATATGCATGCAGGCCACGGCTGGCATGAGGAAGAGAGCTGGTGCTGCCATTATTTGTCTTTAGGCCGGGTCCAGAGGCATAGGTGCGGGCGGGCCTGTGGACCACGGCTAGGTAGAGAGGTGCTGCAAAAATCTCCACCTCCGCCACCTCCATCGTATACATAGACAGGGCAAAGGGGGTGGAGTCAGAGGTGGAGCCAAAGGGGGAGGCAAAATGAGGTTTCGCCTAGGGTGTCAAAAATCCTTGCACCAGCCCTGCCTCTGACAGAAGGGGAAAACGCTGTATTTACATTGGCGGTTCCCCATTCTGCCTCTGTATTAGGCATAGCACATAGCGGGAACTCGCATTCCCACATGCGTTTTTTTTAGCGAGGTGGGGAGGCTTTTGAGCATTTTCACTCATCACAAATAGGGCAGCCCATCCATCTGAATGGGCTGCCCTACACGCACCAATTGCCCCAAAGAAGCTTCAGAACTTTTTTCTAGAGTGGAGCTTGGTGCTTGTTTTGCTACGATTTTTAATGCAGCACATTTCTGAAATGCAAGGAAACCCAGAGATGTGAATGGAGCCTCATTGTTCTTGTGTTATCGCATCAATTTCACTTTCAGGCCCCATTCATATCTAATATAGTGGGAGCGAATGTTTTGTGGCTCGTTTTTCCTTTGACACGCATAGGGCAGACGGTTGATTTCAATTGGCTGCACTACATGTGGTTAATGGGACATTTTGGCGTTTTGTGGGTTGTGTGTTTTTTACTGTGAGCTTTACAGCATTTGCTCGTTTTTTCACATGGCAAAATGTGTGTTTGCTTCTGTGTTTGGTGTGCCGTTAACAATTAATGGCACTGAAAGCACAACTAGTAATTTTAGGTGTATAAACGTGGCCATACACTATACAATCTAATTGTATATTGCAAATTTAGTGAGAAGGGTGATCACTGCCTGGTTGCATTTCATTTAAAAAACGTGCACCTGGGAGTGGGCAGTAGGTAGGAAGGTAGATGATGCAGGCTGTGTGCTAATGAGGTCAGCTGGTCAACTCCGTCCTGTGTCATGACCTATAGTCTATGTGAAGGTAAGACATTACGAATGGAAACGTCTGGAAACATGGATGGAGGACAGTAAACTAAGTGTCTTAAGATTTAATGGAAAGCATTAATATTTTTGCAAAAAAAGTACATGAATGCTATATTGGTACATAGGGGAGCTGGAATTTAGAAAAAAAAAAGTGATCAAAGCTGAACTTACCCTTTAACGCATGCCAATGACTTTGTAAGATTTATTTTATATTATTCCATTGAGAACTATGTGTAGGTACTATCCTATACTTCTCATCAACCTCTTTTCTCAACACCAAATCAATATAATCTATCTGTTGCATAAGCTCTCCCAAAACTTATCTATATTTTTCTTGGGATATCCTCTATTTATATACTTTTCTTTTAACTCTTTGGACTCATTCACAAAGTCTTCCAACTTTGAACAGCTCCTGTGTAAAGGCAGGTACTGCCCCTTTGAGCCACATCTTTTTTCTTCTTTGCAGATGATGGTTGGCTGCATGAAGGAGGGAGTTCCTAGCCATCTGTTTTCTAAATGTTTCTGTACGCAATTTATTACTCTCCCTGAAGATTTCAAAATCAAAAACTGTATACATCCTCTACTCCAAGTAAAATAGAAGCTTCTACCATTTTCATTCAATTCTTTCACAAACTCCTCCAACTGGGATACCTCCCACCTCCACGTGACTAGCACATCATCTACATATCTCATCAATAGGGTGACAAGTGCACCACACATTTCTGAAGCAAGAACTTTCTTCTACTCCTACCAACCAAGGTAGATACAAGTATTTGCCTGTGCACATGCCTCTGCTGTTCTTGGTGGAAATGTTTCCCACCAAAAATGATTTTTTTTTCTAGCACAAACTGAAGCATATGAAATAGGGAATTATTGGGGTTGATTTACTAAAGGCAAATCCACTTTGCTCCACAAGTGCACTGCTAGTGCTCCACAAGTGCACTTGGAAGTGCAGTCACTGTAGATCTGAGGGGAAGATCTGAAATGAGGGGAAGCTCTGCTAATTTTATCATCCAATCATGTAGAAGCAAAAATGCTGTTTTTTATTTCCCTTGCATGTCCACCTCGGATCTACAGCAACTGCACTTCCAAGTGCACTTGTGGAGCACTAGCAGTGCACGTGTGGAGCAAAGTGGATTTGCCTTTAGTAAATAAACCTGTGTCCTTGTAAAATCTCCTTTCAACATGCATTTGCACATCTCATATTCTAGTCTGTGTGGGATTTATGTGTACAAAGACTTGATATCCAGTCCCACCAGGATAAAGTATCCCTCCAATTCCCCCTCCTGTAGTTTCTTTAATAGCTCTTTGGAGTCTTACACGTAAGGGTAACCTTGTGACAATTGTCTGTAACTTCTACCCTAATATCCTCACAGGTTTCCCCACCCCCAACACAACAGGGAAGCCTGGCCATCTTTTTGGGTCCTTACAGATCTTGGGAATGATATACAATTTGGATTGGTGTTTTTTCCACTGGTAAATACGTCCCTGGATTTCTCACTCATAAAACTTTCTGTGCTTGATCCCACTGACCAACTACTATTACTTTGGGACTTAAAGCGGAACTTAACTGTATATGAGCACTACAAACTGAAATCAGTATTTAATTTATTTTTAACATTCATAGCTACATAGTTGAACAAAATAAGAAGAAAAATGGTGCGCTGTTCCTTTAAATTTAACATAATACTGTACAATTTCCTGTAAAAGACAACCTTATTACAACATATAATGTCATCAATTAATCCTATTTACATATTTAAAAAAATCCATCCAGTGATCAGTTGTGCTCTCAAAATATACAATATAGTGTCCACAATATAGTATCAGTGCTCCAAAAGATCCACACTTCAAGTGAAACTAAATTACGGTGAATATACAAAATGTGCCTCAATCATCATTCACCTCTGGGTGCAGTGTTCACTCACCTTCAGCTTTGATCATGAAGGTCAAAAAATGCATATTAGAGCTGGTTTTATTTATCCAGCAAAGCGGTTTTCAGTGTCATCTTCAAAGCATATTTATTCCTTTTAATCCACATAGGTTGCTCAAATACGTAAATAGAATCCACTCATAGCGCAATAAGTTCACAAAAAAATAATTTATTAAAGGATCGGTATTACACTCACATGTAAAAAAGTCTTATATAAGGCATAAAAGAATAAATCCCTATTGGCAGCACGCCTTTCCTCTGCGACTTCAGGGTCTCAGAGACGTGCGGAAGTGACGTCACTAGCTCACTATCCAGTTTAACCTGTGTTAGTGTGTGTGATTATGTCACTACCATTTTCCATATCCCTGTATACTGTGCTTGCTAAGATGCCCATCCAAAAGTTTTAAAAATGTTGAGGGAATGGAGTTCCACACCTTTACCACTCTAACAGTAAAGAATCCCTTACGCAGTTTACGATTAAACCATTGAGTGGCCATGTGTCTTCTTAAGTGACCTGAGACTGAATAGTTTTCTCCTAGAATTACCAATAGATATTTGTAAACTGCAATCATATCTCCTCTTAAGTGTTTCTTCTCCAAGAAGAATACATTTAATGATTGTAGTTGCTCCTCATAACTGAAGTCCTTCGGTCCCTTTATCAGCTTTGTTGCCCTTCTCTGGACACACTCTAGTTCCTGCATATCCTTTTTGAGGACCAGTGACCAGAAGTGGATGGCATGGTCAAGATGTAGCCCAACCAGAGTTTTGTAAAGTGGTAGAATTATAGTCTGATCCCTTGAGTTGATACCTTTTTGTAATGCATGATAATAGTCTTCTAGCTTTACTTGCTGCAGCTTGACATTGCATGCCAACGCTGAGCCTGTGAGCTATTAGGACCCCCAGATCCTTTTCCTTGCTTTATTCCTCCAAAGGTTTTCCCCAGCAAGTAACTTAAATTCATATATATTTTTTTTTTAACAGAAAGATATTGATTGAACATTTAAGACAAAGACAGACAAACTTAACACCTTCAAGATGTAAATACAGTGCAGCACGACAGTTTTAAACATGAAGCAATTCTAATGGAGGATTACTACGGTAATTGACAAGTTACGTAGAATCATGGCAGCGTTAAGTCATTAGGAGGAATGACCACAGTACTTTACATTCCCTAGGATGGAAACAACCCAGAATCTATTGGTATTTCCCCCCTAACCACAGGCATCTATCCAATTTGCCCATATTTTGTCAAATTTCTTTGGACAGTTTCTACTCTCATATGTCATTCTGTATATAGCGGTAGTACTATATTGATGGTTGCTAACCAAGAAGTTCTAGTAGGGACCTCCATCGACTTCCATCTAAGGATAATTCACCTCCTGGCATAAAAAAGGGCAAATGTCATACTAAGTTTAGTGCATTGGTCCCCCTCAATATCCTCTAAGTGGCTCAGGAGTAAAATCAAGGGATCCTGCGAGTCCTCTACTCCTCAGAGTGTGTCAGCTACCTCCTGCCAATACAATCGTAGGCGGGGGCAGGCCCACACCATATGCCAAAATGTTCCCGGCTCCCTTAAGCACCTGGTGCATAGTGAGCTAAGGTGGGGTTATATCCCTGCAAGCCTCTGTAGGGTATAGTAAGCCCTATGTAAGAATTTTAGCTGAATAAATTGGTCTCTGGCAGAGATCATGGAAGGAATAAATGTGGTAATACAGTCTTCCCGCTCTTCTCTCAGTGTTGGAATGTCTGCTACCCACTTCTCCCTGTTTATTGTGGATTTAGCGTCATGTGTCACCCTGAGGTATAGGTATAGTGAGGACAGGGGCTTCCCCATCACTCCCGATGTCAGTAGTCGCCCTATTGGGTCGGATTCGAGGGTCACAGGGTCTGGGAACTGGGCTCTGAAGGTGTGTTGTATCTGCCAATATCTGAAGTGGTAAGAGCGAGGCAGTGAGTATGTCCTACGCATTTCTTGGAATGGCATGAGATTACTCCCAGTCATAATGTGTTTCATCTTGGTAATCCCCTTGCGTGCCCATAACACCAGATCAGGGATTTGGTATAACTGTGATAGGGTAGGGTTGCCCCACAGCGGCATGTGTGGAGAAACACAGGAGCGCTTCTGACCCGCCACTCTGGAGACCCTTCAGATGCAAGTCACCACCTTCATTGGGTTTGTGACCGAAGGGTGTGCATCTCTCCCCCTAAATGCCAGGTTAGATAACGCAACATATGAGCCCAATATCTCTGCTTCTAGGGTCACCGCTGGGTTCTGTTTGGGCTGGGAGAACCACCATCTAACTGTCACCAGAACTGCCACCCAGTAGTAGAGCAGTTCGGGAGTGCCAGCTCTCCACTAGAAAGCAGGAGGTAGAGGATTTTCTTAAAGGATGTCACCACGGATTTGAGTTTTCAAAAGAAAGTTTTAGGTATGTGTGTCGGGAGGGGGGGGGGGTTCCTGAAAAAGTAGAGTAATTTGGGGAGGTAAACCATTTTCAGCAAATTACTTCTACCGACCGGGGATAGCGGAAGGGCGCACCAGGCTCCACACTTCCGAATGAGTTGGGTAAGTACAGGAGAACATTCTTGGCCAAGTAGTCAGTAGTTTTGTTGGTAACCCTAACCCCCACATATGTGAACTCATTTACCCACTTCCAGGGGGTTCCAGTGTCAGCCTGAGGGTTCGACGGATGCAGAGGGAATAATACTGATTTGTCCCAGTTAATCCGGATTCCAGAGTAAGAGCCAAAATGGTTGAAAAGAGTCAAAGCTGAATGCAGGGAGGAGGACGCGTCTGCTAGATAAAGCAGGGAGTCATCCGCATATAAAGAAACCTTTTCCTTCAATGGACCCACCCGAATCCCAACCACCGATGGGTCTGCTCTAATGGATCGCAAGGGGCTCCAGGGCTAAGGCAAATAGCCCGGGGGATAGTGAGCATCCCTGGCGTGTTCCCCTCTCCAACGCAAACGCCTCCGAAACATTCCCATTAGTAAGGACCCATACTCTGGGGGGGGGGGCATATAGCATACACAGTCAGCCCATAAGTCGGGGACCAAAACTGAAATGCTCCAGGACGGCCCACAAGTATCTCCACTCTACAGAGTCAAAGGCCTCCTCCGTGTCGAGAGAGGCCACGATTCCTGCAGAGTCAGCACCAGCTATGTCAATATGGGTGTAGGCATGAAGCCCGTTTGGTCTGGGTGAATTAAGGCCGTGTTGACTGTGTTCAGTTGGTTAGCTAGTACTTAAGCGAGTATTTTGGCATCAACGTTTAAAAGTGAGATTGGTCTGTAAGAGGAGCACTGGGTGGGGTCTTTACCCAGCTTAGGTATGACCACTATCACTGCATCACTCATAGAGTCCGGAAGGGTTTCCAGTTCTAGTGAGGCAGCAAGCATCACCAGATAGGGTATACAGCATCACCAGATAGGGGTATACAGGATCACCAGATAGGAGTATACAGAGTCACCAGATAGGGGTATACAGAGTCACCAGATAGCAGTATACACTTACAGAGCACTAGAGAGCAGCATACAGAGTCACCATATAGCAGGATACAGAGTCACCATATAGCAGTATACAGAGTCACCAGATAGGGGTATACAGAGTCACCATATAGCAGTATACAGAGCCCAAGATAGCAGTATACAGAGCCCCAGATAGCAGTATATAGTCAACATATGGCAGTATACAGAGCCCCAGATAGGGGTATACAGGGTGCCAGATAGGGTATACAGTCACCAGATAGGGGTATACAGGGTCCCAGATAGGGTATACAGAGCCCCAAATAGGGATATACAGGGTCCCAGATAGGATATACAGTCACCAGATAGCGGTATACAGGGTCTTAGATAGGGTATGCAGAGCCCCAGATAGGGTATACAGGGTCTCAGATAGGGTATACAGTCACCAGATAGGGGTATACAGGGCCCCAGATAGGGTATACAGTAACCAGATAGGGGTATATAGGGTCTCAGATAGGGTATACAGTCACCAGATAGGGGTATACAGGGTCCCAGATAGGGTATACAGTTACCAGATAGGGTATACAGAGCCCCAGACAGGGGCTCTCGGCGACCCCCCCTAAGTCGGGACAAGTCCCACACTTACCCCATCCAATAGGCAGGCATCTGTGTGCAGAGATTGGCTTGCGGAGAGCGGGCTGGAGCCTGGAGTGGATGGTCTGCGGGGTGAGAGCCGGGACTGAAACCAGGCGGAGTTCTGCACCTGCGTGATTAATCACACAGCCAGCACGTCCACCAAAGTCCCGCCCCCTCCTACAGCATCCAATGCCAGTTAGTCACTGGCTCAGGGCAGCCAATTAGTGAAAGCAAGTGCGCCATTTTGGCGCACTTACTTTCACTTTTATGACTGACCAATCGGCTCACTACTTGCTGTCAGCAGACAGCAAGGAGCCGAGAAAAAAAAAGTCAATATACCGGCACCTCCTGTAGGGGTCGGGCTGACTTTTTTTTTTTCAGTTGTCAGAGGCAGGGAGGCGGTGCCCAAGCGCCCCTTACTGACCGGCCGCCGCTGGTCCCCATGGAAGATTTCCCCTCTTTTACTTTCCTGGGGACAACCCAAAATTTGGGATTTTCTTTTATTTTCACATTCAATGATAATGTTAAACAGGACAAGTAGAAAGGGTGAATCTCCCTAATAGGGACACAGCCAGCAATAAAAACTGACAGGTGTTCTAATGCATCTCCCCTCTATCCATTTTTAAAAAAAAAAGGTTTGTCTTTAGTTATACTTTAAGCTTTTATGGGGAACTGTATTGAATTTTTGGCAAAATCCTGATATGTCACAATCAACAGGCCCTCCTCTATTTAGATTACAGCTTACTTCCTCGTAGAATGTTAAAAAGTTGGTCTGGCAAGAACGATCCTTAATAAATATATGCTGGTTACTACTAATGATACTTTTTTCATCAGCAAATTTTTGGATATGGTTCCTTGTCATTCCCTTTCAATAGTTTACATACTATTGATGTTACGCTGACTGGTCTGTAGTTTCAAGGTATAAGGCTTGGCCCTTTCTTGAATATTGGTACTACTTTAGCGTTTCTCCATTCAGTTGGTACCATAGGAATAACTACCTGGCTATAACATGGCTAAGTTCTTTGAGGCCATCTGGTCCGAATGTTTTAGTCACAAGTTTTTTTATTACTTTTTGCCCTTTTGAACACTGGCTTCTGTTAACCACGTGGGTACATTCCTTGCTGTGTTACTAACTGTGTTGTGTTTGAGATGTACAGTATATACATTGTGACGTTATGCGAGGCGAGGTGGTAGACGGATGCTATCTGTCACCTTGTATGCGTTCATTTGAAATGGACTGAAGCGGGATCTGGCCCAGGCTTTAGACGCGTGGCAAAGCTGGTTCTGGACCGGATTTTCTGGTTCACTGAAGTCCTCTACCAGATGTGGCTTATATAAACAAGGAAGAGAGCACAGTTTGCTCTGACCTGGGACTCTGATAGTGATCAGCCAGTGAGCTGATCCATGGAGCTTTGTGCTACTGGACTTAAGGAAAAGGTTTGCGTTTGTTTCTGTTTTGTGGATGTCTGGGAGAAGTCCTACACCGCTTAGAGAGGTATGCTGAAATGTTTAGTTAGAACCTGAATGGCAATGATTTATTTTATGTTTTCTTTGTTTTGAATGCAACCTTTTTACTAATAAACCTGGCTGAAAGCCAGATTTTAAGAAACTGCTGTCTCCAACTGCCTTTATCCCAGGGAAGATGATCCCCACAAAGAGCTAATCCCTCACACGTTTCCTAAAAAAATGGAAGATATGTTGATGGTCCTGCTACAAGCCACTGCAGCTCAGCGGGAAACCAACCTCTGGGTCGCACAGGCCGCTGCAGCTCAGCGGGAAGAGAGTCGCCAACAGCAGGAGGCACAGCGGGAGGAGAGTTACCGACAGCATGAGGCTCAGCAGGAGATAAACTACCAGCTGGTGGAGGCTCTGGTGGAATTACAAATGGGGTCCACGCCTCCTGTGCCAGAGGAACAAAAGTTGGTATGTGCCAGCTACCATCTGCAAAAGATGACACCTACAGATGACGTGGAAGCATACATCACAACCTTTGAAAGAGTTGCTGTTCGCGAAGGATGGTCAAAAGAGCAGTGGGCAGGACTGTTAGCACCTTTCCTTTGAACCCAATAAGGCCCAGGACTATGAGACTCTAAAGACGGATATACTCGCATGACTGGGTGTCACCATGGCAGTCCTGGCTCAATGGGTGCATCAGTGGTCCTACCGTATGGAGAAGCCACCCCGCTCAAATGTTTGACCTGGTCCATCTCACGAGGAAGTGGTTGCAGCCAGAAACCTTGCCAGGCCCTCAGATTGTGGAGCATGTGGTCATGGACCAGTATCTGCGTGCGCGCCCTGCTGCTTTGAGGAAGTGGGTCAGTCATGGAGACCCCAAAACTGCAAGCCAACTGGTGGACCTCGTGGAAAGATACACTTGCTGAACCCATCTATGCCCCACTCCAATGTATCTAGGGGTGAAAGATCGCCCAGCGGATCCGGTAAGACTGTTCCAGGATTCAAGGGCATGGGGAAGAATGATAAGACTGCTGTTACGGCTAATGAGACTATGGACTCTAGACCTGGAGACTGCCCAAAGAAGCCAGGAAGGTCTTTGAGACCCGTGAGAGGACTGGGTATAGACCACATACAGTGCTACCGATGCCATGCATTGTGTCATATTGCTGCCAATTGTCCCCTGAATGATGAACCCATGCAATGTGATTATGCTTATATGAATAGACACCTCTCTCTTTTTGCACAGGTCGCATGAACGGCATCGTTTTTAGGACGCATGGAAAGACAAATATGTATGATTTCTGTTGTTGGAAAGCCAGTCACTGCCCTGCTTGATTCTGGTAGTGCTGTGACATTAGTCAAAAGTAATTGTGTGAATCCTGCAAAATTACACCCCAGCACTATCGGGGTTCTTTGCATTCATGGGGACACATGGGACTACCAGACTGCAGTGGTTGAGATTGACACCCCCTGGGGCAAGGTGACACATTCACTGGGGGTAGTACCTTCACTGCTTCATGAAGCCCTAGGGGGAGAGACTTTCCCCATTTTTGGAGACTATGGGAAAGCAAAGGGCATTTGGTGGATAGAGCTCGCCCTGCTGGGGAAGCGCGGGAACTCACACCAGACCTGTTCGATTGCCAAAATGAAGGGGAGACTGTTGGTATGGCGGAGGAAGGAGGAGACCCTCTTCCTTTCCTGGTAATGGCTGAGGAGCAGGAGGACCTGGAAGCCATATAATATTTGTATTATATTAATATATTGTATAAGTGAGGTGTACTCACTTTTGTGAGATACTGCACCTCAATTCCACGTAAGTAAAGTTATTGATAGAGCGTAAATGACCTGCATCCAAAGGGAGAAGGATTGTGGTAGCATATGTTTAGAAGTCCACTTGGCCGGCAATCTTAGGGCAGCTGTTAGTGAAGAAGACAGACGTACTTCTGGGAGCAGGAGACAAAAATACACATGAAGCGCCTCTAAGTGCAGCCGTATAAACAGATTTATTAAAACACAAGTGGAGGTACTCACAAGGAAATGAAGCAAGGGAGCATTGCAGTGTAAGCCACTGGGGGCTGTACTCAGCAGATACGCCTGGCAGACCAGAAGTGGAGGAGATTGGCTGGATGCTTCACAGGGCTCAGGAGTTGGGAAACATCCGTGGCTTCTAGCGTTTCCCGAGTCTCAGAGCGGTGGAGTGAAATCTCTCAAACGTCACTTCCGGTCCCAGCAGTGGGCGTGCGGTACTGGCAACGCGTTGTTGAGGCATACACCTCTTCCTCAGGCCAATCTTGTGAGTACCTCCACTTGTGTTTTAATAAATATGTTTATATGGCTGCACTTAGAGGCGGTTCTTGTGTATTTTTGTCTCCTCAATTCCATATACAGCAGGCTTAGAGGTCCTGAATCACTTCTTGACCCAACATGATAGTATTCATCCAGTCCAGTCCCAGTTAATAGTCAAGTAAACTCAATTTGCTTTAAAACACCTACAGTATCTCACAAAAGTTAGTACACCCCTCACATTTTTGTAAATATTTTATTATACCTTTTCATGTGACAACACTGAAAAAATTACACTTTGCTACAATGTAAAGTAGTGAGTGTACAGCTTGTATAACAATGTACATTTGCTGTCCCCTCAAAATAACTCAACACACAGCCATTAATGTCTAAACCACTGGCAACAAAAGTGAGTACACCCCTAAGTTAAAATGTCCAAATTGGGCCCAAAGTGTCAATATTTTGTGTGGCCACCATTATTTTCCAGCACTGCCTTAACCCTCTTGGGCATGGAGTTCACCAGAGCTTCACAGGCTACCACTGGAGTCCTCTTCCACTCCTCCATGACAACATCGCAGAGCTGGTGGATGTTAGAGACCTTACACTCCTCCACCTTCCGTTTGAGGATGCCCCAGAGATGCTCAATAGGGTTTAGGTCTGGAGACATGATTGGCCAGTCCATCACTTTTATCCTCAGCTTCTTTAGCAAGGCAGTGGTCATCTTGGAGGTGTTTTTGGGGTCATTATCAAGTTGGAGTACTGCCCTGTGGCCCAGTTTCCAAAGGCAGGGGATCATGCTCTGCTTCAGTATGTCATAGTACATGTTGGCATTCATGGTTGTTCCCTCAATGAACTGTAGCTTCCCAGTGTCAGTAGCACTCATGCAGTCCCAGACCATGACATTCCTACCACCATGCTTGACTGTAGGCAAGACTGTAGGTAAATAAAATATTTACAAAAATGTGAGGGTTTTGCTCACTTTTGTGAGATACTGTATTTCCAATTCATGGATACTTTTTATTTACAGAAAGCTGGCACAGCAAAGGGGGTGAATTTTGTTCCCAGCTATGCCAACCTATTCATGAGCTTTTGGGAATCCCTGCCCATTTAGTCCACCACAACGCTGCTTCATTCACGGGGAGGGGGGGCACTGACCTGACACCCACCAGTGTGTGGCACCCGGGCGCACCGGGCATTATATAAATTATATTATAGTCATCTGGGATGTGTCTCCGGATATTGTAATATCATTTACCACCTATTGCAATATTAACCTTTATAACATTCACTTTACTGATGTAGCAGACACCCTGGTGTTTCTAGATTTTAAAAAAACACACACCAGTAAAGCGCACTACAAGGTCCAGCCCAACAGACAGCAGTCTATAGTATCAGCTAAGTGCATCAAGTGGGTAAATGCTAATGTATCAATATGACGTGTTAGATTAGTGATACATAAATATTTAAAGTGATAATAATAATGAATTCTGGCTCGTAAATAATGAAACCACCCACAAAGGGAATGGGGGTGGAAAAGAAAGGGAGAAAACCAAAAATAGTCCATAAACTTCCAGGGTACACCTGGTGAGCCCTGTTCAGGGTAAGGGTGCCCACTATATAGTCCAATGAATCAAATCAAAAACAGTGTCCACAGTGTGAAACAGGCTTGAATTGGAATGAACCGTGCTCAACTTAGTGATGAACTGAGGTGAAAATCCACACTTGTAAAATAAATGCGCATGTAAAATAAATGGTAAGACACCAGCATGTAGTGAAGAATCCAATGAGGTGCAATTTGATGGTAGGAGTCTCTCTCCATCAGGCCAGGATCGATTCACCTCCACGTCCTCTTCCCAGGGACAGTCTGGCCTCCTTGTAGATGTATGGTGCCACTCAGAGGAATAGCATTATAGGCCAAGGAAAAGAGGGCACTCCATAGCGAAATCCAGTATGTACAAATTTATTAAAAGTGTGGTTAAAAACCCTTACATTTATTAGGATAAAAACTGAGCTCAGCGTGTACACATCCAAATGCAGTGAACCAGGGGGACAGGACTCAACGCGTTTCGTTCACACAAACGTCTTCTGGGGTGTCGCCCCCCCCCCCCGTGATCACTGCACATATATATATATAGAAATAGCAATTTGTCAGGTACCTCCTACCAAACAAAATGGCGTAAGTCCGTATCCAGGGATCCAATATGGTGCCGCGGCGTGCGTTCAATCTCTGTGTTGACCTGACCATACCCGCTGCTGCCACACCCAGAGATGGATGTTTTTGAGTACAGGGCCGCTCAGACCCTCACCACAGAGGGAGTCTTTGTGGCTACAAGCACCGATACTGAAGTAGGAGGTCTGTTCCTAAGACTCAAAACGTCATGGTTACCGAACTCCACTTACAGTGGGACATAGCTTTTCTTGCGCAATATGTCCGCGAGAAAATGGTCCCAAGAAGCCTCAGGTGGGAGATACACTCACCTCAGGGTGAGCCTGATTTAGATTCTTGGTAGCAATACTATAATGATACCGGCATCAAATCTCTTGAGTTCTTGCTTACCAGAAAATGGATTAAACTCACTAATCTGGATAGGGAAATCAGAGAACTCAAAGAGAAATTGATTTGTTTGAATTGTTTAAAAGTTCTGCGGAGTATACTTCCCTCTCTTCTAGCCTGAGGAATCATCTAGAGAAATACTCTAGGGATGTGGATGATTACAGGACTGGGAATGTATTTAAATGGCAGAAGAAAGAGTTACCTCCCTCCATACAGGAGGAGTCTATGGAGGTACCAAGCTGTCAAGATAGACACGTGAACCCCTAACAGGGAGGCCTAGGTCACCCATCCAGGAGCGGGAGGTTACCATCCAGATCTCACCCAGAGTATGAGAGGGTGAGATCAACCAGCTACCATTCCCCCTCCTATCAACGCCCCGCCAGACCCCCTAGAAATAGGGGGAGGGGAGGTCACTCAAAAAACAGAGGGTTCCATCAGGGCCGTTCATACGAAGGCCATGGTTATAATAATTATATGATTCCAGACCCTTTCCTCCCTCTTGACCTGAGTACTATAACCATAGGCCACATTGCTACCCCCCTCCTAATTCACCGGGCTATGCTGTTAAAGAGGAAGTAAACCCAGATTGGGTTTACTTCCTCAATATAAGCCTGTAAAGTAGAAGCATAATGGGCTACTATGCATCGCATAGTAACCCATTATGTGCCACTTACCTGCAAACAAAGCCAGTGATGTCCCCACTCCAGGCCGCGTCCATCTTCTGCCCCTCTTCCTTCCGGGGCCGCGACTCCGGCGCTTTGACTGGCATGCGCGCGGGAGCCGCCAGTCACAGCACAGGGTCAGTGGAGAAACGGCACCGAGGCACATGCAAAACACTGCATATCTCCTGAACCATGCAGGTTTGGGAGATATACAGTGCACCTACAGGTAAGCCTTATTCTAGGTTTACCTGTAGGTTAAAGTGGTTGTCACAGGTTGACAACCACTTTAATACATCTAATAGATTTTCCCCATTACGAGAGGGGAATCAAAGAAATGCACCTTACCCCTACATGAATAGGGAACAGGAGGAACACTTACGTTCCCCTTTTAGGTACAACCAAAGCCACCCTCCCCCACAGGGATTTTCCCAAAGAGAACCACACCAGAAAAAGAGGCCCCGATACAAGAGAGGCTCCAGAGGGGGGAGGCGAGTACAGAGGCAAAAGGGTAAGAACTTAGTCAATACAGGAATATTTAATCTAAGTCATACTGTTTTAACAAAAGAAGAGAATGAGGTGCTCAATAAAGGTCTCAAGTTTGTTCCACCTAAACCACTGGACAAGTTTTCAACATTTATAGATGTGCACAAATATATAAGGAAAATCAACATCCAAAGATACATACTATCTAATCCCATTGCTAGACCAGCTATAATTGGTGATAACAACATCACACATTCTGGCCTGGCAAATCCCTCTCTATTCAAACAACCGGGCCAGCTGGCCCCATCAGTCAACGCTTTTAAGGAACTGGTACTGAAAGACTTGGATCAACCTGAAATAAAAAAATGTCACACTCACTCCCAAATCAAAAAGGGGTTGGAAAGTCTGTGTGACATAAAGGATCTGGTAATCTGTCCGGTGGTCAAGGGGGGTGGCATAGTGGTCTTGGACAAAAGTAGTTACACTGCTGAAATGTATAGAATTCTAAGTGACACCAATACATATAAAGAATTACCATCTGACCCCACCTTCAAATACAAAAAGGAATTAGTTTCCCTCATTAATAGAAGCTTCCAAGAGGGGATCCTAGACAAGAAGGAAAAACATTACCTGGTCCCGCTGCCACCGAGAATTCTGGTACTTTATTACTTACCGAAAATACATAAAGACACTACTAATCCACCTGGATGCTCAATTGTCAGCGGGATAGACTCAATAACTTCTAGAATCGGTCGGTACATCGACAAAAAGGGAGATGCAGCGCTTGCAGGCTTCTCAGCTGGGGTTTGTGGGCCCCGGCATAGGAGTGGGAGAAAGCATATGCTGGGGTGCTGGGCACCGGAGGGGCGGGGGGAGAGAAATCCAGGTAGATGGAGACATCTGTGGGGCAGCCAGCTGATGGAGCAGAAGTGACTCTGTTGGCAGTAAACACAAAAGAACAAGCGGAGCTCCCCACTAAGTGGAGTGCCACTTGTTCCTTTGTGGTGGGTACATCGACCACTACTTACAGCCCAAAGTAAGAACAATGCCATCCTTCTTGAAAGATACCAATGACACCATTTGCTTACTACAGGGCATCTCTATAGAAGGAGACCTTCTTGCCACGGCTGATGTGACCTCCTTATATACTTGCATCCCACACCAACTTGGCATAGAAGCGGTCGATTACTATCTATCCCAGGATGACCAGGATTTTGGAGGGGACCTCACGCTGTTTTTTTCAGCGTGGGGGTTTCCCTTAACCACTTACCAACCGGAAGGTTTTCCAGCTTTAGGAGCAGAGCACTTTTTGCGATTTGGCGCTGCGCCGCTTTAACTGACAATTGCGCGGTAGTGCGACGTTGCACCCAAACAAAATTTGCGTCCTTTTTTCCCACAAACAGAGCTTTCTTTTGGTGGTATTTGATCGCCTCTGCGTCATTTCTGATTGCCGCTATAAACAAAAGAAGAGCGACCATTTTGCAAAAAAACCCAAATTTCTTACTTTTTGCTAAAATTCAAATCCAAAAAAAATATAAAAAAACATTTTTTTTCAACGGTTTTGGCCAATTTATATTCTTCCTCATATTTGTGATAAAAAAAAAATCACAATTGGCGTTTATTGATTAATTTGCGCAAAAGTGGCCGCATTTACGGATGATGAGAATTAATTTCTGGGGTTTTAATTTTTTTTTATTTCTTACTAGTAATGGCGGCGATCTGCGATTTTTAGCGGTACTGCGATATTGCAGTGGACATGTCGGACATTTTTGATACTTTTTTGGGACCAATGACATTTATTCAGCGATCAGAAATTTAAATGTCCACTGATTACTGTATAAATGTCATTGGCATTGAAGGGGTTAACCTGGGGGGGGAGAGCTAGGGGTTAACTGTGTTCCCTGGGTGTGTTCTTACTGTGGGGGGGGCTGGGCTACCATGGGCATGAGAGATCTAACTGATCCCAGTGACAGGGATCAGTAGATCTCCCATGCCTGCACTAACAGAGCTGGGAACCGCCGTGTTTACATCGGCGGTTCCCCGTTCTTTGCCTGTGGCCGCTCATCGCGGCTCGCCGGCGGACATCGGGTCCGCCCGAGCTGCGGGCACACTCCTCAGGAGTGCGGCGGCG
>BLSH010288079.1:95260-106061 GCA_018402905.1 Glandirana rugosa
GCGGCGGCGTGAGGACTCCTCACACGGGCGTCGAGCCCGCCTGGGCTACAGGCGGCCGCTCGGCGCTACTCGCTCATCGCGGCTCGCCGGCGGACATCGGGTCCGCCCGAGCTGCGGGCACACTCCTCAGGAGTGCGGCGGCGTGCGCATGCCCCCTAGCGGCCGTTCGCAGATCGCCGTCTTTTTACGACGATTCGCGTACAGCAACCCGACTGCCGCCTTGAAAACACAGCAGGCGGTCGGGAAGTGGGGGGAGAACCACACGCAAATATTTTTTTTTAATTTTTGCGGGGTTTCCCCTTCAAGACCCTCTGCACACAAGTCGCACCACAAGTCGGATTATCATGATCCGACTTGTGGTGCGACTTCTATTCAAATCAATAGGCTCCCATTGATTTTGAATAGAGGCAGAGAAACATTGCTGAAAGCACACTGACGTCAATGCAAAACGCGCACTGACGTCAATGCAAAACGCTGATAAAATTGCGTTTTTAATGTGGCTTTTTTCCTTGCGTTGGTATTGACGTTACAGCTCGTTTTTCAATACACCCATGTGTATGGGGTCTTAAAATAATAAACATGTTATACTTACCTGCCCTGTGCACAGAGTAGCCCGGCTCACCTGGCCCCTCCCTCCTGTCGAGTGCCCCAAAGCAAGCAGCTTGCTATGGGGGCACCCGAGCTGATCTGCAGCCGTGTGTCCATTCAGACACTGAGCCGCGGTTTGGCCCTGTCCCCTCTGTCTCCTGAATGGCTAACTGACTTTGATTGACAGCAACGGGAGCCAATGGCACCACTACTGTGTCCCAGCCAATCAGGAGGGAGAGTCCTGGACAGCTGAGGTACTCGTGCAACATCGCTGGATAGAGGTGGGCTAAGGTAAGTATTAGGGGGGCTGCTGTACACAGAAGGTTTTTTTTATCTTAATGCATAGAATGCATTAAGATAAAAAACCTTCTGACTTTACAACCACTTTAATTGTCTGCAAACAATACAGTGGTATTATAACACAAAACACAAGTGCTTTCTTGAGCGTGCCACCAACCTGTATTACTTCAATAGAAAACAAGAGGTGTCCTATAAAAGGAACACCCAGGAAAATGTGGACTTTAAGGGCACAACATGAGACATACCAAATATGTAAAAACAAATTTATTCAAGAATTATATTTAAACATCTTCTAGATCAACAAAAATATATATAACCGATACATGATTACATGATGAACAGATGTATTTCTAATCTATGGTCAGTCAACACGTTTCGCAAAAAGCTTCTTCAGGACCGTATATTATGTAGGCCAAATATTCTCTTAAAGTAAACAAAAAAACATATTAATATATTTTAATTTCACATCTCACATCAACATCTTTGTTACAACATAGCAGTGCCTAAAGACTTAGACAAAGCTTACATGCGGTGGCTTGAAGCCCAGAAAAAACAGTCGGGGGGCGGACACTAGGGGTGCGCATCTTCACTGGTCTTCCGATTCGATTTGATTACGATTATCTGGTCAACGATTCAATTTGATTCCACAATGCATCACAATTAGGATACAAGGGAGGGTAGGAACTGAAGGATGGAAGAATCCATGAATAAGAAAGAAAGGATGGGGGAGTCTGGGGATGGAGATGGAGGAATCTATGGACAGGAATAGAAGGATGGTAGAGTCTGGGGATGGAGGAATCCATGGATAGGAACAGAAAGATGGGAGAGTCTGGGGATGGAGGAATCCATGGACAGGAATAGAAGGACGGGGAGTCTGGGGCTGAAGATGGAGGAATCCATGGACAGGAACAGAAGGATGGGGGAGTCTGGGGATGGAGGAACCCATGGATAGGAACAGAAGGATGGGGGAGTCTGGGGATGGAGGAATCCATGGATAGGAACAGAAGGGTGGGGAAGTCTGGGGAAAGATAGGTGTAGATGCAGCCTCATCAGTGCCCATCAGTGCAGCCTACCAGTGCCCAGCAATGCAGCCTACCAGTGCCCATCAATGCAGCCAACCAGTGGCAGCCAATGCAGCCTGCCAGTGCCCATCAATACTGCCTGCCAGCGCCCATCAATGCCGCCTGCCAGTGCCTATCAATGCTGCCTACCAGTGCCAACCAATGCAGCCTGCCAGTGCCAACCAACGCAGCCTGCCAACCAATGCAGCTAACCAGTGCCAGCCAATGCAGCCTGCCAGTGCCCACATGAATAACACACAGCAGCTATCTCACTCACTGTCAAGGAGCTCTGTTGTGAATCGTTCAGCGGTGCTGTATTAAAGCCACCTGCCAAGTCACCTATGGTCAAGTCGGGTGACGTCACCCGACTTGACCATAATCGTTTATGACCAGCAATCGTTTATGGCCAGTTTATGGCCAGTCACCGGATCGATGCCGCATCGGGGATGGGCGAATCGTGATGCATCGATGCATCAATTAATTTCAGCACCCCTAGTGGACACAGGGGTTTCAATAAAGTGACAAGGATTCGCTCAGTTTCAAAGGATGTATTTTGATAAGTCTAAATTTTGAGACACATAAATTCAAAATGTAAGTATTAGTCCCTTTAAGATGCATAATTCTGGGGCGTGGCCTGGATGCTGGAGAAGATGGCAGCTTAGATCCCCTGCTCCATCTTCTCATCAGCCAGAGAGAGAAAACACCCCTGCAGACATGGGCAAACCTGAGCGCGATCGATCCACCACCCGCTCCCGCTCACCCAGGACCTGTGAGGCGCAGCTAAGTGAAAATATACCGGAGATGTTCCGGTCCCGACCCAGCAATGTGGCCTCATCATCACACCAGGCCGCAGGCACCTCTAGAGCTCTAAGCCAGAGCCCCACGAGGCCCCGCGCCGCCCAGCATACAATCTCCCAGGCCCGCACTAAGCCTTTGATGGTCTGAGGGCAGTGGCAGCAGACATTAAAGACACCCTGTCTGCTACCGTATCTGATCTAAGATTAGACATGCAGGGGGTGATGGCGCAGCGTGTTCTTTTTTCTTTTTTTTTTAACTAATGTTTATAAAACTTGACTACCAATGTTTGAGTGCATGAATCTTGCATGTTCACTGGAAACAACCAAAACGCCTGAGTCCTAACGTAGCTCAGAAATAAACCTCAACCAATATGTTGAGAAGAAGCTGGTTGCTAACCTCTCAACACTGGTAATAATAAAACATCTATGCAGTGAACATTCAATGTTTCTTTATATTTGTAAAACTAAACCTTTACCTTTAGATGATACCTCCATGTAAACTCTACCTTGATGGCAATAGGTTTGAATACATTTGGTTTGATGTTAAGGTTCATACTCTTCTTGTTTTTACTCACAAATATGGCAGCACAGTAACTCGCTGCAAAGTCTTAACTTCACAATCCCCATTCCCTAACATAAAATTATGCCCCTAGCTACACCTCACCACACAATATCTCACATATGGTAATATTAAACCTGAAGGGAAAGAAACCATAGAAGACTGACTTCTTCTCAGCGTAATAAGAGACAAGTTACCAAAGATCAGGCATACACTATTATCCATGTTTTCTAATAAAATCAGACATTGACACATAGGGGTTGATTTACTAAAGCTTGAAAGTGCAAAATTTGGTGCAGCTCCACCCAGAAACCAATCAGCTTCAAGGTTTTATTGTCAAAGCTTGATTGAACAAGCTGAGGTTAGAAGCTGATTAGCTAGGATGCAAAGCTGCGCCGTTTTTTGCACTCTCCAGCCTTAGTAAATCAACTCCATACTGCCTTATCACAAACATCCATAGCACTCCAGCACCCAAACCAAATTAAAAGCTAGCCCAGTCAACGTTTCATTAACATCTACAGTATCTCACAAGAGTGAGTACACCCCTCACATTTTTGTAAATATTTTATTATAACTTTTCATGTGACAACACTGAAGAAATGCCACTTTGCTACAGCGTAAAGTACTGAGTGTACAGCTTGTATAACAGTGTAAATTTGCTGTCCCCTCAAAATAACTGAACACACTTAGCCATTAACTCAGCCAAATAACTCAGCCATTAATGTCTAAACCTCTGGCAACAAAAGTGAGTACACCCCTAATTGAAAATGTCCAAATTGGGCCCAAAGTGTCAATATTTTGTGTGGCCAACGATATTTTCCAGCACTGCCTTAACCCTCTTGGGCATGGAGTTCACCAGAGCGTGACAGGTTGCCACTGGAGTCCTCTTCCACTCCTCCATGATGACATCACGGAGCTGGTGGATGTTAGAGACCTTGTGCTCCTCCACCTTCCGTTTGAGGATGCCCCACAGATGCTCAATAGGGTTTAGGTCTGGACACATGCTTGGCCAGTCCATAACCTTTACCCTCAGCTTTTTTAGCAAGGCAGTGGTCCTCTTGGAGGTGTGTTTGGGGTCGTTATCATGTAGGAATACTGCCCTGCGGCCCAGTCTCCGAAGGGAGGGGATCAGCACTGCTTCAGTATGTAACAGTATACGTTGGCATTCATGGCTTCCTCAATGAACTGTAGCTCCCCAGTGCCGGCAGCACTCATGCAGCCCCAGACCATGACGCTCCCACCACCATGCTTGACTGTAGGCAAGACACACTTGTCTTTGTACTCCTCACCTGATTGCCACCACACACGCTTGACACCATTTGAACCAAATAAGTTGATCTTGGTCTCATCAGACCACAGGACATGGTTCCAATAATCCATGTCCTTAGTCTGCTTGTCTTCAGCAAACTGTTTGCAGGCTTTCTTGTGCATCATCTTCAGAAGAGGCTTCCTTCTGGGACGACAGCCATGCTGACCAATTTGATGCAGTGTGCTGCGTATGGTCTGAGCACTGACAGGCTGACCCCCCACCCCTTCAACCTCTGCAGCAATGCTGGCAGCACTAATACGACTATTTCCCAAAGACAACCTCTGGATATGACGCTGAGCATGTGCACTCAATTTCTTTGGTCGACTATGGCAAGGCCTGTTCTGAGTGGAACCTGTCCTGTTAAACCGCTGTATGGTCTTGGCCACCATGCTGCAGCTCAGTTTCAGGGTCTTGGCAATCTTTTTATAGCCTAAGCCATCTTTATGTAGAGCAACAATTCTTTTTTTCAGCTCCTCAGAGAGGTCTTTGCCATGAGGTGCCATGTCGAACTTCCAGTGACCAGTATGATAGAGTGAGAGTGATAACAACACTTTTAACACACCTGCTCCCCATTCACACCTGAGACTTTGTAACACTAACAAGTCACATGACACCAGGGAGAAAAATGGCTAATTGGGCCCATCTTGGACATTTTCACTTAGGGGTGTACTCACTTTTGTTGCCAGCGGTTTACACATTAATGGCTGTGTGTTGAGTTATTTTGAAGGGACAGCAAATTTACACTGTTATACAAGCTGTACAATCACTACTTGACATTGTAGCAAAGTGTTTTTTCTTCAGTGTTGTCACATGAAAATATATAATAAAATATTTGCAAAAATGTGAGGGTGTACTCACTTTTGCAAGATACTGTAAATCTCTCTCACATGTTTGTGTTTATAATTTTTCACACATCCTAATAAGACCAAGTGAGTGTCATAGACACCAATCGCTCAACACCAAAACCTCACGGAAACCAGAAGAAATCTCTTCTGGCCCTAACGCCTCCTACTACACCAGCACAGTTTACCTTTCTGTGCTGACCCATACCGGCACTGTACTACACTCAGAGTAGGTTAGCAGGTCTACCCTACCTGATGGTGCACCCAATACCCTCTCCACCTTTACTCACCCTCAACTGAACACCACCCTCCCTTCCCTTCCAATCACCTATAATTTCCCCCACCCCACCCCTCCTTTCCTACTCAATTTCTACCAAAATATAGGGTAAAAACACAGTTACTCCCTTTAACCTCAGCCAAACAAACCTAGACAAAGAGAGCCAAAATGGCCTCCTCAAAACGCAGCTCTAAACTAGCAAACATTAAAATAGCCCGCCTAAACGTAAAAGGTTTAAACCTACCAGAAAAAAGATCACATCTTTTAATGGTATACTGTGGATTTTGCAAAAGTGTTTGACACCGTTCCCCACACACGGCTAATGTATAAGGTAAAGTCTACAGGCTTGGAAAGATCAGTTTGTAAATGGATAGAAAAGTGGGTAAAAGACAGAATTCAGAGAGTAGTGGTTAATGATTCTTAGTCTGAATGGTCTAAGGTTATCAGTGGTGTACCCCAAGGTTCAGTGTTGGGACCCTTACTTTTCAATACAATTATAAATTATATAGGGTCTGGGATAAAAAGTACCATTTCAGTGTTTGCAGATGACACCAAGCTATGCAGTGGAATAACGTCCTTACAGGATGTCTCCAACTTACAAGCAGACTTCAATGCGCTCTAAATGGGTGACTATGTGTCAAATGAGATTTAATATTGATAAATGTAAAGTTATGCATTTGGGGGCTAAAAATATGCATACATCATACATACTAGGGGGAGTACAACTGGGGGAATCCATAGTGGAGAAGGATCTGGGGGTTTTGGTAGATCATAAGCTTAATAATGGCATGCAATGCCAAGCTGCGGTTTCCAAAGCAAGCAAAATCCTTTCTTGTATTAAGAGAGTTATGGACTCCAGAGATACAGATATCATTTTGCCCCTGTACAAATCATTAGTAAGACATCATCTGGAATATGCAGTTCAGTTTTGGGCACCAGTTCTCAAAAAGGATATCGGGGAACTGGAGAAAGTACAGAGAAGGGCAACCAAACTAATAAGAGGCATGGAGGAGCTTAGTTATGAGGAAAGATTAGAGAAACTGAATGTATTTTCTCTTAAGAAGAGGAGATTAAGGGGGGATATGATCCACATGTACAAATACATAAGTGGTCCATATAGGGAACTTGGTGTTCGGTTATTTACTTTAAGGTCATCACAAAGGACAAGGGGCACTCCTTACATCTAGAGGAAAAAAGATTTCTTCTCCAAATACAGAAAGGTTTCTTCAAAGATACAGCTGTTAAAATGTGGAATAGACTCCCCCAAGAGGTGGTTTTGGCCAGCACGGTAGATTGCTTTAAAAAAGGCCTGGATTCGCAGCGCCGAATCGCAAAAAGTGCTCTGGTCCTAACATGGGAAATCCTTCCGAGGCTGAAGTGGTTAAAAAGGGCCTGGATTCTTTCCTTAATGTAAATAATATAACTGGGTATTAACATTTTTAGGTAAAGTTGATCCAGGGTGAATCCAATTGCCTCTCGGGGGATCAGGAAGGAATTTTTTCCCCCGCTATAGCAAACTGGTTCATGCTTTGCTGGCTTTTTTGCCTTCCTCTGGATCAACTGTGGGTGAAGCCTTGTATATGGGATTTTATGGTTATATATAATTTTTCTATTTTTTTATTTTTTTTGGTTGGACTAGATGTGTCTTTTTTCAACCTGACTATGTAACTATGTAATGTATAAGCGGAAAATCAAAGCTGATATAATCCTTCTCCAAGAAACACATTACAAAACCAATAGTATCCCACAGCTGAAAAATAAAAATTACCCAAAATCTTACCATGCAACCAACAAGCTAACGTTTCCACGCTCATATCTAGTCGCTTACCATTTGTAATAGAAGACACCCTAATAGATGAAGAAGGTTGCTACGTCTTCCTCAAAGGTCAAGTTTGCGGCAAACATAAACAGCCCCAATGCAGCCCAAGCCACCTTCTTTCGGGGGATAACAATGGCCCTTACATCCTTTCAATCGGGGATCCTCATATTAGGAGACTTTAATGTATCCCTCAACCCACTAGAGAAAAAATAGGAGTGTTTGCTTTCATGGTTTAACAGATAGGATCATACACTCCAAGGTTAGTGTAGCAACCCACTGGAAAATTGGGGTACTTTGAAGCAGTCAGTGGGCTTAAGCACTCCATAGCCATTTAGTGTGACCAAACCCCCATATTGAATAAGGTGGCTTTAATAATTTAGTAACGTGTATATGGTACCATCATCCAAAATAATGTTTAAAGTGACAATGGGAGGAGGGCTCAAGTTTATCCCATGATCATATACCTGGACACCCACACAAGAAGAGCATGGACTTTCTCGGTACCGTTGGATAACAAACAAGTAATAAAAAGATATTAATTTATTGAATACATATCGGGAAAAAAAGTATATATACATACAAGTACACACATCAACTTTAAAATCAGTGGTTACAACCAGAGGAGCATATTAATGCTGTATATGGAAGACTCCAGTTGACAATAGTAGGAGTTTAAGTGTTGACCATAACCCCTACCGGTTTCACAGCAAAAAACGCTTCTTCAGGAGGGGTCAACGTGATCTAAAAAATATATAGACAGGTCAGAACAAACAATAATACTGATGTATTACAAGGTACAAAAGCATTATACATCATGGGAATAGTATCTTAAATCACTGTACTGATTACCCAGGTAGATCCACATATAGCTCAGATAGCCTATAACAGACACGGGAGACAGCCAGGGCAAGATTAGCTAGTGTATCAAAAAGATAATGCACAATAAAAATGTATACCTGAATGGTATTACCCAATAAAGTGGGAAAGGGGAAATAGAATAGAGTTAGAAGGGAAGGAGGAGGAATGGGAAGAGGGGGAGGGGAAAGGGGATAGAAGAGGAGGGAAGAACTAAAAGAGAGGGAAGAGGGAGGAAAAAAGGAAAGGGGGAGAAAACATAAAAAAAGAGGACACGCAATGGGAGGATGGAAGGGGGGGGGGGGGGAATGATCCAGGGAAAGAGAAGAGGAAAGAAAGGAGAAGGACAGAAAGAGGAGAAGAGTGAATGGAAGAAAGTGGGTAGAAATGAAAAAGGGGGGAGGAAAAGGGAGAAGGGGGGGGGGGTTGGATAGGGGAAGGGGAATTAGGAAGGGACATGGGAATTAGTACCATAAAAAGTGCATTCTAGTGCAGAAGGTATTGTAAACCCACCTATCAAAGGAAGGGCGACCGGTATGACCCTGGGGGGAGGAGGCAGCAAGATCAGGTTCCAAAGAGACCAAACGTTGGTACAAGGTAGAGAGTAGAAGATTAATTATTTGTAATTCCCTTATATGGGTAGTGGCTTGTTTAAAAAGCAGGATGTGAAGGTAAATTGGATGAACTAGATCTATAAGGTAGTAAGAGAAGAGGGGTAGTATCTGGCATAAGTGGGCCAGTAGTAGACACAACACCTAACCACCAGAAGAGAGCCTCTATATGGTCTCCAAACAAATTGTCTCTCAACGTACCTGGATTCCTGTATGCCTTGCATGTCCCCCGTGAAGCCGTTGCCACATTGGAACCACGGGTGAGACACCCATTTATGTCTCCGACACCAGCGGCGCGCGCCCGGCAGCGACGCCGGACATGACGTCATTGGGTCCGGTCCCTCCCATCGTGCATGCACGATTTCGCACACGCGTGGCCTGGGACGTGCACAGCCAAGGAGGCCGTGCAACAGGTGAGGGCGCGCCCAGCCGTCAATGATGGCAGATGTCCACAGAGGGGTCGCGTTCCCTCCATGGGGGCAGGAGAAATCTCTAGGTCACAGAACCTGTGGGAATACTGAGGCGCAGTATCAAAAATCAATTGCAAATAACAATCATATAATAATCGAAAGACAGAGTGGTAAAAATAGGTTAAGAAAACAATTAGATTAATAGGTGAAGCTAGACGTGAAAACGATAAACTATATTTGTGATTTCTAAACCAAAATCAGATCGGATTTGCAACCTGATCATGGGTAAGTAATGGGGAAGGGAAGGGAAAGGAAGAATGTATTATAACAGAAACATCTAGGCATCAAAGCAGACAAAAATATTTACAAAAAAGATATGTATGAATGGGTCTCATTGATACCAGGGAGAATATTGGCGCTTCGCGCTGAAGGATTAAGCGGTACCAGACACCCCCTGTGGATTTTCGGGAATAACTTCTAACACTAGGAAATTCACAGCATGGGTATCAAACCTATGATATAGTCCTATGAGTCGGCCTACCATAGTTAGTTTGCCGTTGAAGGAATAATACAGATGATCGACAATTCTTTGCCGCAATTCCCTTATTGTTTTCCCTACATAAAATGCTTAACATTTACAGATCACCAGAGAAACCAATCCCCTCGTGCCGCAATTGGCATGAAAGGAAGGTGAAAATGATTTACTATTCGGGAGTAGAGTTGAGCGAACTTCTAGAAGTCCGGGTTCTGCTGGTTCGGCCGAACTTCGAGACAAAGTCCGGGTTCGGGTCCGGACAGAACCCGAACTTTGTCCCGGACCCCGAACCCCATTGAAGTCAATGGGGAACCGAACTTTTAGGCACAAAAATGGCTGTAAGAAAGCCCTGGAAAGTCCTAGAGGTCTGCAAAAGGAAGGAAATGGGGGGTAAGGGTGGGACAAGTGACCTACAAAGAAATGGGGACAGGGAAATAACTAAAAGCATTTAAAAAAAAATAAAAACATAAAAAAAATCAAAAATGGAGGTGGATGTGGACCATCTTCAAACTGGGTCTGAAAAGTATTAATTAACGATAGAAGCCATATAACTGTTCTAAAATCATCTTCAAACTGTGTCAAAAAAGTATAAATAAGCCAGGAGAACCCATATCACTGTGAACAGATGTTCACTTATTCCCGGTTTCTGTTAAAGTGACACACAGACTTTCCAGATGTGTGCAGAACAGATGTTCACTTATTCCCGGTTTCTGTTAAAGTGACACACAGACTTTCCAGATGTGTGCAGAACAGATGTTCACTTATTCCCGGTTTCTGTTAAAGTGACACACAGACTTTCCAGATGTGTGCAGAACAGATGTTCACTTATTCCCGGTTT
>BLSH010288079.1:109585-122484 GCA_018402905.1 Glandirana rugosa
AGGGTGAAAAATTCCCTAGTTTTAATTACCCTGTTAACCGATGAGTCGACAAGGTACCGGTCCACACACAATAAGGGAGTAATAGGGTAAATGTTCCTCGTCTATTTTCCAGGTCTCAAATAAAGTTCACACGATAAACGTAAACCTTAGACAACGATAGTTGAGAGTTATACTCTAGGTTTCTCGACAGTGATAGTCACTTCGTTCGGTAGTAATCCGACTTTTTTATTTTGTTTGGGTAGTCTCTCTATCGTTTTTGTAATCTACACCGGTTTAGTTGACAAACCTTGTAGGAATTTTTCTTTCTTGCGTGGCGACTCGAGTCGTTGTGGTTTACTGGGTTTTCTGGTGCCTTTTGTTGACACCACCTACTGGCTTCTTAAGAAAGGGACCACTTCTTTTGTGGGAAGTGTTGTCAACCGGTCTAGTTCTTGTGAGAGGTCCTCCATCCACATACACACAGTTTCAGTTGTTAGTTCTCTTCTGAAGTGGTCTCACTTATGTCTCCCAAGTGGTGTTCTACATTTGGTAACCACTCGGAGTTTTTGTCCTTCCGGTCTAATCTCAAACGGTTTGTTGTAGATTTTTTTCGGAAGTGTTAACAGATTCCAAATGCAAATAGCACACTTGAAATAAACTCTGGACCTTTTATCTGCTCCTTGTAAATGGGATAATGAGGGAATAACACACACCTGGCCATGGAACAGCTGAGTAGCCAATTGTCCCATTAATTTTGATCCCTTAAAAAGTGGGAGGCACATATACAAACTGTTGTAATTCCTACACCGTTCACATGATTTGGATGTAAATACCCTCAAATTAAAGCTGAAAGTCTGCAGTTAAAGCACATCTTGTTCGTTTCATTTCAAATCCATTGTGGTGGTGTATAGAGCCAAAAAGATTAGAATTGCATCGATGTCCCAATATTTATGGACCTGATTGTATTGCATCATTTGTTGCTAGGTAGTTCAGCTTTTTTTAGCTTTTACATCAGCTGAAAATCGCGCGAACACGCACAACAAAACGCGCAAAAACACCCGAATCGCACATTTCCACAAAAATACCTCTGGAACATGTATGAGCTTCAGGCGTTTGGCTTCAGGCACTTCTGAGTGGAGATGTGAACCGCCTCCATAGAGAATCATTGATTTTTTTTCCCCTCCAGCATTTTGTAGCTTCAGGCTTCAAGCATATTCATGCTACAAAACACACAGGTGTGAATGAGGCCTTAGGGATGAACTAGGGAGGAAAGTCAGACAAAAATTTTGCTTTATCACGAAAACTTTTCCATGAGCATAGCAACAATAGTGGAAAACGCCTTGCTAAAGCCCTGCAATAGAAAAAAGTAAACAATACTTTTCATTCTATGCGCACGCCTACAGGAACACTTCTTAACAAAAGCGAGGACATAGCAAAACATTTCGCACAATACTACATCAAACTGTATAACCTTCCTCCTGAGCAAAGGCCCACTAACGACAACAGACAGTGCAAATCTATCATTGAAGATTTCCTCTCACAATATAGCCCAGCCCCAATTTCACAGGAACAAGCACACCAAATAGACAGCCCCTTAATATCCTCTAAATTCAATTTAGCCATTAAGTTAATGAAAACAGGAAAAAGCCCAGGCCCAGACGGCTTCTGTATGACCACTACAAAACTTTCTCTAATGTTTTAACAAACCCCTCTTTGAAAGCATTTAACCAATTATCTACATCATACAAACCCCCGAAAAGCTTATTAGAAGCACAAATAACCGTCATCCCTAAACCTGGAAAAGACCACAAATCTGCATTTAATTACCGCACCATTTCGCTCCTCAACACGGATTTAAAAATTTTCACAAAAATGTTTGGCTCACCAAATCCAAGTCCCCTGGCTTTTTCCTCTGTCTTGATGCAGAGAAGGCATTTGACAGATTAGCATGGGACTACCTAACAGCGGTATTACAAGCATTAGGCCTTGGCAACCGTTTAATCAACTTCATAACATCCCTTTACGCATCCCCCTCTGCCAAAATACGAGTGTATGGACTTCTGTCAGACGCCTTCTCCATCAACAATGGAAAACGCCAGGGCTGCCCCCTATCCCCCCTACTATTCATCCTTACCCTTGAACCCTTCCTAAGAGGCATACGTGAAAATGTGAACATCCAGGGAGTCCCAATAGCCGGCAAACAATACAAATTGGCTGCCTTTGCCGATCATATTTTACTTTTCCTCACAAACCCCCACCTAACCCTACCTAACCTCTTAAAAGACTTTCGTATGTTCCAATACATATCCCACTTTAAAATCAATTTCACCAAATAGCATGCTTTAAATGTTACCCTGCAGGACCCCCAAGTACTAAGATGCAAACAAAACTTCCCATTCACATGGCAACCAGAGAAAATAACCCATCTAGGCATTATGTTACCGACAAAACTATCAAACCTTTTTTAAAAAAATTACCTACCAATTCTTAAAAATATCACAGACGACCTAACCAAATGGAACAAGTTGCATTTCTCATGGTTTGGTAGAGAGGCGATAGTAAAAATGAATATCCTCCCACGCATACTATACCTCCTCCAAACAGTACCCATCAGACTTCCAAACACTTTCATACAATCCATCAGAAAAATATGTAGAGCCTTCCTATGGAATCACAAACACCCAAGAATCAAATATTCACAGCTAATAAAGCCCAAAATCAAAGGGGGATTAGGTCTTCCCGATATTCACTACTACTATTGGTCCTGTCACCTACAACGAATCATAGACTGGCACATTCATCAGCAAATAAAAGACTGGATAGCGTTGGAAAATTCTTTCTCTAACCAACCTATATTGCGTACCCCTTGGATCCGCATCACTCAATTACCCAAAGACCTGTTAGACCAACGCGCAATAGGGTCCTCCCTAGAAACCTGTCGCAAACTCAAGATATCCAAAAACACCAGGCCCTCTATCACCAATAATAGAGAACCCAGACTTCCCACCTGGTATAGGCCCGCACCCAATCACAAGCATACAGCTTGAAATTGGCATACGCATCCACCACCTCCTTCATGATGGCAAAATCCACTCACAAGACAACATAAACGATCTATGGGCAGACCCAAACTTAAAGATCTTCCAATACATTCAAATCAAACACTTCTTCATGTCTATCCATCGTGTAACTGACTTATCTGTGGACTGAACCCCCTTCGAAAAAAATATGTTTTAGCCAAACACCCCAACGTCCCATCATTTCAACAGTCCACAACATATTATGGGACAATATACAAGCCGCAGAGGGGAAATTCTGTAAGACATGGACCCAAGACTTACATGTAGAATTAACAAACCACAACTGGGAAAAAATATATCACCATGCCCATAAAGGTTCCATAAATGTCTCCATACAGGAGAATAACTAATAACTACAAAATTATATCCTGTTGGTATTGCACACCCAGCTTACTACATAAAATAGATGCCACTAAGTCAAATCAATGCTGTAGATGTAAACAAGATGAGGGCACTCTCCTACACATATGGTGGGAATGCCCAGCTATACAACCCTTCTGGAAATTAGTCCATGACCAAACTAATAGACTCACCACCCAAACCCTTGAATTCTCTCCTGCACAATACCTTCTTCATCACCAAACATCTGAGGACATACCTTACCACAAATCACTAGCTATGATGCTAATAAACGCAGCTAAAATGTGCATACCCAAACTATAGGGTTCCACCAGTGTACCTTCGCTATATGATTGGTACAAACGCATAGACAAAATAGCGGAAATGGAAGAACTCATAGTAATCGCAAGAGACTCCCCCCACAAATTCTCATCACTTTGGGTCTGTTGGATCCATTTTAAATCATCTAAAGACTACTCACAAGTACTATGCATACCCTCTACACACCCTGCCTAATTTCTCTCACCAGCTTAATGTCTGAGTATATCTTAACACTGCACCCTCCAACATCTACCCCACCCTTACTTATGAATACAAATAAACTCTACAGACCCTACATAAGCTGTAGGCTCCTCTACACCCCACTTACACTCAACTTATCTTAGACTACACAACTTCCCCCCCACCTCTACCTTTCCCCCTAAGATCCCTCCCCCCATCCTCCCTATATATACCTCTTAAAGTGTTTGTTAAGCCACTAGTATAAAAAGTTCCCATCCGCTCTGCATTATAACAAGAAGTTGCCCTGTGCCTGTGTTATAGCATATATATACTTCTCTGTATACATAACACACCTTCTTACTAGGATAACTTGTCGTTTTTCAGCTTTTCTCTCTCAACTCAGAATTCCTGAGGGTGGGGCTGATCACTGCTGCTGACGTCAGCTGGAGAGACAGAGCCTGCTGTGTTATCTATATAGATAAGAATATTTCTGATACAACACTGACACGGGTGAACTTCTTATAATACAGAGGAAATAGGAGCTTTTGGAGTTAATTATAAGAGCAGAGAGGAGAAGCTACGAGAGGAAGGGGGGGGGGGGGGTTGTTGAAGACAGGCACACAGGAGATAGGAAAGCTGGGAGTGACAGAGTCTGCATAGACCACGGGATCGCAAGATGAGCTATATACAAGGGGGGAAGTCATGACCTGGCATTATCAAACAGGTATTTTAGGGGATACAGAGGGATAATTTAAAAAGCTAATTGCACATTAAAGAGACAGGAGCAGCATTTTTTTGGGGTTAACAAACGCTTTAAGTAATGCAGATTCCATCACACAGCTTGTGCAGGTCACAAGTTGTCACCTACAAATAGAAAACTTTCTATTGAACCCATTACCATACAGTGATACAAATACAATAGATCACTTTAACGGGTTTATCAACTTAGATAGTTAAACGAGGCTGTAACGCAGTCCCTTGAAGTCCAGCCATACAACAGCCCAAACCGTCTATACTTGTTATTGGGTACAGCCTCATTTGGTACTACTTGACCATGCTGTTATTTCTCTATATTGACCTAAAACAACCACGTTGACCATTCTTCATGCTTAATGTCTATCGATGATTAAACAAGTATGTAACCTGTGAATGATCTGGATACTGCATAATCCTCATAAATTGTATTGCATTTCTATCAATAAAAACTTTTTGGAAAAAAAAAAAAAGATGCATAATTCTATATGTATTGTATTAAAAGTAAAATTTGTGGGTTCGCACTTACTTAAAAAAGCATCCAGGGAGGAGAAGCAGTGCAGATAAAGTAGTAAACTGCACAAAAACTCATCCCATGTAGCTTGATGAGCACCATACATCTAAAAGAAAATTTAAATATACGACTAAATGAGTTCTACATTTTATCAAACAGTATACAACTGTATATGTCCTTATTATCTGTGACTATGTTAAAAGGATGGAAGTGGAGAAAAAAAAAAATATATGTATATATATATATATATATATATATATATATGAAGGATAATATCATCATACAGATAAAAATTGTAATACAGACTCACCGGCTAGATATATATTGTGTTATCACCCATATGTATCTGCAGGGTAAGTATGGATAGAAAAGGATACTCGTCTGAGCCAGAAGGGGTATCTATGAATGTAAGATATATATATATATATATATATATAGATAAGTATATCTATATAGGAGGTACATGCATATTAGTACCAAAAATCAAAGAAACAATATTACTAAGTACTAAGAAAACACCTTACCCCTTAGTTTAAGGATGGAATATTCTCTGGCCAAGTCAGGATGGAAAATTCCCGGTCTAAGTGTGCTTAGAAAAATAGAAATATGTAATATAGATGGGTACTGTACCTGAATCCCCCCAATATCACCACTTGGAAAGCCGCCCTGAGATACCTATCAACTGGATCCACCTTATAAATCCCCCACCATGCCAAAAGAAAACAAACGGAACCACCGCCACACTTGCTGACGGTGCGCATGGAAGCCATCATTGGGCGGTATATGACACGTGGGCGTTCCAACACAACGGCGCATGCCAAAAGAAAAGGGCGCATCGTGTGTACAGGGGCATGCCAGGTGCCGCGCTGCCAGTCCTCTGGGAGGGGACCAAAATGTTCCTTGCATCTAGACAGAGCGCCGGTAATGCTTAAATTCCAAAAGACTGTTAAAGATGAAAAGGGAGTGTCAGTTGATATGGAGATCTTTATGCAGAAACTAGAAAGAAGCCTGGAGAAAAAATCCAGTTTACACCGGCACACTAAATATTTTGAATAATATAGGGATGAGGATCTGAACCCAAAAGGTTTAAGGATTCAGATCTTCCCCAATATCAGGAATATTACTCCAGAATTGAAGGAAGTTTGGGAATAGAATCTTAAGATTTGTTAGAAAAAATGATCAATATTTTATTGGATAAATATCGTAAGGAAATGATAGAGGTAGATGATGAAATGAAATGAAACAAATTTATACACAACAGAAAATTCTAGTCTCTCACCCTGATTTCTATGCAAAAAGTAAAGAATTACAAGAACACCTAGAGAAATTTAACACTGATTTAATACAGAAAAAAGAGCAAAAATTAATGAGAGATAAGATGGCCTTCAGTAGTGATTTTGCATATAGATGGCCCCAAGGTGGCACTAGACGCCCTTGCTTTCAAAGTAAACCTAGAGAAAATAGACATACACAGGATAATGAAGGAATGGAATCTGATTCTTCTAATGCTTTTAACGCTTCTAACTTTTCTCATATGGCACAGGGTATTCACATGACTCATTGAATAATTGTGCATGAATCGCACGATAACACAGTAATGGTATTGTCAGAATCTCATGAAGGGTCACATTTGTCACAACTTCCAGCAGAAACAAACACTCAAGCACAAGGTGTTGGGAACACAACACATAATGCAAATCGCAACATGTCTAATAATGCAGTTCAAAAGCACACTAATAAACAAGGCGCCAACATGATAGATGATGGTGATTTTTTAGACCCAGCAATACCAAATACTCCGGCCACGTGCAAAAAAACAAAGGGAACGATGGATCCCTTTGTCACAAAATTGACACAACCTCCACAGGATTAAATATCACCAACTTATCCTCTTATAGTCTCACGAAAGCAGAGGAAGAAATTTTGAGCCTAGGCCTAACCTTCTGTCTCACACAAGAACAAGATCACTTTGAGACCATAAAAGATCTCAACCTGTTTGGAAGAAAGCTAACCTATTAGTTCCTATTTGATGAGGAAAGAAAAAAAGAAAAGAGATGACCAGGTGCTGAGAGAACAATGGAAAGATTTTAACGTAAAAGATTTTCAAGCTCTGAAGGACCTTATGAATCTTTTGAATGAAAATGAGGCATATCAAACACAGACCCGACAATTAACACCATTAGAAACACTTACTTTAAACACCACAGATAGCCTCCTCTAAAACAACAGAAGAAGATATCCCAGGCTAACAAGAAAACTGATTAATTCAATTCATTACAAACTAACCCTAACATAGCAGCCTTCATTACACAGGTCTCTAAGCAGATTGAACAAATACATATCCAGAAATACCAAGGAGGTAACTTAACAAGGGAACAAAGGGAGGCCCTACGAGCATTGAGTAATAATGATAATATCATTATAAACCCTCGGATAAAGGGGGGAATGTGGTTCAGATGGATGTACATCAATATAAAGAGATGTGTCTAAAAATTCTTAACAATGAGGAATGGTATAAAAGAATTCCACATGAGGTGGTCACAAAATTTCAAAAAAGAATTTGTACAACTATTCAGGCCTATCAACAAGGAGTCCTGGCCTGGACAAGGACACATCTGAATTAGTTTTGGTCAAAACCCCACAGATATTTACATTCTACGCACTACCAAAAACTCCAAAAACTCATAAGAACATGACAACACCACCAGGCAGACCTATAGTATCAGGGATTGGCTCAGATATTGAACACATGAGCCGTCTAATCAATACATACTTACATCCACATATGGACCCTTACATACCTTACCCTCATACATCCAGGATACCCCAGACCTTTTGAGAAGGCTGGAGGGTATACAAGTTCCTCCTAGTACTAAACTTGTGGCCATCGATATAGAGATGCTATATAGTAGCACTCCACATTCCAAAGGGCTGGCAGCCGTGAGGGAATTCCTATATGAGAAACATCAAGACTTTTATGGATATAATGATTTCATTTTGGCGGCCTTGGTGCACATTCTTACTAGGAATGCAGGGGCGTAACGATAGGGGTTGCAGGGGTTGCAATTGCAACCGGGCCCCATGGTCCAGGGGGCCCATGAGCCTCCCTTGTACACCTGAATAGGAGGGATGGCGGGGGCGGCATTTAGAGGACCCAATCTCCTCCATTTTCCTCTATCCAGTTTACTTGTCTTCTGCTGTTCCCAGGGCCCCTGTGTGCTTCCCTGGTCCCCCTGGGGCCTGCTGCAGAACTTGTGAAAGGGCCCCACTGCAGTACCGTAATAAAGGGACCCACAATAGGAGTAAAGGGCCCCAGCATCAGTGGGAAGAGGGAAGGGCCCTGGCCAGGGGTCAGGGGGCCCTTCATAATTTCTTGCACCGGGGCCCTGAAGGTTCTAGTTACGCCTCTGCAGGAATGTATTTGTGTTTAACGATTAACACTACCTCCAGGTGCAGGGGGTGACGATGGGGACTTGCTGTGCCCCATCGTACGTAAACCTGTACCTGGGGGGTGGGAGTGTATGCTGTTCTCCAATGAAAGATTTTGTAAATGTTGGCCCAATATCCTCCTCTGGCTCCGATACATGCTGTGGTCGGGGCCAGAGGAGGAGCTTCATGAATTCATGTCTGCCCTGGCAGAAAACGATTTCAATCTCAAATTTACTATGCGGTGTGACAAAAGGGTTATTCCATTCTTGGATATAAAAATTTGTATACAAGAAGGAAAAATAGTAACTACCCTTTATAGAAAATCTACTGCCGGAAACACCGTATTACATGCCAAAAGTTTTCATCCCAAACCTCTAGTGCATAGTATACCTTACTCACAATACCTACGACCAGTGTTAATTTTGGCAGCAAATTTCGATTTCGTTTTAGTGTTAGTCTTAGGACTAAAATGGCATTTTAGTTTTAGCCCCATTTTAGTCTTCTGCAATTGTTTTAGTTTTAGTCGTATTTAGTCGACTAAATTTCCAGGACATTTTATTCAACTAAAATCATTTTAGTCAACTAAAACTTATTTTAGCCGTCTAAAATCTAAAGGGTGTAGTTACATTGTAATGCATTATTTAAGCATTGCTCTACAATTTCCAAACTCGTTATACACTGCTTAAGTGAAAAATTGAATATGTTATTATATATGGTATTGAGGTATGAACATGCACTACAGACCAGTGTTCATTTTGACGTTAAATTCTAGTTTAGTTTTAGTCTTAGTCTTTTGACTAAAATAGCATTTGAGTTTTAGTCCCATTTTAGTCTTTTGACTAAAATGCCATTTTAGTTTTAGTCGTATTTAGTCATCTCAATTGTTTTAGCCATATTTTAGTCTACTAAAATGGTATTAAGTTAGTCAACTAAAATGTTTTAGTCGGTTTTAGTCGACGAAATTAACACCGACTACGACTCCGATGGATCTGCTCCGGTGACAAGCATTTTAAATAGGGAGCCAATTCCTTATGAGAAAGATTGCTTATCAGGGGATACTCACATTCAGTCTTACGGAAGGCATATAATAAAGCATATATATGCACAAGAGAGGATGTTATGTTTCAGACAGAAAAATTCTCTAGAACTGAGACTGTTCGTCTTATAACCCCATATACTAGGCAACATGCACAAATTAGAAAGATACTCCAGGAACATTGGTATCTACTCACCAATGATAACATTTTAAAAAGTACTTTAGGGATTTTCCTGAGATTACATATAAAAGGGCACGGTCAGTCAGATATAGGGTCACTAGGAGCCACTATCAGGAAACAAGAGATACCGAACAAAGGGAATTTAAAGGCACTTGGAAATGTGGCATGTGTAATTTTTGCCACTGGATCTATGAAAATCAAACCCTTTACTTGCCAAATGGGAACTTACATACTGTCACACATCATGTTAACTGTCATACAATAGGAATTGTCTACATAATGTTCTGTGAATGCAGGGCTTTTTATGTAGGCAAGACCAAACTCAATTCTGGCGCAGAATTAAGGACCACATCTACTATGGTAATAAAAACATATTGTCTACACCCATAGGCAGACATATAGGCCTATACCATGAAAACAATCCCAAGGTTGTTTGATTTGCGGCCTTGGAGAGGATATTGGAGAATCCCAGGGGAGGAGAATACAATAAAATTATTTTACAGCGAGAAGCCCGTTGGATATATAATTTAAAAGCCACAGAAGCTCCGGGCTTGAACGATGCCCTTAGTTATAAACCATTCTTATAAACAATTCCAATTACCCAGCACCAAGACCCCTCCCCTGATAGACTCTCATATCCTCCATGGTAGTCTTTTGTTCATTCTGTGTCAATTTCATACTAATATGATACTGTAGATGGGAGGTTATAAGCCTTTTGGTCCTTCCTATGTTTGTCTCTTTAATTTACTGTTGTGTCCCGGTTTTTGTTCTTTATATTGTCTGAATTATTAATGTTCACGAATGTAATATACGTTGATGTAATATACTTTCACACAGCTTGCGGTTAGTTATTGTGTTCCCGGATGCCAGTTTTGGGGGAAGGCATATGCGCTCCACACATCCCCATTTGGGATGTGTTGAGGCAGGCTTTACCGGCACTCTGTTTACACGCACTCCACCAGCATGATGTTTCCCTGGGCAGGGAGCCATTTAGGTCCCCTCCCAGAGGACTGGCAGCGCCACATCTGGCATGCCCCCTTACACACGACGCGCCCTTTCTTTGGGCATGCGTCCAATGGCAGCTGCTATGCGCACTGTCAACACGTGTGGCGGTGGTTCTGTTTGGGGTTTTTTGGCGCGGTGGGGGATTCATAAGGTGGACCCAGTTGATAGGCATCTCACGATGGCTTTCCATGCGGTGACATTGGGGGGATTCAGGTACAGTACCAGGACCTGCAAGAGAATCCCAATGTGTTGACATTTTGGGGTATAATACCCATCTATATTACATATTTGTATTTCTCTAAGGACACTTAGACTGCACATTTTCCATCCTGACTTGGCCAGAGAATATTTCATCCTTAAACTAAGGGGTAAGGTGTTTTCTTAGTACTTAGGAATAACGTTCCTTTGAATTTTGGTACTAATATGCATGTACCTCCTATATAGATATACTTATCTATGTATATACAGTACATCTTACATTCATAGATACGCCTTCTGGCTCAGACGAGTATCCTTTTCTATCCATACTTACCCTGCAGACACATATGGGTGATAACATAATATACTGTATATCTAGCCGGCGAGTCTGCATTATGCATTACAATGTATATTTGTATGATGATATTAGCCTTCACATATATATATATATATATATATATATATATATATATATATATATATATATGTTCTCCACTTCCTTCCTTTTAACATGGAAGTCACAGGATAATAAGTAAGTGTGAACCCATACATTTTACTTCTAATACAATACACACAGAATTATGCATCTTAAAGGGACTAATAGTTACATTTTGCATTTATGCATCTCTCAAAACTTAGACTAATCAAAATACATCCTTTGAAACTGAGCTAAACCTGGTCGCTTTATTCAAACCCCTGTGTCCGCCCCGCTGACTATTTTTTCAGGGCTTCAAGCCACTGCATGTAAGCTTTGTCTAAGTCTTTAGCCATTGTTATGTTGTAATAAAGATATTGATGTGAGATGTGAAATGAAAATATATTAATATTTTTTTTTGTTTACTTTAGGAGAACATTTTGCCTACATAATATACAGTCCTGAAGAAGCTTTTTGCGAAACGCATTGACCGACCATAGATTCGACAAATACATCTGTTCATCATGTAATCATGTATCAGTTATGAATATTTTTGTCGATCTAGAAGATGTAGGCTCTATTAATAACACCTTGTTTTTATAGGGAGAGGTATTTTACCGACCCCTAATTTTTTAACGATTCATCTGTTCTTATATAATTCTTGAATAAAATGATTTTTGCATATTTGGTATGTCTCATGTTGTGCCTTTAAAGTCCACATTTTCTTGGGTGTGCCTGTTATAGGACACCTCTTGTTTGGTACTATAACACATTTACAGTGTATAGAAAAACACAAGATTGACATGCAGCCTTTAATGGTACCAAGATTGTGTGACAGCTACAAATCTTTGTCAAAATTATTTGACTAGCCACCATAGACTCCTGGACCTCCCAAATGGGCTGCCCTAGAGGAAGACCATTTAGCAGCTTTCCACCCAAGCTGAGGTTTATAATTCATTTTTATGTCCATAAATATTCACAATTTAAAAGCCCTCCTTTGTATGGCATTACTTATTTCAATGGTCAGGATTTTTATAAACTATACCTATTTGAGGGGTATGTTTTTCCTCTTGCCTCTTTGAGTTGAAGATACGGTGACCTTTGCAACTGCTCTTACATTTATTATGTCCTTTGCATATAGCATGCCTCTGGGGCTCCCAGAAGATTATAAGCATTATTAGTAGGGTTGTCCCGATACCACTTGTTTAAAACCGAGTACAAGTACCAATACTTTTTTCAATACTCACCGATACCGATTACCAATACTTTTTTTTATGTCATATGACAGTGGCACTAATAGGTGGCACTGATGAGCACTGGCGAGGCGTGGACTGTGTCAGTGTTTTTTAAATTTTTTTTTGCAATTTTATTTTTTACAATTTATTTTTTCATTATATTTTATAATTATATATTTTTTGTTATTTTTTTTACAATGCTTTCTTTTTTTTTGGGGGGGGGGGGGGGGGGAT
>BLSH010288079.1:122494-142360 GCA_018402905.1 Glandirana rugosa
TTTTTTCGTGACTGTGGTAGGTGGGGGGGGGGGGGGTTTTTTTTTCTTTTTTTTTTTGGGGGGGGGGGGGGTGGATGGTGTCAGTGCTTTTTTCTTCTTATTATTTTTTATTGTTTTTACAATTTAACCTTTATTTATTATTCTTTATCTTTTTTGTATTTATCAGCCCTATTGGGGGGCTTTGGTGAGATATCAGAGCTCTAAGCAGACCCTTGACATCTCCCTTTTGAGACAAGAAAAGCAACCGAGGACACATATTCCACAGTCCCTTTCTCTGCAGCCTCAGGTGCACTGAAGATGAATGGACAGGAGACAGAAGCTCCTCTCCATTCATAAACTGAAGCATCGTAAACACAGTTTACAATACTCAGTTATGAATGGGCAGAGTCAATGATCACTGACACTGCTCATTCAGATAAGGAAGGAGCTGGTAAATGATATATATACCGGCTCCTTCCTCTGCTCTCCATCCTGACAGATACGGGGGGGGACACTGAAGACAGGGAGGAGGGCCCGGGGAGTGGGAGGACACAGCAGAGAGGGAGGATAACCCGGGGAGCAGGAGGACACTGCAGAGATGGAGGAGGACCCAGGGAGCCGGAGGACACCGCAGAGAGGGGGGAGGACATCCGAAGCCAGAGGAAGATCCGGGGAGCCAGAGGAGGACACAAGAGACAGTCGGGGGTGATCACTGCGGTGGCGGGGGCAGCTACAAGCACCGATCCCCTTGTATAGCCTATCAATAAAGCAGCTGAAAGCCACGGGAGGGAGAGGGGGAGAAGCGGCTGTCAGCTGCATTATTCAAAGGCTATACAGGGGGATTGGTGCTTGTAACTTCCCCAGCCACTGCACCGATCCCCTGTGAGGCTGCCGGCCCCCCTGCTACACTGAGAATGCCTGGCCCGATACAACAGGTATGGAGTCAAGCATCGGAGCTTTTGCATGAGTACCGATACTCATGCAAATGCTTGGTATCGTCACTGATACCGATACCAACATCGGTGCAACCCTAATTATTAGTGCATTGGAAACAGAGTTTCAATCCCCTCAGTCCCTGTCCCCAATCACAAACATTTAAAACAAAAACAGTTTGAACAGTAAGGCCCCTTTTCACACTTGTGTGACTTGTCCTGTGACTTTAAAGTCACATGACAAGTCGTACTCCGCGTTTTCCAATGAGTACCATTCATATCTGTGTGACTTCAAAGTAGCCCCTGCACTACTTTGGTCCGACTTTGATGTGACTTGAGGTCCATAGACCTCAAGATTACACAGGCATTGCTTCAAGTCGCATCAAAATCGTGGCAAAAATCGAAGTAAAATTGCGGCAAAATCGTGCAACTTTCCAGGTCACACAAGTGTGAAAGGGGCCTAAGACTAATCTTGCAGCAGTAAATAAACCTTGATCAATATACACTCAAGTTTATAAAGATAGTTATAATGCTTTAGAATAATAAGCAAATAGAGCAGCACAAACCAGCATGATAATAGAATTTTTTCATCACATATAAAAATAGTAAATTTGCACTCACAAACACTATAAAGCAAACAGCAGCAGCTAGTAGCGCTAATCTAGGAATGGAATGAAACATTGTTTTCTTGGGTACAAGCAACATGAGGAGCTAAGTCTTTTTGGAATAATCAAGGCTTTACCTGCTCCAAACCTCAAGGATGTAAAAAGGAACATGTTTCAAGAAAACCCATTCCCTTCATTAGCCTTCACTCTGCTCAGACCCACTAAGAAAGCATTTTGTTCCATTCCTAGGGCAGCACTGGTTCCTGGTCACGGATATGTTCTGACATCAGAACATGTTTTACATATAGCTTTATGAGTGCACCTCCTCTGTTGAGCAGGTGCAACCGCTACAGATAGACTAATATTGTTTATTTATGCTTGGAATTATGTTTCCTAATAAGTAGCATTTACACTTTTATCCATTCCATTAGCTTTTTCTGCTTTTAATCTCTATAGATCGGTGCTATAGCCGAAAGATGGCTACAGCGTGGACCTGAATTGCAGGGTGGACGTCCACCCCCTTTGCACGTTCCCCGCGCACACTCACAGCCAGCGGCGGCGCGCTATTGTGGTCACCGCACACTGCATGGGTGTGCCCGCAGGTTGGGCGGACTCGATGTCCGCTGGAGACCCGCGATCGCCGGCAGAACGGGGAACCGCCAATGTAAACACGGCGGTTCTCCGTTCTGTGAGGGGGGACATAACAGACCTACTGATCTCTGTGATCTGGATCAGTAAGATCTGTTATGTCGCTGCCAGCCCAGACCCCATACAGTTAGAACACATACAGGGAGCACAGTTAACCCCTTGATTGTCCCCTTAGTGTTAACCCCTTCCCTGCCAGTGACATTTATACAGTAATCAGTGGATGTTTTAAATTTCTGATCCCTGTAGAAATGTCAGTGGTCCCAAAAAAGTGTATAAAATGTCCGACATGTCCTCTGCAAAAAAATCGCAGATCGTCGTCATTACTAGTAAAAAAAAAAAATAATAATAAAAATGCCATAAATTTATTCACATGGTTTGTAGACGCGATAACTTTTGCACAAACCAATCAATATATGCCAATTGCGATTTTTTTTACCAAAAATATGTAAAAGAATATACATCGGCCAAAACTGATGAATAATATATATATATATATATATATATATATTTAGATATTTATTATAGCAAAAAGTAAAAATAATTTTTATTTTTTCAAAATTGTCGCTCTTTGTTTGTTTATAGCGCAAAAAATAAAAACCGCAGAGGTGGTCAAATACCACCAAAAGAAAGCTCTATTTGTGGGGGAAAAAAGCATACATTTTGTTTGGGCACGACATCGCACACCCGCGCAATAGTAATTCAAAATGTGACAGCAATGAAAGCTGAAAATTTGCCTGGGCAGGAGGGGGGTTTAAGTGACCAGTAAGCCAGGGGTTAAATGAAGTCAGTTTTAACTGGTACTAGGTTCTGATGCATCTTAGTTCACTCAGTTTCTTTGCCTAACTGTGCTACCAAAGCATCACATTTACTTTTCTTTTTCACTATATAATGTTTTAGGAATAAAATGTTTTATTTAATGAATATACAGTTACAAATGTTTGTGAGTGAAAGGCATGCAGAATATTTAAACTGTTATTTATCATCTGAAATATAAAATAATTTATAGATATTTGTATGAATACAGTATATGCCAAAACATTTTTTCATAATTTATTATTTATTACAGGTACTTATATAGTGCCATCAATTTACGCAGCGCTTTACACACACGGTATATTGTGAAGTCACATCAGTCCCTACCCTCAAGGAGCTTCAAATCTAAGGTCCCCAACTCCCATTCATTCACATACTACAGGATCCAATTAACCTACCATCATGTCTTTGGAGTGTGGGAGGAAACCGGAGTACCCCGAGGAAACCCGTGCATGCACAGGGAGAACATGCAAACTCCAGGCAGGTAGTGTCATGATTGGGATTCAAACCTACGACCCTAGTGCTGCTAGGTGAAAGTGCTAACCACTTGCCACCCATTTATATCAAAGGTAATCAATAGGATGCTTCTGGATGTAAAAACATTGGAAATATACTGTATATATGAAACAATAAAGTAAAATTACCACAAAGTGTTCAAAAGCAGTAATAGAAAAAAATAATTTACATGAATATTGTATAGAGGAAATATATTGACAAAAGGCTGTATATACCTCACAGTTTGAAAAACTTCTCCATTACTACAGGATACATCTTATTAGCAAAAATGTGGTGAAACATAAAAACTTACTGATGTTGTCTTCTGTAGGAACCTTGCAGATGAAGCAACTTCTGATGGAAGATTCATGATATTCCAATATATTATGGCACATCCAATATTTTCTATGTGTATCACAGAACGAGTAAAAAGAAACCTTGTGCATAAAGCTTTGAAGGCAACAAACCGCTTATAATCCTTTTGCTGTGCCAATTTAATCTCAGAGCCCACAAACCAACTTGACTCATTGCTGTGAAATCACTAACATCTGCTGCACAGTAATGGAGGTTCCTAATCCAAAACACAATCATGTCCCAGCTGTTTACATCTAAACCCTTCTCATTCACTCTTACCACTGATCTTGCGCATAGTCTTTGCTGCACTATTCATATTTTTGCAATAATGCCTTCAGCGAGCAGCAGCATTATCTGGGAATCAGATCGTATTGAGTTTCAGATAGAAAAAAATGTTTATTGAAAAAAGTCAAATGGAATGTTTAATAATAACACCAATTTTGTTTTAATAAAATCCCAAATCATCTTTCGGTGAATCAAGCCATTACAGAACGCAATAAAGCATTTTAGGCAACTTAAAATTTCATTTATTATATTCAGTAATATAGTGTATATGTGTGTTTGTATATATATATATATATATATATATATATATATATATACACTGTGTACATACACCCTAAGCACAGAAGCATTCATGCTTGAATCTGCTCCATAAGGAGCTTAAACTCTAATGTTACTTCCACATTTATAGAGAAACGCACGTACAGCATGCTTATTTCATAAAACAAAGGGCTGCACTAGACAAACAATTGGAATAAATCTCATAATAACATATAGTAGTGTTAAAATTCGCAAAAGATGGTCTTTTGCAAATTTTAACACTACTATCTGTAAGTAGGATTTTATCTGTGCATAAAATGTGTTTAAACAGTATTACGCTATGCCAGTTTATTCATTTCATATGGCACTTTTGGCACATCTGGATTGACCACGCCACTGTTAGGCACGTTGTGAGACATCATATCGCAAAGGTCCTGAAGGGATCCTCCTTATACCCCTGGCTGAGGAAAAGCCACAGGCGTCATAAATTTATCAGTCTGGTAAGCCTTCTACATTTCGGTGCTGGATCACACAGCATTTGTATACAGCACTTCGGGTGATATTTATCTACCACAAGATACATACAAGTTGATGAGGACTGGTTTCATACTACTCAGGCTTAACTGCCTGGGATTTGAGGCTCCTCAACATCTCTTCTAATCTGTGGATATATACTGCATTGCTTTTTGAGATTAACCCTCTCTCTCCATCCCAAATTGGCATTCAGAGATTTATTCCAATTGTTTGTCTAGCACAGCCCTTTGTTTTATTTCTGGTTTAGTATACTTATTGTGTATATTGACTGCTGCTTCTTTATTGAGGACTCTAGCACGGTATCCCTATTCTTTTGATGCTTATTTTATAGCCAGTCAGGTTGGAAGCCAGTTAACCTACCATTATGTTTTGGATAAAGTGGGGTATACTGCAACAAGCTCTGGTGCAAGTAAAGTCCTTAGTGGAAATAGAAAACTGGACCAGAACAAATAAATTAAGAGTAATATATATTTTTTTTAGTATAAATAAAGCTTTCTTTTGGCAATATTGTCTTGAAGAAAATATTATATTTTTATGCAATTTATAAACAAAAGATGTAATCGGGAAAAGGTTTTTCTTGATTTTACAACACTTTTAAAATAAGTGTCTAAGTTGATTAAAAATGCATATTTTATTTTATAATTGTTCCAGTGCACCACACTAAAATTTTGTTTCAAAGCAAAGAAAAACATTTTTAAATGAAATAAAGGCATTTTTTTCAACATCATACTTCTTTTTAAAGGCATTACTACAGAATTAATGAACAAAAATGAAAATGAAGAAAGAAAAATATTAATATTAAAAGGAATTTTAAAACATTATCAGCAAAATAATGGGTGAGGAGAGAAGGGGAGTAACCGGATTAGGGTTAACGAAGAGTTAGAAAAGATATTGTTATTGGTTGAACTAGATGGGTGTTTGTCTTTTTTTTTTTAATTAAATAAAGTTTTTATTGATATCAAATTGGTAAAGAACAAGAAGAAAAGAAAAATTTTCACACATTCACATTAAGTGTAAATTCTTGATAACAACAGTATATATAGGTATCTCAAAACCGTTACGTTAATGCCTGAGTCATATATTGTGACTTGTGACTTTTTTTCAACCTAACTATGTAACTACAATATGTTATCTTTTTTATATTTTTAATACGCAGACCAATGGTCACTTATGCTATATGCTATGAACTAGGGACGGTACAATGAAGCCATATTAACATTGTTTCATAATGCTTCTTGACACTTCTGATAGAGCCGGTTCACACAGGGGCTACTCGAAGCTGCCCTGCACAGCGCAACTTGCAAACGACTTCTGTAATAGAAGTCAATGCAAGTTGTTTGAAGTCGCCCCCAAAGTAGTACAGGAACCTTTTTCTATGTCGGAGCAACTTGAGTTGCTCCTATTAGAACGGTTCCATTGCACTGCAAGGAGTTCGACTTGTTAGGCAACTAGGTCGCCTGACAAGTCGCCCCTGTGTGAACCGGATGTGAATATCACTTTACATACGGTAGGAGCAGAAAAATGTGCTTCTGTGTAAACAAACGTCGGCTGTTAAGATGAAAGCGGGCAATTGCTGGTAAATGTTGCAAAAAAAAACTTCAAGGAATAGAAGCTGAGCATACTACACATGCCCAAAGTAAGTTATTATGGGTATGTGTAGTATGTAAAATGTCTATAACTGGTTTACCAGTTAGGGAAATGTGTTTGTTCCCAACTTTAAATGTCCAAATTACTTGGGTTTACCATGTATGCCCAGCCTTCCCCACACTAGCTGTGCTCTCTCCAGCCTGGCAACTAGGTCCCACTCTATTTCACATACGATGTAGCAACAGTTCAGTACAATAAAAACTGTGGGAATCAATTACCGCAATCACAAAAAAAAAATTACTGTGGTGTTTCAAATATTATGTGATAATAAAAAAATATTCAAAATGTTCTTTGAAGTGGCTGCAAACTGAAAACACTGCAAGGTGATTCCACAACACCTCCAAATTATCACATAAAACAAATCATAGTGCAGCGCAACCCTCCAATAATCAATAAATACAGTATCTTACAAAAGTGAGTACATCTCTCACATTTTTCTAAATATTTTATTATATCTTTTCATGTGACAACACTGAAAAAATTACACTTTGCTACAATGTAAAGTAGTGAGTGTACAGCTTGTATAACAGTGTAAATTTTCTGTCCCCTCAAAATAACTCAGTACACAGCCATTAATGTCTAAACCACTGGCAACAAAAGTGAGTACACCCCTATGTGAAAATGTCCATATTGGGCCCAAAGTGTCAATATTTTGTCTGGTCACCATTATTTTCCAGCACTAAATTAACCCTATTGGGCATGGAGTTCACCAGAGCTTCACATGTTGCCACTGGAGTCCTCTTCCACTCCTCCATAATGACATCAGAGAGCTGGTGGATGTTAGAGACCTTGCGCTCTTCCACCTTCCGTTTGAGGATGCCCCACAGATGCTCGATAGGGTTTAGGTCTGGAGACATGCTTAGCCAGTCCATCACCTTTACCCTCAGCTTCTTTAGCAAGGCAGTGGTTGTGTTGGAGGTGTGTTTGGAGTCATTATCATTTTGGAATATTGCCCTGCGGCCCAGTCTCCGAAGGGAGGGGATCATGCTCTGCTTCAGTATGTCACAGTACATGTTGGCATTCATGGTTCCCACAGTGAACTGTAGCTCCCCAGTGCCTGCAGCACTCATGCAGCCCCAGACTATGACATCCCCACCACCATGCTTGACTGTAGGCAAGACACACTTGTCTGTGTACTCCTCGCCTGGTTGCCGCCACACACGCTTGACACTATCTGAACCAAATACGTTTATCTTGGTCTTATCAGACCACAGGCCATGGTTCCAGTAATCCATGTCCTTAGTCTGCTTGTCTTTAGCAAACTGTTTGCGGGCTTTCTTGTGCATCATCTTTAGAAGAGGCTTCCTTCTGGGATGACAGCCATGCAGACCAATCTGATGCAGTATGTGGCATATGGTCTGAGCACTGACAGGCTGTCCCCCCACCCCTTCAACCTCTGCAGCAATGCTGGCAGCACCCATACATCTTTTTCCCAAAGACAATCTCTGGATATGACACTGAGCACGTGCACTCAACTCCTTTGGTCAACCATAGTGAGGCCTGTTCTGAGTGGAACCTGTCCTGTTAAACCGCTGTATGGTCTTGGCCACCGTGCTGCAGCTCAGTTTCAGGGTCTTGGCAATCTTTTTATAGCCTAGGTCATCTTTATGTAGAGCAACATTTCTTTTTTTTTCTCAGAGAGTTCTTTGCCATGAGGTCCCATGTTGTACTTCTAATGAACAGTATGAGAGAGTGAGAGCAATAACACCAAATTTAACACACCTGCTCCCCATTCACTCCTGAGACCTTGCAACACAAAGAGTCACATGACACCGGGGAAGGAAAATGGCTAACTGGGCCCAATTTGGACATTTTCACTTAAGGGTGTACTCACTTTTGTTGCCAGCGGTTTAGACATTAATGGCTGAGTGTTGAGTTATTTGGAGGGGACAATAAATTTACCCTGTTATACAAGCTGTACACTCAATACTTTTCATTGTAGCAAAGTGTTATCTCTTCAGTGTTGTCACATGAAAAGATATAATAAAATATTTACAAAAATGTGAAGGGTGTACTCACTTTTGTGAGATACTGTATATATAAAAATGTCCATAAATCAGGTAATGTCCCACAAATAGGTTCCATGTTGAAAATGTGATCCCGGCTGTACCACCAAGTGCTGGATTCATCCACTAAACAAAAAACAAAAGTGCCGCATGTAAATTCCAGCCCCTCACCTTCAGAGAATGACCCCAGATTATCTGTAAGGTCAAATGCGCTTGTCCCCTTCAGGGGTTAATTCCTAGATAGTACATGGATTTCCTTTGCCAAAATCCCCTGAGCATGTAGGTACATTCATAGAAAGCAAAAAACAGCCACGAGTGCCTTCTGTTTTTAGTTTTAAAGCTGCAAATATAGAATAACAGGATAGTGCTGACAGGAGTGCTTAACAATGCTGACTCGATATCGCCAGTAAAATGGCCGCAGGATCACATCAGGAATGTGGCTCTGCCCCCTATAGGCGTTACATCCTAAGGCGCAGCAGGGAGCACTAGTGGCTGTCTTTTTGCTTTCTATGAAGGTACCTACATACTCAGGGGATGTTGGCAGAGGAAATCCATGTACCATCTAGGAATTAACCCCTGAATGGGACAAGCGCATTTGACCTGTTTATTCAGGGGTCATTCTCTGAAGGTAAGTAGCCGGTAGTCACATTTGATGGAGGCATGTGTGGCACTTATGTTTAGTGGATGAATCCAGCACTTTGTGGCACACTGGTGATTGCATTTTGAACACGGACCTGATTTGTGGGACATTACCTGATTTATGGACATTTTGATATTGGTTTATTGATAGGTTCACTAGTATTTGTTTTATGAGTTCAGAACATTATTAAGCAACTGCTTACTGATAACAGCAGAAAATATTTTACTATTATAAGAGATCATTTGCACAGTGGTATTACAGGAACTGTTCTCATCTTGACCCCAATTTAAAACAAAAATCAAAGTAAAAAGATAAATCAAATCAGTAATCAAATCTCAAAAATATCCCATTTCAGTATAATCCATTTCCAAAATGTGTTAAATGCTCTTAATGAGATTTGTATTTAGTGTGTGAGTGTCGATGCAAATTTGTTCATATCTTATCTTAATGTTATGCTAACAATTAATGCTAAAGGATTTTTTTTTTTTAAATACATGCATTGCAATATAGCACTGAAAGGAGGCAAAACTATCTAAAATTAAAATTGAACTCTGGCCATTTGCCCTTTACCATTTGATTTTATTGAATAAAAATGTAAATACTTTGATAATGTAATATCCTTTTAGTACAACTTTAGTACAACTAGACATCTTTTTGTCAGCTATTTGTTGCAGTAAATATCTGGGGCTGTGTGAATTGTGTTAACATTGCACTACGAAAAAATACAGGAAAGTAAATTGTTTCCTAATAATTCCCACTTTCTTCATAATTGTGAAAAGATAATGGAATTTTTCCTACATACTTACCTGTAAAATCCATTTCTTGTGGTACAACATAGGACACAGAGCCAGTTATAATAATAACTATTTGGGTTATACGCCACCTATAGGTGAATGGACACTGGCAGATCAAACAGGAAGTTCTCCCCTATATAACCCCTCCTATACAGGAAATGCTTCAATTTTGTAGCAAACAAAAAATTCCCAAAAAGAGGGGAGGGACCTCTGTGTCCTGTGAAGTATTGCAGGAAATGGATCTTAAGGTAAATATGTAGGAAAAATCTAATTTTCTTTATCGTGCATCACAGGATACAGAGCCGGTTATAATAACAACTATTTGGGACAATCCAAAGCAATACCCTTGTGGGGAGGGAGACACCACCACAGAAACTGCCACCAGAGAAGGACCTACTCTGCTGTTTGTAATACACTGAGGCCAAAGGCAGTATCGTCTGCAGTATTGGCATCCACCTGGTAAAACCCTCTGAATGTATGAACCAAAGACCAAGTAGTGGCCTTACAAACCCGAGCCACTGATGCCTGATGGTGGATAGCCCAAGATGCGCCCACACACCTGGTAGAGAAGCTCTCCCCAGAAGAGTTGGTATTTTGCCCTTTCAAACCATAGGCTTCAATGATAAACTGTCATATCCAATGATAAACAATTGACCTGGATGCCATCTGCCCTTCCTGGGCTCTTCTGGCAGCACAACCAGGATTCCTGACCTCAAGTCCTTTGTAAAATTACTGCTGTTTAGCAGGCACTGTCCCGGATATTCACTTCACCACCTTCACCAAACCACGTAACGATCGGGGTTACCCCCTATGTGGAGAGACTCACCGGATAGAAGACAAAATATAGCCCGTTAGGATTAATCATGCTGTGCAGTCTTCACACTGCTTGGCTGCATGGTTTTATTAAAGTGTCTGGAGGATAATGCACTATTGTGAGTCCCATTTGTTCAAGGTGACTGTTCGTGACACACTGGGATTTTTGGAGATATATGATGATCTGCAGCCAAGCAGTGTGAAGACGGCACAGCATGATTCATCCTAACGGGCTATATTTTGTGTTCTATCCGGTGAGTCTCTCCACATAGGGGGTAACCCTGATCGTCACGTGGTGTGGTGAAGGTGGTGAAGTGAATATCAGGGACAGTGCCTGCTAAACAGCAGTAATTTTACAAAGGACTTATGGTTGTCTTTTTATGAACTGTGTCAAATGGAGTATTAACCCCGTGTGGGGTCTAATTCATTACATAATTTTAGCTCTGCTTGTTATATTGTGGTTTAACTCATGCATACTATATGACTGATTTGTGTGTTTTTAGATTTATAGCAGCAGCTGGTTACCAAAAAATATATATAATATTATCAGGTGTTATCCATAGATTAACATAACAGAAGCTCTGATTAGGACACACGTTAACTCTTTTGTGGTTGATTAGTTTGTCTTTCAGTATCAGGATTCCTGACCTGCCCCGACAATTCAAGTAAATCCTGAGCGATGGAACTACCTCCAGAGTATGCAGCGATCTTTCTCCTGCCGACTGTGGATTAGGAAAAAAAGAAAGGCAAGACACTGTCCTGAATCAAGTGAAAACTAAAAACCACTCTAGGCAATAAAGATAGATGAGGATGCAAAATCACCATATCATGATGCAAGACCAAGAACGGCTCCTCACATGAAAGACACTCCACTTGCTGAAGTGATAGCAACCAAAGAAGCCACCTTCCAAGTCAAAAGACAAACAAAGCTTCTCAAATTGGTTTAAAATGTGACCCCTGCAAGGACAGTCAAGAACTAATTCAAGTCCCAAGTAAACAAGGGTGGCCTGACATGCGGGGCTGTCTGCGTTACACCCTGCATGAAGTGTGAATCAAGGTGTGAGAAACAATGGTCTCTGGAAAAAAAAGTGGATAGGGACGAAATCTGACCCTTAATGGTACTTAAGGCCAATCTTATTTCCCCTCCCGATCGGAGAAAGGAAAGAACTCCAACTCACATATTTCTGCGGGTGCCACTTCCTGGCTTCACCCTAGGCATAAAATATTTCCAAGTCCTGTAATTGAAGCTGGTTTTCAAGCACTCAATAGTGCTGAGATAACAGGACCCAAGACCATTAAGTCCGACTGGACTGGAAGTGTCCAAGGAGCGTCCCCCGCTATGTCAGTGTACCAAGCCCTCCTAGACTCATTTGTTTAACACTATTATCAGTATTACCACCTCTTGAATTCTTTGCCAAAGAAGTAGTTAAAAACAGGGGGAAGGCGTAGACTAGGGAGAACTGGTCCCTAAGGTGTTACCAGTACATCTACCCCTAATACTAGCGGGATTCTTGTCCCGGACCCAACCTGTCCAATTTGTTGTAGAACCTGGAATCCAGTAGATCCACCTGCAGAGTTCCTTAATGCTGGTAGGTTGCAGAGAACGTCTCAGGATGCAGGGACCACTGTCCTGGTATTAGTCGCTGATGACTGGAAAAAAACACCTGTCAGTTTTCTATACCTGGAATATGTACTGGCAACAAAGACGGCACCTGCTGTTTGCCCCAGACAGAATGTGGTTCACCTTCCTGAGCCGCACGACTCCTGGCGCCACCCTGGTAGTTGATATATTTCACTGTAGTGGCATTTTTGGACTCAACATGCAACTGGTTCACCCGATAATCCAGAGCAAGGTGTACTGCCCAATGTTTCATGATATTGATGGGCAGTATTCTCTCCTGTGGAGACCAAGTCCTCTGAACTGTAGCCACCTTCAAACCTCCAAATCAATTGGAGAGACTGGCATCAGAGATTATCTTTCATATCACTAAAAGGAAAAAATTCCCCTTCTCCACATTCCAAATGAACCACCAATTCGAGCTCTGCAATATCCTGGGGATAGAGCCCTACGGCAAACCAATGCTTGGACCTCCATGTTCCAGACAGAGAGAATGCTCCTCCACAAAAGACCTGGAGTAGAACTGCACTTAGGGAACCTGCTTCAACTAAGATAGAATTGCAAAAATGTATTGAAGGATACCTCTTACTTCTTATATTCAGCTTAAAATCTGGAACCAACTATTCCCTGAGCAAAGATTTAGATTGACGTCCCTTGCATTTTCAGCAAGTCCAGCACCGGGACAAAGAGCTTTGTGAACCCTCGGGGGCTGGGGTCAACCCGAAGGGCAGTGTCAAAACAAAAATAGTGACTTTGATGAGCCTGGAAAAAACTGGCACATAAAAATATGTGTTATAGATGACTATGTACATCCAAAATCTAGAGGTCATCACTGATCAGACTGACCCCATCTGAGCAAAAGAAGGTTTAGACATTTTTCTAGTGCCTTGATATCTAAGATAGACCTCATGTTCCAGTTTGATTTTGGGGCTGCTACCGGTTGGGTGTATAGAATAATGAGTCCATAACTTCTGCTCCAAGAGCAAATACAATGTAAAGGCTGATGATCTGTGGGATGATCTGTGGCGGTGCCAGAAGATCCCAAGAGGCGTACTCAACGTACTAGGTTCCTGCCAGCTAAAGATGGAGCGAACCACCGCTGGGACGGATGCTCTCCTAAGATCCTCTGGCCCGAGATACTCTCAGAACACAGCAGCCTTAGATGCCTCCCTCACTCTGGAGGGGAAAAGTTTACAGCACCTGGTACATTCAGGAAATCTCCCAACCATCTACTAACTAGGTTTGATCCTGCTTAGGCTCCAAGATCAGCCGAGATCAGGCATGTTTAGGGTGATGCGGCCGCAGCTCTGCCAAACTTTCCTAATGACATTCTAATACATCAAGAATCCTTGTAATGCCCAACACCACAGTCACTCAGATACACCTGATACTACTGGACCATCGGGAAATGTGAACACTAGCAGATTACTGGACCTAAGGGCGGTGCACCTGCCTCCCCCGGCTGCCCCTTCCTTTTGAAGTCATTCAACCTGTCTAAGGTAAATAATGTAGCAACTATATTTACCAACAATATAATTTGCAGTCCCCCAAGGATGCAGACCCAAACCCATGTTGCTCTACCACTATGCATCCACTTAGGTATGCAAGTACACAAATACACAGGTACTCAGACATGCAGACATTCAGCTATATAAGTATGTATTCTTGCTACACATGTAAATATGTAGCTTTTATGTGGTTCCTATGCAAACAAGCATGTACGTAATTCCTATGCAAATAAGCATGTACACAATTCTTATGAAAATATGCATGTAGTTTTTATTCCGTCCCTATGCCAACAAGCATGAACGCAGTAATTATGCAAACATGCATCAACGCAGTTCTTATGCAAATTTTTTTAAAAATAGAAACTGCAACCTTCACCCATCATGACAGGCTCTGTCATAAAAGACCTTCAGGGACTGGGTCTCCCTTAATCTGGGGTCCACTCCCCTGGACCTGTATAGCACCCTGCAGGAAAGCACCATGGTCAGAACAAACACTGCACAGGGTTCCATTATGCAGGGTCCAGCACCATAAGGCTGCATTACAGGCAAACCTCGAGGAATCTTCTCTCCTATCTAATGAGGCTCAGGTACCATTTATTTTGGCTGGCAGATTTTTTGAATGGATCCGATTGAAGTCCCTGATTCTCAGTAGAACCATTCCAGACCTCCAAGTGTGCTCCAAGAGCACATGTAGCACATCAGTGACCACCACCTTACAGACACTGGCAAAAAAATGAAGTACTTCCTGTATAGGAGGGATCATACAGGGAAGAACCTCCTGTTTAATCTACCAATGTCCATTCACCTATAGATGGTGTATAACCCAAATAGTTATCGTTATAACTGGCTCTGTGTCCTGTGATGTACGATAAAGAAAAAGTAAATTTTTAACAAACTTTTACTTCCCTGCACCCTACAAATTACTGACTGAAAAATATAGAAGGTAAACAAATATTTTAGTGTGAGTTTATTGTCACACAATTGGCATCATAAATACAATGCAAAAGATATAAGCAGAACGTCGGGACGGCTCTGATATATTGACCTCACTGAGAAATCACAGGATAGCAGACGCAGCAGCTTACTAGTGGAGTCCATGTGGGACTACGAGCTCCAAGTCAGGAGCGGGGCAGTTGCGCAGCCCTCATTCAGCTCTCCTTCCCCCCACCACCCCCATCACGCATCCCCGTGGTCCTTTTCCCTCCCGCCGAGAGGACGACCAGAGCTACCCGGAATCACCATGTCACAGGAGCAGTAAGACAGATGGAGAGATAGTCTTGGCAGCTCCTGGTCCGGGTAACCGGGGGCAAGGAGGGAACGAGGTATCGCTACAAAACACAGCCACAAACTCTCCCTTATATCCGTAGGAGACCCCGCAGGCGGTTCGGGCGCTAACGACGGGGCAGAGAAACGTCATTAAGGCCGTCCCTTTCTCCCACAAGCAACCTCAAGGCAAGTGACACAGTAGGTCACAATCTTGGGATCCGCTCTGTCTTTGCGGCAACCCCCGTGGAGATCTGGGACTTAACGGGAGGCAGTGCATACCACCACTAAAGGGGCAAGGGGGAACGGCTATGGCTCCAACAAAAGCCTACAAAGACCATAGTGAAGGCTGTCATTACCTTACGGTTAATGTTACCTAGCAGCCAGCAGGGTGCCCTGCAAGCACTACGGCCTCTATAAGGATAGAGGGACTTCACATTGTTTGCTGTTATGGGACTTTGGAGGTCACATTACCCAAAGGGCCCCCCCTAGTCGTCAGACCGGGGCGGTGTGGTCGAGAGAAGGTGACGGCCGACTCATCTCCTAAAAGGAATCAGGATGGATACCTAGATATAAACAACAAAGATAACAGAAAGAGAGGCTTATGTAAGAGGTTTGGTCGCCTTTCTGAAAGGGACAAGGTCAGTGGATCCCTCTTTTTTTCTTCCTGTTTTTTCTAATTCTCCCTTCCTATATCTTTGAAATTGCGGCATAGTTTTATACCTACTTACTACTATGAAATAACTAAAACTGTTTAAAGGAAGGTAATCCTCCTCTTTAAGTTAAAGTGGCCAGTCAACTGCGTATTGAAAATCAAACAAATGAATAGATACAGGAATCCTCCATAGAGGAAACCAGGGGACACTCCTGGTATTGAAGGGCCCCTTGAAGTGACATCAAAATAGCCTTTGGGGAGAGACAAGAGCAACCATAAGAAAGAGAAAGTGCTGATACCATTATCAGATCTTCACAGGCTATTATAAAAATGAAATATTGGCCTGCATTCGACACAGCGAGATATGTAAAGCTATTTTTTATTACCCTGGTCTAAAGGGGTCAACCACCTGCATACTGGGAATTTAAAGTACCAAAAGATATAGGAACATTCCATCTGGGAGAAATTAAGAAAAACCTTATGCACTAAGTGACTTCGATAAAGACACAAAGGTAGCCTCTGAGGAGCGATAAAAAGGAACCATAAGGAAGAGAAAGGTCTTGCATTACTATAAGACCTTCATAAACTTTTATAAAATATATATACACAAAGGTTAAGGAGGACTGAGCCATGCTCCCCAAAAATTCCCAAGCACAGAAGGCCAAGAATATCCGTCGGTCCCAAGGACGGAAATATCCCCAAAGTTCAAATCACACAAAATACTGATATTAATGAGTATTTTCAGCAACCCCAGCAGCAGGGGGAGACTTCTAATATGAGTGGGATGGAGGAGGCAACAATGCATATAGAAAAAGAGGCAAGCAGGTCCCAGGAAATACAAGTGGGGATGATGACAGAAGGAAATAAAACCCAGAAGGAACCCTGGAATATGGAAGCCTACATAAGATCCTTGCCGACTAGAGATGATATGGACAAGTACATATCCCATCTGGAAACCTGTTATAAAACAGAAATACAGGAAGTAAGAACCTCCTTGGAGAATGCTCAAGAGAGAATGAACATTATGGAGACTAGAGTAATAAAACTGGAAGAGAAACGAATTCAATCAGAAAAAGAAAAACAAGAAATAACTCAATGCCTAAAAAATGCCTTACTGGAAATAGATGATCAGGAAAATAGAAGCAGAAGAAATAATATCAGAAATAGAGGCCTACCCGAGGGGACAGGACCAAAGGATCTAATACCAACTCTGCAAGGTATTTTTAACACGCTATTACAGCAGCCCCCAACAGAAGAAATACTACTGGACCGAACACACAGATCACTGGGCCCTAAAAATCAAGACCCACAGAGACCAAGAGACGTGATCTGTAGAGTTCATTTCTACCATATAAAAGAAAAAATAATGTGGGCAGCATAGCAACAAAAAATAATTGACTTTGATGGAGCTCAACTAATATTGTTACAGGATCTCTCTAGATATACCTTGGCTCTAAGGAAGGCAGTAAACCCACTGCTGAGGATGTTAAGAGAAAGGAATATCTTATATAAATGGAAGTTTCTGTTTCAGATTCAGGTGTTACACAGAGGGAAAAAGGCTACTTTCCAAGATATTGAAGACCTTCTAGACTTCTTGAAGATTTTACAGCTCCCGGACATTGATTTACCACTTTGACCCTCAAAATATCCGGGAAACCTCAACGAACATGTTAAAAGAAGTTGATATATAACTGAATTTGTGGCCTTGGGTTTCTTATGAGGTGGGAGCAGGGGAGTTCTGGGGTGAGTGGATATAGTTATGAGGAGTGGTGGGAAGGGTTTTCATGGGCCTCTCCCTCCCTCCCCCCCTTTTGGTAAAGAGGGGAGGAGGGTACATGTCTTCTGGTCCCCCTGCCTTTTTTTTTTAGCTGGAAAAGTAATTGTGTGTCATGTGTTTGATCTAACACTTCTTGGGGAAAGTTGTTTTCTTTTTTTTCTTTTGTTTTTGTTTATTTCTGGGTGTATATCTCATTAAGTATATTTTTTATAGCTGGAAAGGTAGTCGTGTGTCAGGTATTGGATCTAACACTTTTCGGGGTGGGTGTTTTTTTTTAACACTTTACATTTTCACAATTTTTTTTTGTATTTTTTTTATTAATATACACCTTATAGTTGGAATGGTGACTTCCCGTTACCCCTACGACCCAATATTTCTTTTTTTGAGGTTTTAATAAATGAATCACTAAACATAGTTGTTGATGTCACAGTATCAGGAGTAGGGGCTACTAACCTTAGGCAGGGTCTCCCCTACCCCCCCCACAATAAATTCATTTTTTTTCTTTTTTTTTACACTTTACATTTTTACGATTTTTTTTGTGTATACACCTTACAGTTGGAATGGTGACTTCCCGTTATGCCTATGACCCAATATTTTTTTGAGGTTTTAATAAATGAAACACTAAACATATTTGTTGCTGTCACGGTATCAAGAGTAGGGGCCACTAACCTTAGGCAGGGTCTTCCTATCCCCTACAAAAAATGTTTTTTCTTTTTTTCTTTCTCTCTTTTCCCCTTACCCCTTTTCCTCTCTCTCCCCCTCCCTTCTTTCCCCTTTCTTTAGGAAGGGGTTGAGAGGCGGAGAACGTCTGGGAATATTGTTATTATAACGTTTTTCTTGTTTTATTACTCTACTACGAGAAATTGAAAATAAATGGTCATATATTCAATAGATGGTATCAGAAGAAATGTAGTCCCTCAGGGAAAGAAAGGAGATGATATTGAGTAAAGTAATTAATGGGCCAATATGCATCCTTGTTGGAGATGGACTGGCCTTATAGATTAACCGAATATTACTGTGTCGTCCCGGCATCTCCCATTTGGAGCAATAGATTGATAGTATTGGGGGGGTGCGGCCGGGTTGGTGGAGTGGATTTTTCCCCTCCCCGACTGTGCCCTTCCCCATATCAGGAGGTCGGCCTGGTAAAGGATGCAGTGATTAATTGGTTAACCCGCGCCCACGGGATAGGGATCCTAATATTAGGATTAGACAGAAGGTAATTTAGTAAACTTGGCAACTCGGGTTGCTTAAGCTTGTTGTATAGTTTTTGTGGTTTTGTTTTTCTCTTCTTTATTTCTTCACCCCTTATTTTTTTCTCCTTCATTATGGGCCCAGTGAAGTTCTGCTTGTTTAACGTAAGAGGTTTTAACTCTCCATCTAAAAGAACACAAATTCTTTTTATTCATTTCATAAACAAAATATTGGGGTAGTATTTTTTCAGGAGAAGCATTATCGTTCAAATTGTATTCCAAATATTCATAATAAGTACTATCCAGCATGGTATCACAATACTTTCCCTTATTCCAAAGCAAGAGGAGTTTCCATTGCCATACATAAATCTCTTCCTCACCAGGTTCTGGATTCTTGGGGCAGTAGGGATGGTAGAGCACTGCTCCTAAAGGTATCCATGTATGGAGAAAAATAAACGTTTATTAACCAATATCTACCAAATCAGGAGCAGATCAAATTGGGGACACAAATGATGATAGATCTTATGGATAAAGCAGAGGGTATTGTGCTCATTGGTGGGGACTTCAACTTTGTTTTGGATCTTGGCCTGGATACTACTGCAACTTGCCCATTTCAAAATAGCAACCAGACAAATAAATTTAAGGAATCTATGGAAAAATTAAAACTGGTTGATATATAGCGAGCTCATCATCCCAGGGATAGAAGGCGCTTGAGAACAATAATCGTAACATGTGCCCCAATGGGATAATAAATAGCAAGTAAGATGCAGCAACGTGGTTGTAAAAAGATAAAATAAGTGTTTATTAAAGTACTTACAAACAGTAGTGTTCCATATGGCTCCCAAAATGTGGCTGCAGTAGCCCTACTAGTTGTCCAAAAAAGCCTGGGTGCCCCAGATGGAGGGTGGGACCAGCGGTGTGGTGGGAGGCTTGCAGGGTGGTGGATAAGCAAGGGGGGGAAGAGAAGCGAAGGCTCCTAAGTGAGTAACTTCCTGGCACGAGCCGTGCAGTCAGAGCTCGCACTGTGGGGGAGGGGTGGGTGGAGCTGCAGC
>BLSH010288079.1:142758-154547 GCA_018402905.1 Glandirana rugosa
GGTGACCGGTGCACCAGAGAATACTGAGCTGTCGAGCTAAAGGTTTTAACGTCGCACTAGGCTGGTTTGTTTCGACGGATAAAGGAAACTTCTCTGTCATCCTTCAGGTTTGACTAAATAGTTTTTTTTTTAGATAGGACACCATACATAATACCTGGAACCTTATTATACACATTAGAGATAGGGACCCTATGTCATTATCTAGACCGCGAACAACAGGCCTACACATAACAGTTACTGTCCACTACAGAGTCGTCGGTTCTAAGCGAGACCCCCTTCTCGATCCTTGACCTCCACTTGTACTTAGCCATGTTCACCTCCAGTTCCTAGCTCTTCCCCCAGAGCGAATCTTGGCTGCTGAGACATCACCTGTCATTGACAATACACATCCGGACAACAAGCGCCAGATCTATTACTGTATCCCAGGGATAGAGATTACACATATTATTCCAAGGTCCATAATACATACCACAGGATAGATTTTTTTTTTGATAAATCAGTTTGGACTTCCTACTGTCTCTTCAAAGGAAATAGGCAGCTTTGTTTGGTCGGATCACGCTGCAATTTTGGAAATCGAGCTGTCGAGTCATAAGAGACCACGTGGCCAGTGGAAGTTAAATGAAAATTTGTTATACGACGAAATATGTATTTCAGAAATCTGTCAGACGATAAAAAACTTCCTAAGAGATCACGAGAAAGACAAAACTTCTCTTCCCATACAATGGGAAACATTAAAATGTATGTTAAGGGGTATTTTTATAAAACATGGGGCCAGACTGAAGGCAAGTAAGATAAATAAAATGTCAGGCCTGTTAAAGACATCGCAAAATACGAGAAAACCCATAAACAGAACCCTACTCCGACAAACTTGATAAAATTGACAAACAAATAAAACGAACTGCAGGCCATACTAAACAAACAAACATTGAGACTAAGGGCCGGTTCACATTGTAGCGAGGCGGAGCGGCGCGGAGCGGCGCGATGCGGCGCTCCAGGCGATCTCAAAGCGGCTTGCTAGGAGACTTCTATCATAGAAGTCAATGCAAGCCGCCTGAGATCGCCCTAAAAATAGTGCAGGGACCATTTTTCTAAGGCGGAGCGAAGCGATTCGCTCCTATTAGAACGGTCCCATTTGCACAGCATTGAGGCGAATTGTCAGGCGACTCAAGTCGCTTGACAATTCGCCTAGATGTGAACGGGGCGCGAAGTCGCGCCGCTCCGCCCCGCTGCAGTGTGAACCAGCCCTAAGGGATAAGAACCGCACCCTGTATTATTTAAAAGGGAATAAACCAGACAGGCTCCTGGCTAGAGCACTACGGCAAAGAACAATCACTACCTTTATAATAAAAATCCAAAAAACATCAGGGGAAGCAACATTTGATCCAAGGGAGATTTTGGAAACCTTCCAAAACTTCTATTCCAAATGATATAATATCACTAATCAAAAATAATTAGATTATTAGATTAATAATTAGGTTTCGACAGAAAATACAACAACACATAAAAGAAACTGCAATTCCAACCCTCTCTAAAGAAATAATAGATGAATTTGAAAAAGATATATCAGTAGAAGAAATATAGAAGGTTATTAGAACCATGGCCCTTGGGAAAAGTCCCGGGCCAGATGTCATTTCTACACGATTTTATAAAATGCTAGAGGCAATCTTAGGCCCAGTACTAAGTAAAACCTTTAACGCAGTTTCTGCGTCCTGCCCCTTTGCGATACAAGGTATGGAAGCCCATATTTCTATAATACCTAAACCTGAAAAAGATCATACTATCTGTAGAAATTATAGACCCATCTCTCTCACAAATGTTGATTTACGAATCTTTTCCAAGGTTATAGCAGAAAGACTTACCCCAATTCTGCCGGCATTTATCCATTTAGAGCAAGCGGGTTTCGTGGAAGGTAGAGAGGCCAGAGATAATACTCTGAAGACTTTGTCGCTGATTGAGTATGCACAGAGGAGCTCCATCCCATCCTGCCTTTTGGCTGTTGACGCCGAAAAGGAGTTTGATAGGGTGGGATGGTGTTTCCTAGAAGAAACCTTGAGACAATGGGGTATCGGTCCTCATCTAATGTAAAAAATAATGGCACTGTATCACAAACCCTACGCAAGGGTTCGGCTGGATGGGACCTTGTCGGGCCCGGTGTCAACTACAAATGGAACCAGGCAGGGTTGTCCCCTTTCCCCATTGTTGTATGTCTTGGTGATGGAGCATCTTACCACAGCCATACGAAACAACCCTGATATACAAGGAATTAGAATAAAAGGAAAGGAATATAAAATGTCAGTATATGCAGACGATCTTCTGTTATACATTACCAATCCAATAATAACTATCCCAAATCTCATTCAGGAGTTTGAACGGTTCGGAGCATTAAGTAATTTTAAGGGGAACTATGATAAAACTGAGGCACTAAATGTCTCACTATCGAATAAAATACAAGCTCCTCTTCAGAAAACATTCTCTTTTAAGTGGCAACAAACAGCTCTTAAGTATCTGGGGATAAATATTCCCCAAAACCACTCTCCATTAATTGATAAAATAATAAAATCAGTTCAAAAACAGGAGGAAAAAAAACTTTTCAACACCAATAAAGCGCCCCAAAGCAGTAAATATGCCATCCCTGGTCCTCTTTACCTTGAGGGTCTGGGCTGGACTTATAAGGAAGGATACCCTCTCCACTCGGATTGGGCCCATGACACCCCTGTTTTTCAACCTGGATTTTTTGCCAGCAATGGAGGCTCACGACTTCCTGGACTGGCAGAGACAAGACGATGTGAGACTCACCCAGACCTTGATAGATGGGGAGGTCCCCCCGATGAACACACTAAGAAGTGAGAAGCCAAATAAATGGATACAATATCAACAATTAACAGCATACATTCACTCAATGGAACAGTATTCTGAATTAGCGAGAGCACCTACTGTATTTGAGAAAATCTTACTACAAGCACATAAACCGGTTCATATACTATCAAAATTGTATAAAGAGCTACTTCCCAAAGGTTTAGATAGAGAAGTAACATATTTAAATAAAAGGTAAGAAGAGATTGGAAGGACAATACCTATGCCACAATGGGAAAAGGCATTGACCTTAGTACATAAACTGTCCCCCTCAGTTAAATATCAGGAAAGGAATTATAAGATTATATCTAGATGGTATCGGTGCCCAGCTGATCTTCATATAATAAGGGACAGTGTCCCAGAGGCATGCTGGAGGTGTAATAGAGTGGTTGGGAACGCATCACATATCTGGTATTATTCCCCGGAGGTCTGCCAACTTTGGACAGATCTATTTGAGATATACAGAGAAATGTCCAACTCTAAATTACAACCAGCTATAGTTTTAGCAATACTATCAATCATTCCTTGCCTATTGAAGGCTATTAAGAAAGATATTTTGCGACACATGTTAACAGTAATGAGAACAATTATCGCCCGCTCTTGGAGGAAAGAGACGGCCCCCTCAGTTTCAGAATGGGTTTGTGAGATGGGTGAGATACGATTAATGGAGGAGACAATCTGTGCTGAGATTGGCTCCATAGAACAGTTTAGAAAGACATGGGATAAATGGGAAAAATATCGTGCCTCAAGATCAATACTGAAATATTTATAAATATAAGATCTCCTGGGCCCATATAATACATAGTAAGTTTACATTTTTTTTCTTCTCTTTTCTTTTGTGGTGTATGGCTTATGTCTGATTTCTCTGAGTGAGTGATGGAAGGCAGACTGGGGAGCTGGCTCCTCGTTCGGACAGGCCTAATTGGACAAGGGCAGTGCACTGAACAAGAAGGTCAAACCAGAATTGCTATGACGACCTAGATATGCAAACTATATCTGGTAGCATCCAATGAGTATGATAGGAGGCAGACAAGCATTTAGGTCTGAGGGGGATTTTTCTTCTTTGCAACTTATGATAATAGCTCATTTCGTGAAATGTGTCTTGGATACTGTAAAATGAACAGTAAAATGAACCCCCTATGTATCCTGTTGGGACATTAAATGAGGCCAGTCATTAAGTAACACACAGTATAATAGTACTGCTGGTTAGCAAAACGCATGTCCATAATTTATTGATAAAAATAATTAAGTGTACATTACTGTTATATTAAAACCATGATATGTTATACACATAATCCAATTATGTACAGAGATAATTAATATACACATATTTTCATTGAGAAAGACCGCCTCACTATCACCATGCTTGAAGCTCACTGATGGGCTGTGCTCCTTCATTCCCCATACACCCACAGACTCCTATGTTTTTTTTTTTTTTTTTTCTTCCCCACTCAACACATTAACACGTCCTATCCACATCCTGCACACATTCCCATAGGTCATGTTTATTTACTCCTTTTTTGCAGCCACATCATGTCTTCATAAGTCCACACAGTGCACTAGATGATCCAGTGGTGTGTCTGGCTCTCCCTGACTGCTCCATCCATTTGGGACGGTGTTTCCCACCTCAGCCCCTTGTGGGGCATCTGTCTCTGGCCCCCGCTCCCCCCTGGATACGGGATACACCACCAATGGGTTGCTTTGTAAGTTACAACAATTACGTTTTTTCCAGATTAGCGTTTTTTGCTTATAGAGTTATCATTTACTCATATGCTTATTATCTATTTTAGAACACTCTATTTGCATCATACTCCTGATGAGTGGCTGTACGCCATGAAACGCGTCGAGTTTATACAAAAGGATGCTCAGATTAATTTGATTACATTATGCAATTCAAAGGCACAGCTTGTGTTTGATGAATATTTCAAGACATCCAAATCAATCTGTACTGCTTATTATGTCTTTCTCTTGTCTTTCTCAATGAAAATATGTGTATATTAATTATCTCTGTACATGATTGGATTATGTGTATAACATATCATGGTTTTAATATAAGAGTAATGTACACTTAATTATTTTTATCAATAAATTATGGACATGCTTTTGCTAACCAGCAGTACTATTATACTGTGTGTTACTTAATGACTGGCCTCATTTAAAGTCCCAATTTCTCCTCTCCTTGTACTCAACCAATACCAGGGATGGAGGCCAGCCATTATATATAAAAGTGGAGCGATGGGTCACACTCTCTCTCTTCCCCTATGTATCATATTGATAATGTATCATATTGATAATGAAAAAAAAGCTTTTTTTCTAAGAAAATTCAATAAACATAGATAAAACAAAAGGTATAACAGTTCAGTTCAGTGTAGGTAAAAATATATGAAATAGAAGCAATACTTATGAAAAATGCATTAAGATTGTAATCATGGCTGCTCCGGTAATGTGTGTGTTTCCATGTGCTTCTCCTCAGTGCAATCTGAGTCTTCCAGAACCTCAAGAGGAAGTGACATAGTATTAGGCTTCTGAGAGAAATCAGCTGTTTCAACTTGTCAAAGAGTATATGAATAGACTCCGTGTGTGTAAATGCCTGTCATCTCAACTAGTGTCTGTGTGTGTCTGTATATGTGTGAGTGAGTGTGTGTCCTCCTGAATATCGATCTTTTGTCCTTTTATGCTCCATGTAGATGTCATAGCTTCACATCGTTGAAAACCTTGTATGGCCACATTAATGTTAACTTCTGCAATATGTTATACAAGGGGAGGTACTAACTTATCAGAGTCATATATGGACTTTGATTGACAAGCCCACATTTAACACACTATTCTTGTCCTGTAATGTGCTAATCATGTAATGTCATATAACCAAATGTCTGCTTAAAGTAACATATATTACCAACTTATTCAACATTGTGTAAATACATACACATACTAATGATTATAACTGAGATTACACTAATCCCAACAGCATTTAAACAAATATATGTATAATTCCTCACATTTTATAGATACTTGTCTATTCTTGACTTCCCATGACATTCTATACCAAGATACCAGATACCTTATATGTGTCTCCCCCAACTAGCTACATACATCAGAAATAGCTAGCATATTACCGACTCAGCTTCAGCTGAAGAATCATTTTTTCACCAATCATCTGACCAAGGCCATTCACACATATTAATATTATGATTAATCATAAAACCAAATATAATTTGCAAGCTTGCCATAAGTATAATATAACTTCTATAAGTGCCAATAATATTATAAAAACTCCCGCTGAATTATGATTAATCATATTAAATTAATGAATTTATCATACTCAATTCATATACAGTTACATAGTGAGATTGAAAAAAGACACAAGCCCATCAAGTCCAACCTATGTGTGTGTTTTTATGTCAGTATTACATTGTATATCCCTCAATGTTGTAGTCCCTTAGGTGCCCATCTAATAGTTTTTTGAAATTACCTATACTCCCAGCAGAAACCACTGCTTGTGGAAGAGAATTCACATACTCACTGCTCTTGCCGTAAAGAACCCTCTACACAGTTTAAGGTTAAACCGCCTTTCTTCTATTTTTAGTGAATGGTCACGTGTCTTTGTGTACTCCCTTGCGCTGAATAATTTTGTCCCTATTGTGGGGTCACCAGTACAGTATTTGTACATTGAAATCATATCCCCTCTCTAACGTCTCTTCTCCAGAGAGAATATGTTCAGTTCTTGTAATCTTTCCTCATAACTAAGGTCCTCCAGTCCCTTAATTAGCTTTGTTGCCCTTCTCTGAACCCTTTCCAGTTCCAGGACATCCTTCCTGAGGACGGGTGCCCAGAACTGGATGGCATACTCCAGGTGTGGCCTCACCAGAGACTTGTATAGTGGGAGAATTATTGATTTATCCCTGGAGTTGATCTCTTTCTTGATGCATGCCAGCACTTTGTTAGCTTTGCTTGCAGCAGCTTGGCCTTGCATGCCACTGCTGAGCCTGTTCTATACTAGGACCCTTAGGTCCTTTTCCATCCTAGATTCCCCCAGAGGCTCTCCTCCTAGTGAGTAGTTTGCGTTCATGTTCTTGGTACCCAAGTGCATTATTTTACATTTTTTTATGTTAAACCTCATTTGCCACTTGTCTGCCCACCACATTTTGTTCAGATCTTGTTGCAAGGTTTCCACATACTGTGGAGAAATTATTGTCCTGCTTAGCTTGGTATCATCTGCAAATATTGAGATTGAGCTGTTTATCCCGTCCTCTAGATCGTTTATGAATAAATTGAATAGGACTCACCCCTGTAACCAGTTTCAAACCAGGTACACACCCTTTGATCCATGTTGAGAGACCTTAGTTTGTACATTAAACGTTTGTGGGGAACTGTATCAAATGCTTTTGCAAAATCTAGAAACACCACGCCTACAGATTCATATCTCATATACACTGCCTTGTATCAAATGATCGGACATAATCCTTCAGAACTGAATCAGCCAGAAATAACTCTCCTTCTAAACTCTTTTTTCGTTAGTTTAGCTCCTCTTAGATCTTTCTATTCAAATTTTTAAAAGAATGGTATAGATTTTAAATATGTATAAAATAATGATGACTGATATCAATAATTAATAATAATAATTAAAATAAGTAAAGGATGTAATAATATTTTTCCATATTTGTGCTAAAAGAATATTTTAGTTCTTTTGGAAATATACTGTGCATTATAAAACTTGTCATAACTTTCTATTGTTCTTTTTTTAAGAGTGATATGTTTTCTTAACCTATTAACAAAATATATTCTGTTTACTAAAATGATTGTGCTATTGTAACCTAAAAATATTGAATAGATGAATAAGGAGAAATAAATATAAATAATGATAATCCTAACCTAATATGAGCATTAATATCAAAATAAGTGGATAATCAAACATGTATATGTGGACAAATGTTTCAGTCTTAAATTATTTATCTAAAGAAAATAGATAACGTTTCTTCTGATGGATTCTTTCTTCATGAAACGTCTATGAAATTTCTCCTTCTTTAAGTTCTGTTAGGTTAGAAAAACTTGTTGCATAAGATAACAGTCATAAATATGAAATAAAAATCTTTTGCACAACAGTCTTCTGGAAAGGATCTCTTCTTTAACTTTGAATTTCTTGATATTCTCTCTGCTCTACTTAGGTGCTTGTTATCCTCCATATTTATTTGGTTTTAGATGCCATTTGTGTAAAAGAAATGTAGTATCATTACTTTGGCATAAACAATTTACATTATTTTTGTACTTTTTTTTTTCTTTTTCAACAAATTTTAAAACATTATGGAACAACAGTTTCGTGAAGTTGTAAAACTATATGTGAAATAATACTACTTTACATTTTCATTCAAAAAGAACTTCTGTATGATAATGTACTGTTCTTATCCTGTCTAAGATGGTCTAAACTATAATACAAATGTACTGTGAAGTTTAGGTATGACAGGACGCAACACCTCCTTTTGGTCATAACACAAAATCTTGTTTTCACAAACCAAAGAAAGGTTTTATATCACCCCAGAGATGACAATGGACTATACCTTTGTTCTCATCTCTATAAAATTAGAAATATGTGTGACTGTTTTCTGTGTTGAAGCAATTATTCTAGTGTTAAGCCTCGTACACACGGTTCGACGGTCGTATACAACACGTCGTACTCACGACCATTGTATGCGAAATCGATCGTTCGTATGCGCGTATCACGTACCTGATCCGAGGCTGAAGTGCTGAGAGAGGCTTCCCTTGTGGCTGAACGCAGAGTACCCCCTGGATGGGAACACGGAGTACTGAGCGCAAAGAAGCACGGGTCACCGGGAGTATAGATGAGGCGTGCAGGTAGGTTAGAGCTGGAGCCACTGGATGTGTCTGGAACAGGTCTGGATGCAGGCTGCCAATCAGGAGTTGAGAGCGGAGAGGTAAGTCCGTAAGCCAGGCCAAACGTCATTCACCGGGAATCAGGCAGGTAGAGGAGTTCAATAACAAGCTGTAGGTCAAGCACAGGAGAAATACAGGAGACAGTCTGGGAAGCAAGCCAAGGGTCAACACTGGAGAGATCAGAGAAAGTCCAAGGGCCAAGCCGAGTCACAACAGGAGGATCAGGAACACAGGAACACACAGGTCAGGAACTCAGGAGAGCTGAAGACGATCCAGCAACTAAGGAGCATACTGAGCAGTCTTTTATAGTGCTCAAGGGAATCCTATTGGACGTTGCGTACCCGCCTATTGCGTCCGTACATTCGTCGCTGTGTTCTGATGCGTGCACGCATGCGCACTTGCGATCTTCTCCCAATCGTCCGTAATGGAGCGATCGTTCGTGCCGGAACGTGCTGACGTGTATGGGCCGATATGCGTCACCCATGACAGTGCCCCCCCCCAAGGGGCAACCTCCGGGTGCCCATCCTAGCCGATCTCTCGGGATGGTCTCTGTGAAAGGCCTGTATTAGCCGTGGGGCGTGTATGTTCCCGGATGGTTCCCAAGAATTATCTTCCGGGGGGTATCCTTTCCATTTGATAAGGTATTGTATTTGTCTACCTCTTTTCCTACAGTCCAAAATCTTCTCGACCTCAAATTCCAGTTCTCCTTCGATCAGTACTGGTGGTGGAGGTTGTTCCTCCCTACCCGAAAAAGGACTAGGAATCACAGGTTTTAACAAGGAGGCGTGAAAGACTGGATGGAATTTGTAGGAACTGGGTAGGGCAAGCTCAAAGGCCACTGGGTTAATTGCCCTTTTCACCTCAAAAGGTCCGATGAATTTGGGCCCAAGCTTCCGTGAGGGGCAGGCCAACCGAAGGTTCAAAGTGGATAACCAAACTTTATCTCCTGTCTTGAATGCCGGGTTGTCACTTCTGCCCCTGTCATGATTTTTCTTATACAGATCTTGAGCCTGCTGGATGTTCTCCTGGAGCTGACGGTAATTACTTTGGATAGAACCAATACGGTCTTGAACTGCGGGTACCAAGGCCTCCGGGATTGTGTTGGGTAAAAAGGATGGATGGAACCCATAATTGGCCCAAAATGGAGACTGGTTTGTGGCAGAATGTAATGAATTATTATATGCAAATTCTGCACAAGGAAGTAACGAGACCCAATCATCCTGGGAGGATGTACAGAAACATCGGAGATATTGCTCCAGAGTCTGATTGGTTCTCTCCATCTGCCCGTTGCTCTGGGGATGGTAAGCAGAGGAGAGACAAATTTTAATAGACAAGATCCTGCATAAGCCTTTCCAGAACCTGGAAAATTGGACACCTCGGTCAGATACAATACTACTAGGTATTCCATGAAGTCTGATGATTTCTTTGATAAAAATGTTGGCTGTGTCCAAGGCGGATGGTGTGCCCTGCATGGGCAGGAAGTGTGCCATTTTTGAAAATCGATCTACCACTACTAAGATGGTGTTGAAATCTTGGGAGGAAGGTAATTCGACAATAAAGTCCATAGAGATCTCTTTCCATGGTTGATCAGGAATAGATAATGGTCTTAACAGACCCCAGGGTTTGGAATGAGACCCCTTATTCCGTTGGCACACCGTACAGGAACTTATGTATGTGTTACAGTCCTGCCTCATCTTAGGCCACCAAAAGGAGCGTTGTATTAGCTCGAGAGTCTTTTGGATCCCAAAGTGGCCAGCCAATTTGTGGTCATGGAAGGTCCGGAGAACTTGTAACCTGATTTGTTGAGGGACAAAGATCTTGTCTTGGAACCATAATAATCCCTCCTTCTTTTTTAGAGATGGTACTTCAGGTTCCACACACTGATCAGAAGCTTGCTTGATGGCCGTCATAAGATCAGGTTGAATAAGCAAAAAGTTTTGTGCTGACAGAATTGTCCCTGGTTCAGATACTTCAGGAGTTTCAGGAAACATCCTAGATAAGGCATCTGCCTTACCGTTCTTGGATCCCGGTCTGTAGGAGATGTGAAAATTAAACCTGGAAAAAAAAAGTGCCCAGCGAGCTTGTCGAGGCCTCAACCGCTTGGCAGTCCTGAGGTATTCCAAGTTTTTATGATCCGTAAAGATCATAATAGGATGGCTGGCTCCTTCCAACAGATATCTCCATTCTTCTAGAGCAAATTTAATGGCCAGAAGTTCTCTGTCTCCCACATCGTAATGCCTTTCTGAAGGGTTCATTTTGCGAGAGGCAAAGACAATAGGATGAAGGACGGCTTTGGGTCCTTGACGTTGCGACAGGATTGCTCCTGTTGCTACTTCAGAGGCGTCAACCTCCAACACAAAAGGAAGTGCAGGGTCTGGGTGTTGTAACACAGGAGCTGTGATGAACAATCCTTTCAGCTTGTCAAAAGCGTTCTGGGCATCTGAGGACCACTGAAAACGTCCTTGCCTGTGCGTCAATTGGGTAATTGGTGCCACAATGGTTGAAAACCCCTTCACAAATCGCCGATAAAAGTTGGCGAACCCGATAAGTCTCTGAACCCCCTTCTTATCAACAGGGGCTGGCCATTCCAGGATTGCTTTTACTGTTTGGGGATCCATTGCTATCCCCCCAGTGGAGATCACGAAGCCCAAAAATTGTATGGTAGTCTTTTCGAAGTCACATTTCTCTGCTTTCACATACAAGCCATGCTTTCTGAGGGTGATCAAAACTCTCTTCACGTGGGTGCGGTGTAGTTCCAGCGTAGCAGAGAAAATGAGGATATCATCTAAGTAAACGATTACAAAGTGATCCAGGAATTCTCGGAAGATATCGTTCACCAGATGTTGAAATGTGGCTGGTGCGTTACATAACCCGAAAGGCATGACTAAATATTCGAAGTGTCCGAATCGGGTTCTAAAAGCTGTCTTCCATTCATCCCCTGCTCGGATTCTGATGAGGTTATAGGCACCTCTTAAATCCAATTTTGAAAAAATCTTGGCAGTCCTGAGACGTTGAAAGAGTTCGGGAATCAAGGGCAGGGGGTAACG